>OY744526.1:30346545-30621545 GCA_963556195.1 Sepiola atlantica
TTGCTGCTGAAGCACTTAGATATATCAGAGATAAGTACCAAAACATTTTCACACTTGATTTAATTTAGATTTCCATTTTTTAGAGCTGGAAAGTGTGTCATGGCGGTCTGCCTCCACAGCCTATCAAATGTGATTATGATTTCCACACCAATTTTTAAAACTGCTGCAATTACCATGTTTTTGTATGCTTTTAGTATGTTAATTGCTTTGTACTGGTTCTCATTTAAGCATAATGCATGTCATTGTGTGTAATTTATTTATTTTTTAAAATATCTTGATCTTTGAAAAAAGGTGGTGCTTAATGCCTCATCTCTGTATTTTTCTGAAGGAAAAGAGTTGAAAATCTCTTACAGTGTTTTAATTAATAAGAAACATGACTATATAAGTTAAGTTTGACCCGTTTTTATTATTGAGGAAGTTATATAAAACCAGAAATTTGTAATAACAAGTAAACATTTACTGATACTAATACTTGGGCATACAGGTGCCTAATGCCCTGTTAAAAAAATGTTTGTTCACAGATGGTTCACAACTATCAGAAGGTGGAAGGAGGAATCTGAGCCAATCAGAGGAGATGGTTGCTGTACATGAGGGTTTCATGAAGAAACAGATGTTTGCCAATCAAGCAGCAAGTATTATAAAGTCAACAAGAAGTCAGGACCCTCATCTTCAGCCCCCGCTCAAGGACCCTCATCCTCAGACATGCCCGTGTCCTTGCTGACGTCATCATATTCAATGACTCCCCACTTTCAAGCTGCAGCAAGAGGGAAATCAGCTAGAATACAACGATTCCGGTATGTGGCGAGCCTCACAGCAGATGAAAGTATCACCAGACTCATGGAGACATCTGCTGCTAAGGAGGTTGCTACAGCATCCAGAGGACGTGGCAGAGGGAAAGGAAATATAAAAGACAAGGGTAAAAGATACCAGTACAGGGGACACCATCAACACAACGACCAAGAGGCCCACTGTCAACATCGGGGGATTCTGACACTGAGGAATGTTGAAGATGTGGTAGAGGGAATGGCATTAACTGGATTCAGTGTGACATCTGTGATTCCTAGTATTACATACAGTGCACGAGCATCAACATTTCACTTGAAGACCTCCAAAATGAAGGATGGCTGTGTGATTTTTGCACACAATAGCCCCGGTACCTAATGCCCCGCGAGGCGGTGCCTATTGCCCCAGGTGACTGAAATTTGTGGAAAGTTAACCTTAGTTTTTAAACAATTCAATAAATACATTTTCTTCTCTGATGGACACATGTTAACTGGTATTTGTTTAAACAAAGACATCACAGATATATATTTGCCCATAATAGTCTAAAGAAACTTTGAAAACGATCTTTTATGTCGATGAAATGTAGTGTCGGTGAAAAGGGTGGTGCTTAATACCCCAGTTTACCCTATATACTATATAGATATATATATTAAAAAAACAGAGCCAAATAATCATTTTATTAACTATAGAACGAATCTCTATTTTTATATTAATAAAATCATTATTTTTGGTCCTTTAATAATCTTTTATTCCCTACTTGTATTTTTGTGATTTTATGTTTAGTAAACAATAAACATTTGCTTGACAACCGTTGTAAACAACTCATTTTTCTTCTGTGAAGTGCCCTTCATTAATGGGCAAAAGACAACAAAATAATAAAATAAGCCTTTTTTATTTACCTCGTGTAAAACCGTCTGCAAACGCCGAGCTTGGTTGTCTAATAGCCATTGAGGAACTTTTTAATCTAAATATACGTTGACAATTCAAGAAGTCGAGATTTCATCTTTCGCTGCTAACGGCAACGATAGCAACAATCCCGCAGAAATATGACTTTCCGGTTTTGTCATTTTTTTACTAGAGAAAAAAATACAAGATTGAAAAAAAAAATCGTTTGTTCTAAAATATACAAAATTATTTTAATCTCTTCTAAGAGTTAAAAAAACAGTTAAAACAAAAAAAATGTTAAAATATTTTTTTTCATACAATGCCCATGCGTAACAGTTACCCAACAACTGCGTTACTTAGGCCACATCAGCACTTTAAGTTTTCTTAAGAAAATTTAATTTTTTTTAAAGAAAAGTGTTTAAATTAACTGAAAATTGAGCTAAATATATTTTAATAAAATCTTTATCGATTCAAATTATTTTTTAAATTAATTTACTTCATTGTATGGAGTTTTTAATACTTTTTTTTTCATGGGGTCTAGTTTCCAGGTTAACCTAAAATCTGAAATTTACAGGCGAAACTTAGTTTAACAAATATTATTTGTATGTTTAATGGAATTAAACACTTTAAGTTTTTTTTGTCATTCCAAAACCTTAAAATAAAAATGTTAAGTTTTAAGGAACGAATGAATAAATGATTTTATACTTAAATAAACTACAAAAACATGAAGTTAATTTTAATTAAAATTAATGTTTGTTTTGTTTAATTAAGTAAACTGTTGAAAGCAGAATTGTTTATTGTTAACTAGTTGTACATACTTGGCGTTGCCCGGGAGTTTTTAAAACTTTTATTTTAAACTATCCCTCTTGTTTTTTCGCTGTTGTTCTTTAAATCAATTTATATATATTACAAAATAAAATAGGATTTTGAAAGTTAAATTTAATTATTACATTATCGTTTGACCGTTAAATTATTATTATTATTATTATTATTCCCCGCTTCTTTTGTTCAAGCTCGTTTGACTCGTTGGTCTAGTGGTCTCCATCAATTCGCTGTTTTAATACCTGATTGTAATACAGCTCCCTATTCCAGTAGCTTATTTCCAAGAACCGTAGGCTTGTGGAACTCTCTTCCTGTTGACTGTTTTCCTCCTACCTATAATCTTGGTATTTACAAGACTAAGGCCAATAGGTATTTCCTGTCTTTGCGATAATCATATGTGTTCTTGTTAATTCCTTAGATCAAGTGGCTTCATGCCTTGTCAGGAGCGAAGCCTATAACTAATTCTCTTAATCTAATGTTACTTTAATCTCTATTTATAAAATTATTGTAGCTTCGAAAACTCTAAATCTTTTAATACATATCAGTTTGCTAAAAATTTCTATTTAAATGTTTCCACAAATTCGAAATGATTGAATCAATCAATCAATCAAATTTCGAATGGTCAGTTGGTCACGAAGTAATTCATTCTTTTCAACTATAACAAAAGATTAACATGCCTGACTTGTTTCACAACCTACGCTCGTGCTTGTTTACGAATAAACGAAATGCATGCTGGTGGATTTAAGTTATTCATTGAATTATTTTTTAGATAGAAATTTTTTAAAGTTCGTTTTAGTACTTTAAGCTATTGCATTTTTTATTTCAATAAATAATCGGGCACTTTTTTGGTATTTTTACATTTTACGGAAATCGCTCCAGACAAGGCATGAAGCCAATTGATGTAAGGAGCTAAAATAATTACCACTTCATGGTCTAAAACTAGCCAACGATAAGTGTTAAATGGATAGATTCCGACCCAGAAAACAGCCATTCTTCCCCTTTTTGTCATAAACATCGCTCATTAAATGTGAGGACTAAAGGACCAAATAAGGGAAGCGAAAGTTACAAGGCTGCCGAAAGTAAACCCAAGTTAGTCACTTTCTACTCTCCTAACCGACCATTTGTTTTGCCATTTTTTTTTCATGTGTACAATTACCTATTATGTTGCTAGAGAATTAAAAAAAATTGTTACCCAATAAATTCAATTTTAGAGTAGGGGATCACTTTCTTATATGAATTTAACGTAAAATGATCGATCACTCATCTCTTGACCATAACCAATTTATTGTAGAAAACAAAAAGTGTAAGCTAATTTTTTTGTTGATTATTTTTATTTTATCTTTTATGTTATAACGGTAACAATTTTATTTTGTCTGGGAGGGGAGGGGGGGGGGTTATTTACCAAACATTTTTTTTTTCAATTTCTACAATGCCAAAGCCCTTGTGCAGAAAAGCATGCAAGTGATATAATTAGTTTTTGGCTTGAAAATTTCTGTAAAGTGGTGAATTCACTACATAAAAATAAAACATTTTTGGCACTGCGTGTTTTTCTTCTTCTTTTGTTGTTGTTGTTGTTATTTGGAAACGCTTGTCCTCTGAATGTTCGGACCATGCTTTTTACCTCCACGTTCAAGCACCGCCAGAAGCGATGCTCAAAATGAACCCCGAAAGCACCAGTTTACCCATGCAAAAGAAACTGGAGAACGAGCGTAGCTCTTTAACGCCCCACCTGATTTGTATAGCTTCTACGGGCAATGCCTTGACTTTTTAAAGAAGACATGTGAAAAAATACTAAAAGCCTAAAAAAACAAACAAATAATTTTTAAAAATAACTACGTAAAAAAATCGAAAAAAAAATGACTTTCACGATATTCTGCACAAGTCTGAGAAACAAAAAAAATGATAAAGGTTAGTTACTCCCCCTCATACACACACCGATATGTCTAAAGCCGACCCCCCCCCCCAAAAAAAAACAATTGGTTACTACATATTAACATTAACACTAGTGTTATTATCATTTACGCGTCTGGAAATTGGCGATGGTCAGGAAATGGATGATGATTTTACGTTCAATTTATATAGGAAAGTGATCTCCCACTCTAAAATGTTAAATATTTACTAAAAATAAAATAAAATAACGGAATTCTCTAGCGACATGATATGTAAATTATACACAGAAAAAATGGAAAAAAATTGGTCCGTATAAAATGCCAAAACAAGTGGTGGGTAAATACAAAAAAAGCGTCAATGACTGATTAAATAAAAAATGTGTAAGTCACGTAGAGGCGAGAAACACATACACACAAGAAGATGGCACACAATTTTATTAATACAGATATTTGTTAATTAACTACAGTTGTAATGAATATTTCTGATTTTATTTATATATCAATTAATAAAAAGATCGATGGAAAATAACATTGCAAAATCTTAAAATAACTGTTTTCTTTCAAATAAAAACAGTGATGAATGGGGAGAAGAGATAGAATATTTCAATTTTGTCTCAGAAGAAAAATATAATTACTGTAGTAATTTGGAGTTAATATCAATTACTCTAATTATATATACGCTTCAGAATATAGATAATGTTCTTTAATCAGAAATTAAAAAGCTGTTAAATATAAGATTGACAAATTAAAATAAAGCGAAAATAAAAAAGAAACAAACAGAATAAACAACACGTATCAATTTCATTTATTATTGGCATTGGATTCTCATTTGTTGCGCATATTTCATTGAATAAACTCCATAAAGTCTTGTTTTTTAGGGTGGGTGAGGGAGTAATATATGGAAAAACTTTCAGATTTTTAATTTGAAATAATAATTAATGAATTACAGCAAATAAAATGTTTTCTTGACAATCTGAGTTTTGAATTATTATTTTTCTAGACTTTCTGGAGAAATTATTTGCGAAAATTTGCGTTACATCAGCAGGTTCTTGTTTGGTTTGGGAAAAGTTAAAGTTCCCAAAGTTCTCCATTTCCCGAAAAACATTTTAGTAGAGAAAAATGGTTTAGTTTCCAAGTCTTTCGTCTAAATTATATAAAAAAAATATAATAGGCTGATCAAATTCAAAATTATTAAGTTTATTTAGAAACTAAAGAAAAGAGATTCTTTTAGTTAAAAAAAAAATGAAAATCTGGAAATTCAATAAAACTATTATAATTAAATTAAAAAAAATTAATGACGCAAATAATTCAATTTTTGTTGATAATTTTAAATATTGAATGAAATCTGACTAATTAGTTATTCTTAATATTTTTTGTGTACTAATTATACTTTATGAATAATGTGAGATAAGTTTTTGAATCCTCTGCAGTTAATCACAATAATCTGGATTGAGCGAACTTAGCCGAAAGCAGTCACGTGAGCCTCCCACTTCGTCTGTTTAATATTGTTCTCCCCCTCCCTTCCCTCTTCAGCCAAAAGTCTCCGTTTCCTGACATATCTACGATCGACAACTACGACGACGACTTTTAAACCAGCCAGCATGACTTCTTCTCAACCTCCAGTTCTTCATTCGGGAATTGTTAAACAGGTACCATTGGACCCACCCTTTTTTAGTTTTGTCTACCCCTCGAAACCTTTAATAATTTTGTGCATATATCCCTACAGTGAGGGTTTTTTTTGTAGGGTGGAGGGGAGTTGAATTATGGTCGTTATATTTTTAATTTGTCTACCAAGGCGTCTCTCCCTTTCTCTCTGGCCTTCTTTTTTCCCCTCTTAGTGGCTATTTTTGTTCCCGACAGAAAAGTAAAAAGGCAAAATATACTTCTAAAATAGGATAAAGAAGGTATCTTTTCTACGTATGTTTAAATTTAATTTTTAAAATTATCTTTCTCTCTTCTTAGTAGCAGTTTTGTTCACAGCCTTTCTCTAATAATGATACCCTATTCTCTTCTATCTAATAATGTCCCTATTCTTCTTCACAATTATTATAGAGTTAAAAATGAAAAAATGGTAATCGAGATCTTCCCTTTGTAAACCCAACAGACCTAATAAAAATAAATCGAAACTACTATCCCTTAATTTGGTGACAGCCTTGCAAATAAAAAAAAGGGAGGGGCTTAAAAAAATAAACTAAACATGTTCTTTTTTTGTTTGTTTGAGGGGTGTACAGACAGACTGTTTATTTACCTGCCCCCAACTACAGACAAGTTAAGACACAAGGTCAGTTTATAATAGGGGGTGTAAACTCATCCACAAAAAAGGGCACTGAATGGGTGTAAAAGTTACTGTGATCGGACCTCGTTGCCATTCACCGGTGGGGGCGCCTCAGACAACCGGCAATAGCTCTCTCTCTCTCAAGAAGGACCTGGGAGGGTGGCCTCCTGACGCCGAACAGAACAATATTCCACTCTGATATAAGCCCTATCCCCCCCCCCCCCTGCCAGGTATGACGGGCCATTTGTAGTTCAACACGTTTCAAAAAAATATTTTTTTAATTTTTACTTCGTCCATTTCGCTTAAAAACTGTTTTTCTTTCTAATTATGCTGAATTTTAAGATTAGCCAATAATTAGTAATTTATCTTTTTTTCTTTTTAATTATTATACTAAAACCTTCACTACTTACCTAGATCAGTCCCTATGGCTGCCCATATTGGTTCTGTAAAGTCCGGCAAACTTCGAATTAATTTCAAATTTGTTGAATGTCCACGTTTTTGAAAGATGAATAAACGAAATTTATATATATAAAAACCTTGTACCATATTTTATGTTTGTCTACTTCTTTTTACTTACATTTCTCGTTTTTCAATCATATTTTAATCGCCCGTCTCTAAAAATTGAATTTTCATAAATTTTCTGAATTTTGAAAACAAACTCCTATTTTATCTGTAAACATTCTGTACTTTATCTTGAGAGGGAGGACAGCAATCGCTCTTAAAATCTCAAACTAACATTTCTTCAATATTTTAATTTTAATCAAGAATCTTACTAAAACTATATTTCGATTTTCTATTCTTTTTGGTGGATTTAAAGAATTTAAAAATGTTTTTAAGTCCATGCCTTTGTTTTCTCCTTTTTAATTTTTATCCCGTCTTTAATGAAATAGTATTTTTAAAAAAGGGTAGATATTTGATCTATAAATTGAAATGTGGATTCATTTCTAAAGTTTAACTTTACGAACGAAAAGTTCTACCATTTTCAGAAAGATTCTTCGAAATGTTGATATTAAGATTCAATAATTCTGCCGTCATTTTCAACATGGAAATTACAATAATTTAGCACCCTCATTCTCGAATAAAAAATAAACCCAAAATAGGCCTAATTGCCATCTAAAAAAAAAAAAATCTGAATACATTTTTCCTCTGATTTATTTCAATTAGAATGTTCGTTTTTTTAATTAAGTTTATATAAAAGTATTTTTATTTAGCTTATCTTTCGATTTATTTTCTGTAGGAGTCAAATATTCCAGCTGGATTTCAAATAAACAAAAAGGTCAACTTAAAATGTTCAAGAATATTTTAAATTTCATATTTCCCCTCTAGATTATAACAATAACTTTGATTATTTTATAAGATTAAATTAATTAAATGAAAGGTAAAAATGTCATTCTCTTGTGTTTAAAAACCGAAAACTTTATAATTGTTTACGTTAGAACACTTTATGGAATTTGAACAGCTGTGAAGAAGTGCGTGTTTTTTTTTTTTTTTTTTTTTTGTAAATCTTACAATAATAATTCCACCCCCATTTTTTTCTTTGTTATATTTAAGATTTAATTTTAAATAAGTCTTCCTTAATTTCTAATAATAATAATAATAATAATAATAATAAAAACTAATGTTTGAAAAAGAAATGTAAAATGTGTCTTTAAGACTGCTAGCTCAGAGGAGAAAAGGGATCTGATTTCCGTGTGACGAAAAAAGAATCTCTGGTTGCTCTAGTTTTTTTTTTTTTCGCAATTCAGTCATGAAAATAAAAGCAAGAAGTAAAGGAGCTCTAATAATAACTCGTTTTCTCTTACAAATCATGATGCCATTCATTTATGACTTGTAGAGCAGGCAATACGAGAATAAGAATAAAAAAAAACGTGTCGCTCTCAACTAAACCGACAATCAATAACCGGTCTCCTCTCAAATTGAAATAGGAATTAAATATTCTCCTTCCGTCTTTATTTTCATCATTGTCCTTTTGTATACGTGGAATTCCTGCTTGATTCTTAATTTAAAAGCAACACGTACTCCTCCCCCGAACACATTCTTTACTTTTCTCTTGAAGCAATTTTCCTTTTCTTACCGTAGATTATTTTTTTGTAACCCCTTTATAACCGTTAAAAAAAAATCAATTATTTTTTATGTTTATATAGCTCAACCCCCATGGCTACCCATATTGACTCAGTAAAATCCAGTTACAAATTACACCAGGCGAAAAGCGACCACACAAAATTAGTCATGTTCCCAACAAGGGGGTTACTGATTTATTTACATCGTTGCCTTATTATTTTTTGTTGTTGTTGCTTTTTATTATATAATTATTTTGTATTTTTAATTTGTTTATATTTACCGACAGTTTATTTTATTTTGTCAATTGTTGAAATTTGTTACCGACCCCTTCATCTTGATGCTATCCCAAATATTTACATTAGCCCCCCCCCCCCCCCCCCCGAAAAGTTGTAGTTGGCTGCTGGGAGGTGAACCATTCCTTGAATTTCGTAAACCAAGACACGGAGGCTGCAACAAACCACGTCGACACCCGAAAATAAAGTAAAAAACAAAATAACATAGAAAACTATAATTATAAAAATCAACAATTTACAAAAAAGAAATTCAACAACGTAAATCTGAGTAAAAACAAAAAAACGTAATGTAAATAATAATAAATTGCTTTTCATTTTCTGTTTTCCGTTTCAAGAACCAGTTTACTTTTGTATGGTCGCCTTTCGGCTGTTGTAACTCGTTACCAAGTCAATATGGGCAGACATGGGGTACTCATCTATATTAAGCATCACTTAAAAAAAAACCAAAACTTTCTTTTCTGTGACCCCCCCCCCTCCCCCGAGTGGGTTGTGATTCTCCGATTATTTTTCCACGTGTCATTTCGAATGACATTAAAGAAAACCAACAATGACAGATTATTTTTAATCTTTCCTCATTTGAGACGAAATTTATTTTAAGTAGTCGGAATGTAAAGGAACTTCATTTTCTTTTTTTTATATATATATATATATTTTTAGCTAATCGAATGTTTCTATTTGCAGAAACTGCCATTATTTTTTGTGGATCGTTAATTTATTGTTGGTTTGTTGATTACTGAGAAGAAAAAAGCCACATATGTTAAATATCTGAAGATAAAAATCGACCTGATTCAGAAATGGTCGATTTTTCTTTTTAAAGATAATGTTCACTTAAACGATTAAAACACTCGCCAGCGTTATTAGTTGTAAAAGAAAATGATTAAATGGGAAATTAATGTTTTGTTTTTTAAATAATTCCTATTTTAGTCACGTAAATTATTTAGAACGAAATAGGTTTCAGCATGATTTGAGCATTATTCCCAAACAACTTTTACTTAAACCATGGTTTAATAATGAAATAGCATTAAAAAAAATACTAAGTTTTAGCAATTTTCATCGTACACGTGAAATGCCAAAATGAAAAGTCGAACTAGGCAGGCTAAGGAATAGCAATAATTCAAATTCATAATTTTCTAATTAGAGCACAATTAACTTGAAAACTAGGAATTTAAAAGAACCCTTTAACATTTAATTGAAAAGATCTATAAGTGAAAATGTTTCCTGCCGATTGTTCGTTTCATGTGTATAATGAAACTTTGTATAACTTTCATTATTTAAGTGTTTTGTTTTTGTTGTTTTTACCAAAACATGATTAAGTAAAAAAAAGGAAAAAAAAAAGGGGGGGGGTTTGGTAGTAATACTGAATTCTAAACAATTTATGTGACTAACATAGGAATTACGACAAATCTACCAACAAAATAAAATAGTTTTTCCCTTCCATTAGGATACTATAAAAAGATAATGCAATAAATAATGTAAACTATTTAAAGAAAAACAAACAAAAAATATATATATAATAATATGGATGGGAAACTATGACTAAAAACTGTACAATATTTTATTATAATGTGCAGTCGAACTGAGTGATTTTGGTTGTTGATTTAAAACGTCTGGTGATCAAGATTTAAATTTCTATTTGAGTTCTCTTGGGTGGGTGAATAAATAAAGCAACCTGTTTAAAATTCCGATGAGATTATCAAATATTAAAACAAACCTTTGAGGCTTCAGAGTACGACGGCTGAAGCCCTATCGTCCAGTATGGCTTAATTACAATTCATAAACTCAAACATTTTGTAAAAATTTTTTTAAATAAAATAATTTCTAGATTTCTAAGAGTGTCTCCTCTGAGCAATGTTGATTATCTTTGGTTTAGAAGCACAGAATGAACCATAATTATCGACTTTGACCATTAAATTTTAATTTGAGCCTGAAAATCCAATGTAAAGGCTTCAGAATCACTTTCGAATTTACACAGCCACAAAGAAATAAGCAAACATCATGTGTGTGTGTGTGTGTGTGTATGTATATATATATATATATTATATATATTATTAAAACGATCACGTTCACACACCGGTTCTCGTTGGATCACAGAAGTTAAGCTAGTACCAAATGGGTGACCATTTGGGAATACTGGTGCTGTATATGGGAGGACGTCGAAACCTCTCCAAATAAAGAATACATTCCCATAAGATGATTTTAGCAAGTACTTGAGTATAATCTGCTAATCCACATGTGTTGCCAGAACGGAACACCGTCCCTTGAGCAGAAATTTTGTTCTCAATCATGTGGGGAAGGTTTCTGGAGAGAGTATGCAATTTTTCTTTTTTTAATCAAAACATTTCCGACAACTTTTACTGTGACTGGAATAAATTTGAATGTGATTTTGAAGACTCTAAAATGCCAATTCGAAAATGTTTGGCTAACTAAAATTTATAGGTGAGTCGAGTATTTATGGTTCATTTTGTTCTAAATTAAAGATAAACAGTATTTATCAAAGGAAAATAAACAATTTTCTTAAAAAAAAAAAAAAATTCCTACAAAACAAAATTCCTACTTGTGTAACAGGTTTTAAAAAATAAAGTTTTTCATTTTGACAAAAGTTGGTCGAAAGCTCAAAATAATTCCCAGATATGAATTTTTAAATTTTATTTACTTAAATTCTGATTTGCAAATGTTTGTTAAAATTTTGGAAAGAATGATCAATAGATCTAACACAGAATGTCTATCTTATTCAATCAAATATGAACTCATATATGAGTTCATATTGGTTAAATAAGATAGACGTTCTGTGTGTGTATAATCCATAGAAACGGGTTTCTGACTCTCAGCCGTCATCTGGCCAGATATAGCTAGAAACAAGTGCCCATGGATTACTTTTATGTACGTAAAAATTATAAAAAAATACATCCTGTTCACGTCGACTTAATACAATCTTCTGCATGACTCTTTACCGCTGAGAAAGTGAAAAAATAATAGACACTGTTATTATCGCCAGTTAAAACAATAACAAATAACTTATATGTAAATATGAATGGTGTTCCAGTTTCGAATTTCACTATATCACACTGATGAGCTGTAGATGACAAAACAGTCGTCTGTGGATAACATTTATATATATATATATATATATATATATATATTATTATTATTAATGTTTGTATTACAGAAGATTAGAACAATATTGATACCGTCAGTTTCAAATTCTAACAAAGGGGACCTAGAAAAGGCCTCTTTACCAGACTTTCTGCAGTCTCTGTTTATGGCTGCTCTCGCATTGTGATTCTGATATTTCGATTCTCTGCTTAAATTTGATTTTCATTATTTTTACTAATTCGATATTTCTACTTGCAAATTTTGCCGGTATTTTAGTCATGGGCGAGCAAAAACAATTTTTTCTTTTGGTCTTTAAAAATTAAATTTAAGCAGAGAATCTAAATATCGTTAGAGAATCACATATGGCGAACGTGATGGTCCTGAGCCAGAACGGAGAAATCAAGTTAGTTGTTAAACAAGTTCCGCCCGTGGATATTGAGACCTTGGTTGTGAACAGGCGGTTGCTAGAATTCCGTCACCTTAGAATTGATGTGATTAAGGAGCTTAGAGGCGTGCACCTGACTAAATTGGATGACGTGCGGTTCGGAAACCTGAACAAGTGTGCCGCTATTTCGATCGATGAGCCCGACTTTATTGTAACGTTTGATCGGAGTACAAAAGCATGGACTGTGCCGTGGAAATGGGTGAGTGGTCATTCTCCCAGCGTGCTAACAGTGCAGCAATATAAAGTGCCTGTTTACGTCCGGGAAGCTTACGATGAAGAACTCTCACTGTGACACCGCAACGGATGGCTATTACCATATCTCGAAAACGAACTTGGCCCTTCCAAGGGGCTAATTCCTTTGATGACAGTTGTGCAAGATCACAAGCTGAAGGTCCAACCAGTACTCGTCTATTGGGAATTGAACGGCTATGTGGATGCGCTTACTGCTAACACAGGTGTGTGCGCAAAGACTCAGTGGCGGTGACAAGGGGCTGATGTGTCGTTTTTAGATTTAAGGAATGCATACCTACAAATTCACGTTGACAAAGCATTGTGGCCTTTTCAAACAGTGATTATCAAAGGCAAGCGTTTTTGCCTTACTCGCCTAAATGTGGCGTCGCTTATGAAATCTGCTATTTCCGCGATATTGTCTAAAAGATAAGGAAATCAAGAGTGCCATGTCAGCATATGTCGACGACATCTTCATTAATGAACGTTTAGTCTCTGTGGTGTGTTTGTGCAGCAACACTTTCTAGACTGAATTGGTGTGTAAAGATCTGGAACAACTGAAAGACGGGTCTACGGTCTTGCGTCTGCAGGTCTGGAGAGAGTGATTCTCTTCGATGGGAATGGGTGGGCAGACTCTGGAAATTCTCCATGTAATGACCCGTCGACATAGCTTTTCCTTGTATGGGAAATTTGTTGCCTATTTACCCAGTGTGTGGCTGGCTTAGGGTTGCTACTGCATTCATCAAGCGCCAAGCAAGTTCGCTAATCAAGGGATGGGACGATCAAACAAGGGATGCCTCTCTTTGTCAAATGCTAGTGGAAACAACTGCAAGAATATGGGAATCAGATCCTGTCGGGGGAGACTGGTGCGTGAATGGCAACAAGATGAAGGTCTGTGTTTACGCAAGTTCCATGGCTACAGGAGTGGCATTAGAAGTGAATGGAAACATCGTGGAAGAAGCCTGTTGGTTGCGTCCGACCAATGATGCCAGACACATTAATCTGGCTGAACTTGATGCCGTAATTAAAGGCGTTAATCTGGCTTTCCAATGGAAGGCACAAGTGTTGCATGTAATAACCGATTCAACATGCGTGCATTAATGGGTATCTGACAGGAAAGGCACGCCTTAACACGAAGGCAGCTGGTGAGACGGCGCTTGGAAACACTACGATCACTAGTGGAGGAATATGCATTGATGATTGATGTGACTCTGGTAAAATCCTATCAAAACAAAGCTGACAGTCTCACCAGAGTTCCACAAGAATGGTTGGGTATGCACAAGAAAGGAGAACCGATTTCGGAGAGTTGTGCCACTACAATAATCTAATTAAATTAAAGTCAGGTTGCCAACAGAGTGGCCACCCAGGCGTTAAAAAGACACTATATTTTGCCAGGACTGTCAGCCCAATGGTGTCTAAAGGATTTGTCAAATCTTTTGTCAGAGCCTGTAAAGCTTGCCAATCGATTGATCCAGCACCGGTTCAATGGGGGGGGGGGGGGGGAAGGAGATCTGAGTGTCGAAAAACTGGAGCAGGTTGGCAATGGACTTAACCCATTAAGACGGGTACCATTTTCTGATGCTTATCGATTGTGGTCCTTTCCGCTTTGCAATATGGCGGCCACTGCGACGGCAAGATTCAGCTAGTATCATTTGTCAGCTTGAGATCGTTTTTTATGAACGAGGCCCACCAACCGAAATATTAACTGATAATGACGCTATTCACTTGTCGGGAATTTACAGGTAGCTGAGGCGTGCATTTGAGGTTCCAGTGCGCTTATGTTCTGTTTGGTAATGGCATCATGGAATGCAGTCACAGAAGCATAAAGACGATTGCGACTAGGAAAAATTGCTTTGCGTTGGAGGCATAATGTTACACCGAAGGACAACCTCTTCCTGTCTACAGTGCTGGCTGATGTATTGCATAGATATGATATGCAGGTGAAAGGCATTGATGTTGTGCCCTTGCCTGAAGTGCAAATAACTGAAGGGAGGTATAGGTGATGCTGTATGGGTTAAGACCCCTACACAGTAGGTGCACAACCAAATAATAGTATTTTGCCGGCAGATTCTGATGAGAGCTCCTCTGAGGAAGAAGAAATTCAACCAGACTCCCTTTGATGGAGCACCTGAAACAAAAGACCACGCTCGCAGTATCATTTGTGTGATCAGGGAAGAGTGTGGCGAGTGTGATGGTCCTGGGCCAGGATCGAGCGGTGGAAGTGGCCCCAACTTGCTTCATCCCCACCATAAAAATATCCGTCTTTGCTTGGCATGTAGTTTGATAAGTGGGGAAATGTCAAGCAAAGAGGTTGCTAGCAAGGATCGAACTCACGACCTATGAGAAACAGTGCGACTGGTTGTTGCACTGAAATAGGCAAGTCCATCTTGATAAGAGTATGAACCCAGAATTGTCTGTTCTCATTGGTCAAAAGGAATCGACTGAGATCATGTAATGTCTGACATCTGCTGACTTGGTGAGAGAGAAGTTAGACAACGTTAAGTTATCTGTGAGCCGCATTATTTTTTATTGAAGCATCAGAGAGATTGTTGGTTTCATCCAGTAGAACAGAGCTTTGGGGTCCGATTGATAGACTTCCAAATCCCTTTTCTTTAAGTAATGCTGTAATACAAACATTAATAAATATTACGCTCTTATTTTTTATTTTTCTAAATCGAGCACTCTGCTGGGGTTCTCTCTCACTAACCTTACATATACATATATATTTGTTGTATATGATAGACATTTTATCTGTTGATCATTCTAATAAATTGTGCATGGCTTTGGGAATATCCTAATTTACCTCGGACTTTCATTTGCAAAAGTTAGTCCGAATTTTGAGAAGCGTGGTCACTATATCTAATAAAAGGTTAAAAACCTGAGGAAACATTTTATAATGAATATAGAAAATAATTAGAAATTAAAAATTTCCTTTAGTAGAAAGGGATTAAGAAACGAAGATGATCATAAAAATCTCCTTAATTATTTTTGACAATAGTAAATATTAATAAAATCTCTGGAATTGAGTTTCATAATCATTTTGGTTTATCTTCAGATCTAACGTTTTGCTTTTTATAACTGATGATCCATGAAGAATTACTTAATACCATTTGAAATGAAAACATTTGACTCCTTTAAATGGATAAATTCATTTTTATTGTTTTTGACAATCATTTTATAAATGAAAGTTTTTTTTGTTTTTTTTTTTAATGAAGATAATGTTACTTTTGGTAAATGCAGTTTTAAAGTGTTTTGCTTTGTGTATATGTGTTGGACCTAATCTGATTTTAGGCTATTTTTCTGGCACAATTAATTAAAAATTAAAACCAAAAGATGCGTTGATAAAAAAACAGCAGATGACAAGATTCTACTTTAAGCCTTTGACAAACATGATCTTGTCTCAATTTTTTATTTTGAGTCAAAAAAAATTAAAATTTTCTAGATGTTAGATACAGCCATTTGTTTAAAAAAAATGTTTTTCTCACAACCTCTTCAAGCAATCTGCCAAATATGTTTATGATTTCAGATTTGAAGTCGTTTTTCATCCTCAGATTCTGTTCGCATGTTTAAAATATCTACCTCTCCTCCATAATTTTTACGATGAACTTTTTCTAACATTTACTTAAAACCAACATTTGTAATAATCAGGGGCCGTGGCATCGGATCATACTCAGTTTAATGTCTGTTTTACATGCTGGCATGTGTTAAACAAGTCTGAGCAAATTTATTGCATTTGTTAAAATGTTTTTGAACATGTTCCTATTTCGGCAAATGAATATTGGTTAATATTAAGTTTGAGTCTGTCGGTCAGAGTAAAGGAGCTAAAATCACTCTTCAAAAAGTCTTTGGGTTACCAACTCCACAGCGCTCTTTTCATGATTAATTTAAAAATTTCATTTTAAAAATGTTAGAGTCTGAGTCGCACGTTTTTTATCAACTCCACATACCTGGTTAATATATTCCAAACTAAAACAAACAATTAGACGATAATATCTATATTTATTGCAACCAACCACACAAGTATATAATATTATGTTGTATAAATGGTTCCTCATGTTAAGAATGGTTGTTATGTTGTAGGAAGATTCGACTCTACAAAATTGTTGTGCGAGGGAGTTGTGATTGAAATGACGAAATAATGAGTCACTTTATTTACAAATTTTTTTTTTTTTTGTACTGTGATGATGGGGGAACCCCCTCCTCCTAACCTCCTAATGGGGGCATGTGTGTCGGTTTGGCTGTATCATTGTTGTTCTTCTGATGTGGCAACCTCTTCAGATTGGTGGCAAGCTCACTGAACTATACGAAGTCACCCTCAGAAGGTGCTGCACTCGAGTTGCTGCCTTTCCTGTCACTTTTTTTGACATCTGATGTCAACAAATTCTTTATCACCTCATTCTGAAATTCCAAATATTCTTCCATTCTGCTTTGTTTATATTAACTATTTACACATTTCTATCTAAATTCTAAATTCAAAAGTTTTACTTTGTAGTTTTTTTCTAAACAAATTTACAGATGAAATTATTTTAAAATACTTCAATTACATTTAGAATTTATGACCAAAACATTTTATCTTGTCTCGTCACCTTTTAATGCATCTACGAATGTAATTTTTTGTCTTCCTAATTTACTCCCAAAATATTTTTTATGTAACGAATTTAAATTTATTTACATATAACAAACTTATTGCACTTGTACCCTCGACTAGCAGCAAAATCCCACTTCTTCACTGCAGAGATCACCAGATGCCGGAAAACTTACTACTCTAATAGTTTCTTTTCTCAAACTGCTTGCCTTCGAAATTCACTCTGTTTCCCCAACTGTACCAACATGCAGAAATTCAAATCTAATGTTAAACATCTTGCTGCACAATTCCCCACTTAGGATGCCCTCTATAAATCTTGCCCCTAATCATAGTAGCCCCTTATGTTTCAATGCCAATATGCTTTGTTTGGGGTGAATAAAAGTTTTTTTTTTTTTTTTTTTTTTTTTTTTTTTAAATCTCTTTGCTACCACAATGAAAACAGACTTTCCTTTTTTCCTGTTCCTGTCTGTGGAACACGTTACTACAGGACTGTGTCTCTGTAGATTACAACATGGCAGTTAATGAACTGTCTCTACTAGTAATTAAAGTTTGGTCCATCCCATCAATCTTTCCCAATCCACTCATAAGGTTCTTCATCTTTCAACTGACAATCATCCCTTCCCATTAACTCTTATCCTCGAGTTCCGTTTGGCCTTGATAAGTGGTGATCGTTTTTGTAAGTTAATAAATGAAATCAGTTCATCTCTGATGACTGACCTCGGAGCAGCTAAAAAGATATCTTATAATTAAACGATGTGTATTCAGCTTAAAAGCTTAAACTTTAATATTGCTACTCATCCCATCCATAATTTTAGCTGGCCCCTTGTTTTTTTTTCACTCAACTATTTAATGTAAGAGGTGTAGTTTGAGTGATCATTTTCAAGGGGGAAAAATGGAAATTTTTATTTTCATTTTTACATGTCAAAAACTGAATTATCACTTTTATCTGATAAACATATCTTTCAAATTATTTGTGGACCAGATGCACAACTATGAAAATTGTTTCACTTGATAGTATTTTATTCAATTTTAAAAACTATGAAAAAAATCATTTAACATGATAAACTTGAGGAAATATAAAGATAAAAAAAATACCATTGCCCTTAGTCTGGCATTAGTTTTGACTATTTTACAGATCCCGTCACAATTTCTTTTCTGTGCTTGCGAATTGTTCAGAAAAATTTAAAGTTACAGAAAATAATCTAAAAGATTTTAGGTAACATCTATATAATAAAGTTGTAATTTCTGTCTGTCTGTTCACAAACACCTTATGTTTTGGAGACGGACCCTATAACCATATATATTCTGAAACCATATTAGCCAGGGTATTTGAATCCGTATATTTCATTTTGATCAAAGCTGATTCATTATTATGGGGTCTGCGGTCGCGCTTGACAACCATAAAAAAAATGTTTTAATTCTTTATAACCTAAAAATTATAGAAAGAACCTAAATAAGACTAGAAAAATAAGTGTTCAGAGCTTGGAGTAGAAGTGCACAGGGGGTCTGAATGGATTTCAGGGAAAGCTGTGCGTGCCGTTGGGTTAGGGTTAAAAACTATAAACTTACTGAAATTTATTTCAATAAATGTCACTGTACTTACACCACCCAATCAATGCTGAGTACATCCTTGGGCCCGGCCCCATCCCTAAAATGTAATATTATAAAATGTAAAAAATATGAATAAAAAAGCTAATGTTATTGGCTAGCTGCAAAAGGAACGGAATTTCTCATTCAATCCTGGGCAACCCTGGATCTATCTACATATCTTGATTGTTCTTATTTACTTGCCTCTCCACAAAGGCAGAGTTAGACACAGGGTCGGTTTTTAAGCTAGGGGTAAATCCACTTCCCGAAAAAGGGGCACTCTTGATTGGGACAAAAATAAAAATTGTCTTAGGCTAGAATGATTTCTCCCTTACTGACTGGGGACAGAACAGATACTACACTTTGATCCCAGCCTGCAGCCCGAGAAAGTTACGCAAATGTCCATGTGAAAATGTTGTTTTTTTTTTGTTTTTTTAATTTTTTTTTAAAGAGCACCCCCCCCCCCTCCATCCTCTTTCTGTCTTTCATATTTTTTATGATTTTGAACGATTCATTAAGAAATTGGAATCCAATAAATTGTTATAACATTTATTTAGTATTTGAATATTTATTTATTTTGCTAATTGTCTTTATTCTGCAGGTTCTTTCTGGTGATGCAGTGGTCATCAGAGGTCAGCCTCATGGTGGTCCACCAAAAGAGAGGACAATTTGTCTCTCAAATATCACAGCTCCCCGATTAGCAAGACGAGCCAATCCAAAGGAAACAAAGGATGAGGTAAATAGGATTTGCTTTTTTTTCCAATTATCTCTCTCTTTCAAATATATGTATATATATATATATATATATAACTTTAAAAAAAAATACGCGGAAATCTCTCTAAGGCCCTTTCGACTAACATCTCATCAGGAGAAAATCGATAGTTTTAATTAATAATAACTTCGAAAGAAAGAGCAAATGGGGAAATTAGAGAGATTTCCGCGTATTTTTTTTAAAGTTATCTATAAATTTTGTACCTCAAAACATTTATTTATATATATATATCTTCCACTCTATAATAAGGACCGAATGTGTATTTATTTGTATAGTTATAAATAAATATATGTACTTTCATCCTGTCACGCAAAAGTTAGCAGGTAAAACATGCCTTTTTCTACCCCTCCCGAAATAATTTCAAGTGGTGAGGGAAAGCGAGAAAGCAAATTGCAAATCAGACAACTACCTCAGACTTACCCTATCATCGGAAATGATTTCAGAAAGAAATCCTCCACTCTATATTAAAATCAACGGTGGATGCGTTTCTTTTTTTCTTTAGATCATCAGAAATGATAATTCATATGAAAAATTAAATTACTGAAATAATTCTATAATCTTTATATAAATATTTTAGTAATATATCTAGATAAATAGTGTGTGTATCTCTATATATGAAGGAAATGAGTGATGAGAATAAAAATTTGAAAATTTACAATATTTATTAAATCATTTAATAGTTCAAACAAGGAATATATAAATAAACTTTTTTTCTTTCCTTAATCCATGAATTTTCAAAAATGTATGCTTTTATCATCCAAGGAGAACATAGGGATAAAACAGTAAAATTATATTACTGTTTAGCATAGATTGAAAAATATATAGTTTTTTGAACAAAGAGCATCATCTCTGTAAACATGTCCAAAAAAATATATGGAAATCAAAAGTTGAGCAAAAGTAGGGTGAATAGCATATAATGTCTTCAAAAGTCAGAATAGTAACAAAAATTACGTTTAGGAAAATAAAAGAAATTCAAGTCTGAAGACAAAGATCATTGGCAGAAAAGTCACTCACCGGAAGGAATATCAGTGAATAAATCGACATAGAATCAGTAAAAAATCAACAACAAAGACGCACATCGCCGATAAATTTTCTTTTTTGACAGAACAAACAAATGTGGTAGTTTCAACCTCAATGGAAAAAAAGATAAAATTTCATTTATCTTTATTATCATTCATATATAGGTATACTAGACCTGATCATATATATTATTACATTACTTTACTTAGTACATTATTTTATCGATATAGCTCTATCAAATATATCAATCCTTTATTTGTGCAAGATCTCCCTGCATTCGGTCCTATTCTGATTGCTAAGTATTTTTTTGTGATATATATATATATATATATATTTCAAAATAGATCTGTTTATTTTTATTTAATTTTTTTTTTATCCTTGGAAAGTTAAGAACATCTGGAAACTTTTGATTCAAAGAAAGAAATGCAATTGTTAGAGTGGCTTCAGGCAGAACAAAATGTTTACGAGGAAAGGATTAACCCTCTAAGGATACCTGTTGAATTGCGGCTACATACACTCTCCTCCAATTCCAACAATCATATTTCAAATTTTGTAAGCATAAATCGGCATTCAAACTCATCACGAGTGTGAAGCTCTATTCATATTTAATATTGCGTACGTTGCGATATAAGTTTAGCAAGAAATCTTTGACTAAAACTACTGAAATGTTAAATTTGGGATATTTTTAGATGAGATTGATAATTATTATTATTTGGACTATTATCATTGTAGACACGTGATGCAACGAATAAAGGTGTTAAGTAACAACCAGTTCAAAGTTAGTCTTCCGGAGGGTGAACCGTCAACCATCAGTACAGGCGATACTAGTAATAAAATTACTTAAGACTTTACCCAGTCATGACTGATGTAATGAGAACAATCTGCCCCTGTAGATTGAATAAAGGGTTCAGTTCGTCTGGCACACTTGAAAAAGGGGTCAGAGGCTGAAACATAAGAATAACATCCAAGATGAGAATAGTAGTCGGAATAATACATACTGAAATGGGGAAAATATCTATGTACAACAAATAGATAAAAGGTACTGGAATTGAATAATCACATGGGTTTATTAAAATTTACTGTGCCAGGAATATGCAAGTTGCTGTAGAATTTCAGAATCTGAGCAAAATCATTGCTTTGGGAGTTAGTCTGTGAAACATTAATTTTCAAAAAGAAATTAAAATTTTTATTTTCATCCCTTGAAAATTGGTTTTGGATAATGACATTTGTGTTTAGGTTCCTTAAAATTCTGATAGCGTGAAAAATGTATTTTTATTTTTAAATGTATCTGAATTAATATATAAATAGTAATTGTTATTTCTTTTTAAATTAATTTTTTATTTATTAAGTTAGTATCAATCAATCTTTATTTTTATTATAGCCGTTTGCATGGGAAGCCCGTGAATATCTTCGCAGAAGGCTCATCGGTCGAGAAGTCACTTTTACTGTGGAATATACAGTTCCTGGCACAAATCGTGAATATGGGTGTATTTATATTGGCTCTGGTAAATTTTATTTTCTTATTTAAAATCTGTGAATTCCTTTAATAGATTTTGAATGCATTTTGATAATCTCAGCGTTTTTATGTAGAAATTATTTTTTCTTTTATTGTATGCCCCACCCCACCCCATCCCGTTTAATGAAAATTTAAAAACAGAATTGAAAATAAAACAGTGTGCAAAGAAAATTTTTATTGTCTTGTATGAAATGAAAATAAAAAAAAAAATTCAAACAGACTGAAAGAAAGTTCAATCAAAATGAAATTCGCATTGAAAAGTTGTCGCCATTTAAGTGTAATCTGGTCTAGCGTTATCAGTTTTTAATCCACATCAATCTATTCAGCAAGGCATCGAGCTGGATGCGGTCGAAATTAAGAAATTTAAATCATACACCAAAATGTGAACGACATCAGCATTTCCCACGTGCAATGCAAGTGATAACGCAATATCAAGGTTCGTTACTTCCAATTTCTACAAGCACGTAATGTCATCTATGATCGAAAGTAAAGCCATTTTATTAAAAACTTCCAAATTTCATTTGTCATGAAATTTCAAAGATGAATGTGTGCTTAAAATTTATACATTTTATTTTTTTAATATTGTCTGGTGGAAAAAGTTGTTTGTGTCACCGGGGATGGCAGTTCTGTTTTAACCACTGAAATTGTTACCCCACTTTGTTAGTGGTATTGCATGTGTTATCACTTGTATGTTAAGAAATGCTGTATGCCATTTTGTGTAGAATGGAAAGAACTCTTTGAAAATGTACCAAATTATCTGGTCGTTGACACCACACGCACATCCAGAGTCATTGATGCACCCCAGTTTAGTCATCTCACAATGTTAGCAACCCCTTTTCAGTTTTTACTGTTGACATGTCCGGTCAGAACAAGGGTGATTGAAACTGGATGGATGAGATTAACCAGATGACTCTTGTCATTCACGTGTTAGTTTGGTGTCGTCTTTCTTTGTTATGCTTCCATGGGGATGTGGTCACATGTAGGTGACATCGGCTGCTTGGTGGATCCAGTCAGCCAGTTTTTTTTCTTTTGAAGCGATTAAATGAAGTTGAGGTGTCTTCAAATGAAATACCATCTAAATCTTTGTTTGTGGAAAGATGATAAATGACATAGTGTAGCAGACTAATTCAAAAGAATACAATTTTACAAGTAAAAAAACTACTTTTTTTTTTATTTATTTATTTATTTTTTTATTTGCTGTAAAAGAGGTCAAGGTCACAAGTGACATTATCTTATGTAAAAACTGTAAAGGATTTTAATTTGATCCCCTCCCCCTTCCAAATACTCGACTCCTGAAATTTTAAGTCTTGACTCTGCCTAAAATCTTTCATTCATAATAATTTGCATATACAAGGGAAAAACAAACATTGTAAAACCTGTAATCGTATTATGTAATAACAATTTTAAATGAAATAGAAATACAACCCACAAAACTGTTTGATTATTGGTATATTAAGTCCAAACATTTAACAAATAAGAAACTTAAAAAAAAAATTTTTTTAATTTTTTTTATTTCGTGTTCGTGTGATTGTAAATTCTTCAACTTTTTTTTTGATTCCACCATTTTCTCAAAAGCTCCAAATTACTATGCCTCTCCTTTCCAGTTTGAATGAATAATTAAATTCTTAAATATTAAAATGAACTTCATATGTGGATACATAAAAATTGAAGCAAATGTTTTTCAGTCTAATATATAAAGTAAAGCCAATCTTAATGTGCATCTGTAGATCTATTATAGACTAGTTTATTAAGGCTTAATTTATATTTATATTTTATTAAGACTTGCCGTACTATTCTTATCTCAACAATAATCTATTTGGATTATCGTATAATAGCAAAAATATTTAATCTTGCCCCCCCCCCCCCCTTTTTTAAATTTGTGTCCATTTTTTTCTTCCTGAAATAAAGAAATAGTAGTAGGAAGCGAGCGAACAAAGGCTCCTGCCCCCCTCTATCTCTACTCCTTACTACCATATATATTTGCTGTGTTTTTTTTTTGTTTCTTTACATTTTATGTATTTCTGAATTAAAACTCAAATAAGATTTAAATAACTTTCTTTCATTGAATTATTTTTTCCAAAATTGTATATATTTTCTTATGAAGTTGAAAGGACAAACAGGCTGGAAGAGAGGGGGGGGAGGTTTAGTTAATTAGCGAAACAAAAATTAAAACTCCCGTGCAGTACCGGGTAAGGACAACTAGTTAAAAATGAAACAAAACTAAATGCATTCTGAATAGTGACCGTCAAGTTTTCACTCGAGGATAACCAACCAATCTGCTAGTTATTTAACTGTACACTGGCCTTTGGCAAGACCTTTTAAAATAAGGATTGTCCAATCTTCTTTTCACCTTAGTGTTTTAGAGGCGATTTGTATAAAAAACCTTAAGTCAGCCTTGAATTTGTGTTGGTGTCTAATTTATACAACTAGTATGCGCGACGTCCGTTGAAAAGTTCCGCTTTCTTTTTTTCAAATTATTTGAACGTATTTCTTTATAACTTTACAAAGTGAAAGTAGTTATTTAAGGATGAATTCAATTTTTGGTTTTATAAAAAAATTTTTTTAACTCTTGTGTATCTGCATATAATGGAAATTTTGAGTAATATTTAAAAAAACAAGATTTTCATGTTATTGACTTTATTAAAGAAATGTGTTTTTTTAAAATCCCAATTAATTGATCTTTTGTACTTTGTGATTGTCTAGATGTTAACAAGGAGAATCTGACCGAAAGCTTAATCTCTGAAGGTTTAGTTGAAGTGAGACGTGGAGGACTTAAACCTACAGAGTAAGTAAATGAGCCTTTTTTTTTTTTTTTTTTTTTTTTTTGAAGACTTGTTTAGGCTTGGTACTAAAACTTGATGCTTTATAACAGTACTCTGCTTTTTCCGTTCTTATACTTATCATTGCATGTGTCATTTCAGTTTAAGAAGAATTGTACAACACTTTTAGAATGGAACATGTCTAATTGAATCCTTTGATATCTTAAACAGACTTAAGAAATTAAAAAAAAAAAAATTTTTTTAATAGAAAATAAATTTTACTCTTCTCCCAAGGAAAATTAGGATTTCTTTATCAAGAGAGTAATTAAAAATGTAACTATAGATATTATTTACTTGCCTCCCCACAAAGGCAGTTAGATACAATGTTGATTTTTAATGTGGGGAAAATCCAGCTCCTCAAAAAAGGGGCACTCTGAATTGGAACAAGAATTAAAAATTGCCTCAGTCTAGAAAGATTTATGCTTCACTGACCCAGAAAAGATGAAATGTAGCATCAGAACAGATATTACACCTTCCTCAAAGCCAAAAGACAAAGGATTCAAATAATTATTAGGTTTTAAGAAAAAATGATTCCTTTTGGAAAGAATTTATCTGCTCTTGGCAGTGGTGACATCAGAGTTGTAAAATGACAACAAAAAAATGTTTGTTTTCCACATACATCTATTATCTCTTCATCAGTTCCTTGCTTAATATCAGAGTATAGCAATTATAACCTACTGTCACAACAATATTGGCCAATTTCATTATTATGGTATGCCCTGTTGGCGGGGCCGCGAATTCGCCGACTGCAACGCCATGCAGAGGAGTACCCCCCTCCCCCCCGAAAACGGGGTCACCTGTTTGCCGTGGGTGGCGACCCGTGACGTCTTAGGACCTGATCCTGGTGGCTGAGCGATCCGTGGCCTGGTTGCCTTAATGGTCACGTCACCTGCAACACTCCACTTCTACCCTTATTTCAGCTAGACGGGAGGTCGGAGAGGCCCAATCCGATCAATCGGCTAGTTACGTCTTGCCCTAGCACTTATTTTTTTTTTTTTCCAACTTACCCGATCGTTTCCAATAATAAAATTGATCAACTACATAAAGTTATCAATACCCATTCCAGTTTATAAGTGCTAGAAGGCGGTGGCAAGGGTCAATCAACTTGTGCGAGACATGACCCAACATGGCTGTGTGCCCCGGACGTTTCACTATTAGTAGGTAGAGAGATCGATGGAACACGGGTGCTTGTGATCACGATCGGGTTGAGTATACCATTCCTGTAGCCCTGTCTTGTCAAGGCGATTGGGTTTCCCCCTTGGCAATTCCCATAGTGGTCTCCGTGGTGGGTGGCATGAAAATGTTCCATAACCAAAAAATAAAAAGTTATGCACACCAGTACCTAAATGTTTCCAAAGGAGTGATAAGGAGTCAAGAACTCTCCTTATGCACCTTGGATGAAATCAAAAAGGAGCTGAAGTCCCAGGGGTAACCAAAGCTAAAAGAATCTCTATAAAAAAGATAACCAAACCATAGAAACGAATCCCTATATGATGACTTTTGATACACCTACCATAGCTCCTAAAATCAAGATAGGCTATACTATTGAAAAGGTCGAACAGTACATTCCTAATCCTCTTCGGTGCTACAGGTGCCAGAAGTATGGACATCATGAAACCAAATGCAATGGCAGGCAAACATGTGGGAAATGTGGAGAGAAAGACCCTGACCACTCTATGGATGAGTGTAAGGGAACTCGCACATGTGCAAACTGTGGTGGTGACCACCCAGTTTATGCAAAGATCTACGAAAAGTGGAAAAGAGAAAAGGAATTATTAACTGTCAAGTATACAAGAGGCATTTATTTTCAGGAAGCAAGGAAGATGGTTGAAATAACTAGAGGGAAGACATAGTCTCAGGTTGTGTCCCCAGTAGTAAACAAAGAAGAAAACAAATATAAAAAACTAATAGAACGGTTACTTCAGCTGGGACCGGGAGACTGGCCAGCTTTTCAAAATACACTCAGAAAAGAGTACGAAAAACCTAAATTTAGAGCTAAAAAATAAGTGGAACTCAGACCTCCTCCTCAACCGGTTGCCGCTAAAAAAAAAATAGGCGGAACCCAGACCTCCTACTCAACCGATTGCGGTTGCCGTTCAAAAAGAGGCAGAACCCAGTGAAGAAAGTATTTGGAGTAAAACTCCTATTCAACCGGTTACCCAGGAAGATTTGAGTGAAGAAAACATCTGGTTTACCCCATTCCAGATGACTCACCACAGATCAAACCAAACCAAACCAAACACCTGAATCTACTATGAAAGAGAAAGGGATCCGAAAAGATCCTTAAAAAAAAGTCTCCAGATAAAAATCCTGAACCTGAGAAAAAAAAAGGAAAAATCACCTCGGAAGCCAAAGCCAAAAATCCGAGTCAATTTGACTCAAAACCGATTCGAGGCTCTGGACAACATGATGGAAATAGAGGAGGAAAACACGGAAAAAACCAAACCAAAAACTAAAC
The DNA here is from genome assembly GCA_963556195.1 of Sepiola atlantica. NCBI lineage: Eukaryota > Metazoa > Mollusca > Cephalopoda > Sepiida > Sepiolidae > Sepiola > Sepiola atlantica. Next base: position 30,374,077 of record OY744526.1, read on the forward strand.
AAAAAGCCCCCCCCCCAATCAAAATCTAAATCATGGGAGATAAAATAATACAATGGAACGTAAGAGGCGCTAAAGCTAATTATGAAGAGCTGGTTCTTATGAGAATGTGCCCAGCAGTTGTTTGCCTACAGGAAACATTCCTCAGGCAAGATAGTGCATTTAAAATTAAAAACTATAATGTATATAATTATATAAAAGAAGAAACGGATAGAGCCTCTGGCGGGGCAACTATAATTGTTAAAAATACAGTTCCGCAGATGCTACTTGACACAAACATGCAGTCAGTTGCTGTATCAGAAACCTTACATAAAACAGTCACTATTTGTTCCCTTTATCTGCCACCAGGTGAACACATTGTTGAATCCAGGTTGAATGAGTTAATAAACCAATTACCCAAACCATTAATACTGTGGAGTGATTTTAATAGTCACAATGAAATGTGGGGCAGTAAAACCACCGATAAGAAAGTCCGAATTGTTGGGAAAATTCTGGATCAAAATGGCTTTTGCCTCTACAATGATAAAACCAGCACGTATTTACACCCAGCAACGGGAACATATTCAGCACGGGATTTAACTATGTGTGATCCATCAATGTTCAAAGATTATACATGAAAAGTGCATGAATACACATGTGGTAGCGACCACTTTCCAATTATTTTGGGAAGCACAGATCCTAAAATTGAAGACAAACTATCAAGATGGAATCTGCAGAAAGCAGACTGGAAGAGATTCCAAGAAAAATGCCAAGAAAGACTGACAACTAATACTAATGTCAATCAAACGGATCACGCCATCTACTTTACAGACACTGATAGAAATAGCCGAGGATTGTATACCAAAATCATCTGCCAACCACAATAAACAAAAACCTTGGTTCAACAAAGACTGCCAAAAGGCTGTCCGGGCATGCCGTTCTGCCCTGAGAAGGTTCAAATTTAATCCTACTCGGGAGATTTTAGACTTTTTTTTAAAATCAAAAGACCCAAAGCTCGGTGGACGATTAATGAGTCGAAGAGAAATTTGTGGCGACAGTATATATCGAAAATCAATTCAAACACTAACTCAAAAACAATATGGACCCTGATGAGAAAAATAGCGGGGAAAAATAGCAGTCTGCCAATTAAACACCTGATATCTGGTGGTGTAAAGATCACTGACAAAAAATAAATTTCTAACGCCTTGGCAAACAACTTTTCAGAAATTTCTGGCTCCAAGGGTCAAACTGAGAAGTTCAAAAGAATTAAAAAAACGAAAAGAAAATTCTTAATTTCAGTTCCAAAAACACTGAAAATTATAATCAACCCTTCACGGCATCGGAGCTCAGTGAATCACTTGCTAAAACCCACAATACAGCGGTCGGTCCAGATGATATATGCTACAAATTTCTCAAAAACTTACCACAGGTGTCCACCAGATACCTTCTAAACATATATAACGAGGTGTGGATGAGCGGGGAAAATCCCAAATCTCTGGAGACAAGCCACGGTAATTCCCATACCCAAGATGGGAAAAAATTCTGATAGGTCTTCAGGTTATCAACCAATTGCTTTAACCAGTTGTCTCTGTAAAGTAAGGGAGAGAATGATTAACAACAGATTGACATGGTTTCTGGAATCGAACAATCTCATATCAAATCTACAATCTGGTTTCAGAAAGAAAAGAAGGACCACTGACCATTTGATCAGATTGGAAACCTTAGAGAAGCCTTCACCAAAAAAGAACATCTGATTGCCATCTTCTTTGACATAGAGAAGGTGTACGATACCACCTGGAAGTACGGCATATTAAAAGACCTTCGTGATCTTGGGCTAAAAGGCAGAATGGCTCTCTTTATAAAAAACTTCATGAAAAACCGAAACTTCCGAGTGAGAGTCGGAACTACACTCTCCGACGTAAAAGAGCAGGAGAATGGGGTACCCGAAGGAAGTATCGTATCAGTGACACTTTTTAATGTCAAGATGAATAACATCGTTAAACACCTAGACACTACAGTTAAAGGATCGCTGTACGTGGACGATTTTTTGATTTGCTGCCGGGCAAAACATATGCATCTGGTAGAACGTAAGTTGCAACTCACATTAAATAAAATCAGCAAATGGACTGAAGAGAACGGCTTCAGTTTCTCTGAATCAAAGACGAGGTGTGTCCATTTTTGCAACTTACACAAAATGCATAATAATCCATGCCTTAAACTGGCTGGCAAAGAGATACAAATGGCAGATGAATATAAGTTCCTTGGTCTTATTTTTGACAAAAACTGTCGTTTATTCCTCACATCAAGTATCTCCGGCAAAAATGTAACAAGGCAATTAATCTATTAAAAGTGATAGCTCACACTGACTGGGGAGCAGACAAAAATCCTTACTTAAATTGTACCGAACAATTGTAAGGTTAAAACTTGACTATGGAAGTTTCATTTACGGTGCAGCAAGACATTCGTATCTAAGAGAATTAGAAACTATCCATCACCAGGGACTAAGACTTGCATTGGGGGCGTTTCGCACGTCTCCAGTGGAAAGCCTATATATTGGAGCTAATGAAGGTCCGTTGCATATAAGGCGAGAGAAATTGGCTCTACAATATGTGACCAAATTATTGTCATGTCCAGCAAATCCTGCTTACGATTTCACATTTTCTTCTCAATACAAGACTCTGTTTGAGAGAAAAATCAGTGCCATCAGACCCTTCAGTTACCGCATCGAGGAGTTAAGAATGAAACTGGAAGTGGACTCAAGTCTCATCCACGAATCCATAATTTCAAAAATTCCACCATGGGAATTAAAACAACCCACCTACATCCTCGATTTAGCAACAGCTTCAAAGAGCCAAACGAATCCCATTATATTTCAAGAGGAATATGAATATATCAAACACCAACATTCTGACTACAAATACATCTATACAGATGGATCTAAAGAATCAAATAGAGTTGGGTATGTGGCTGTCTTAAATAAGACAGAAATGCAATACCGAAGAACTGACAGTGCGTCAATTTTCAGCGCAGAAGCTGCAGCAATATACTTGGCTTTAAAGATAATAGAAGGTAGTAGCACTGATAGATTTATCATCTTCTCTGACTCCCTATCTGTAATCACAGCAATGAAAAATAAAAATTTAGGCAACCCATTAATTGTAAAAATCTTAAATAAGATTACTAATCTTTACAACAAAAAGAAATGTAAAATTAAGTCATGCTGGATACCGAGCCATGTCGGTATTCGTGGAAATGAAAGAGCGGATAAAGCCGCAAAAGACTCCTTAAAATTGACACCAACAAATACAAGGATCCCATACAGATCTTCGGCCTAATATTAACAAGATCACCAAACAAAAATGGCAGGAATGTTGGGATGAGTGTCAAACCAACAAATTGTATCAGATTTGGCCAATTATAGATGAGTGGCCCCTAGAGTCTAGAAAAGTAAGGAGAGAAGAGGTTATAATAACCAGACTTCGAATAGGACATACGCAGATCACTCGTAAGTACTTATTGGAAGGAGAGGAGTCTCCAATGTGCATAGCGTGTCAACAAGCCTACACAGTCAAACACATTAATAGACTGTCAAGATCTGCAGCAAATCCGTAACAAGTATTTCGACTCCCCAAATTTAAAACACTTGTTTGAGAACATAAATGTAACAAAAATTCTAGACTTCATCAAGGAAGTTGGATTATACCAAAGAATTTAATTGCAAGTTCATCTTTTCACGTTTCATTGTCTCTGAAGACAATGTTAAATAATTCGAATTGCATTTTTATTCGGCATTACATAACCCATAGTTGGTTGCTATGTCGTAAAACAAACCAAACCAAACCATTATTATGTTAAAAAAATAGACAGTATTGGGAGCTTTCAGATTAATTTTTTTTTCTTTACTAAAAATTTTGCTGTAAATATGTAGTGGAAAAAGGCATTTTCAAAAGTAATGACTATGTTTATCCATACATACTCATATCAACTTTATTTATGACGTGATAGAACAACCAAAAGTAAAGTTATGAGTTCAAAGGATTTAGATTAAGAAAGTTTTGTTTGTCTTTATGTGTGGACTTGTGTAGAAGCTGTTGTAATATTTAGTAGTCAATGACTGACTTTTGTTGTTTGCCAAGATGTCAGTGATCACAGCTAGATTTAGTTCGCTTGTGAGGAGTCTGTGTCAGTTAATAAGTGTTGTGACTGACATAAGTTCGTTTGGCAAGTTGTCTTTCACTGGTGGCTGTGTTTATGTTCTCGCTTATGTAGCCAAAGCTAGTAGATGCTCGGCTCCAAGGGCAAAGTCTTTCTGATTAAAGTCCAGTATTGGTAACCAATGGAGATTAAGTATTTTGATAGAATTGACCAATCAGTATTAAGTATTTCAACCACTCAACATTGAATAATTTACAGAGATCGTTTGCTACTATTGTTAGAACAGGGCTCCACAAATATCTTAACAGCATAATAGACTTCAAACTTGTCTTACAAATATTGTTTTCTCCTAACAACATGAAAACAATGCAGAAAGTTAGCACATTTTTTTTTTAAATAACTGTTCATTTTCTAAGAGTAATTTTAGCTAGCTTATCTTTAAATATTTTTTTCTAAGAGACTAGCAAACTAGACGGAGTCTGATCATTGCTAAAATGAACATAGGAGGATAGAAAAATATCATTTGGTGTACAAATTCGAAGTAGGTAGAGAGAACAAAATGAAAGCAATAAGTTTAGTACAGATTTTATTAAATTCCTTAAATATTTTGTATAAATACAAAAGCTAACATTTTATTTGTTCTTGTGTATAACATAAATGTGAAAATAGTTTTGGTATATACAAAAAGAAATACATTCAATTTTAATAACTTGTTTGCCAGTAATTACAACATGGAATTAATATTTAAAAATAAATACTAAATAATATTTTAATAATACTAGTAATAATACTAAAAAAGTTCTAATTTACTTTTTGAAAGTGTTGAAACCCCTTTCAAAAAGTAAATTAGAATTTTATTTTAGACAATTGATATTTAAAACTAAAAGTCAATTTCATTCAAACATTGAGTGGAAAAAAACTGTTTTTATTGAAGAAATTTTTTGTTGTTTAATAATTTCAATTGTTTTGTCTTATAGATATTGAAAAAATTAAAACAAACAAAAAAAAAACAAAAGATATTTTATTTTTCAAAAACTATTTTAATTTTATCATAATTGCACCAGTGTAAAACAAAAGCAAACCGCATTGTTAAAAGAAACAAAACAAAATCAAAGCTGTAGTTGGCTAAATAAATATTAAAGACTCTTGACAATGCTGGATAGGTACAGTTGGTACATAATAAAATAAGGTTGTTTACAAAGTGTTTAGAATCTTGTGAAAGATTAAAAAGAAATAAAATCGAATTTACTGAAACGAAATTGATGGAAATTTTAAATGGAAAATGGGTGCTTCTACAAATTACATTTATCATTTTATTTTTATTAGTCAACTTTCAAAAAAGAATTTCTTTTTACCCTGAATTTTTGGTTGGTCACTTTGATTACTCTATTTTGGTCGCAACACTTGTCATTGTTTTAAAACTCTGAACATAGATACATCTGGCAAAATTATTTACTTTTTGAAATCAGAAGTTAAATTTTCATTTCTCTAGACGACACTTAACTTCTAACCAATCGTATTTTATTTTTAAACCAGATTGAGATAAAATAGTCATCTTGCTAAAAATTTAGCGAGAACAGTATTAGAACTTGTTTATTCAATCTAATTTATCGATGATAATACTATTTCAAACTTAAACTTGACGGACTGAAGAAAAGCTTCCAAATTCTTGTCAATCCAACCTAAATTTTCTTACATATTGTCATAATTGTGCACCAATTTGCATAAAGCTTTGCCATGTATTGTTCTTAAGTATTAAGATTTATTTAAAAAAAACAAAAAAAACTTGAGGATGGTAGACCGACTGTTAAAAAAAATCTTCTTGGAGATGAAAAGACAAATTAAAAACATTTGCTTTGAATAAATTCCTCTAAAACTATTTTGTATGCCGATTATTACTTAAAAAATTTAAAACTTTATCTTTAAAACTCTAACTTAATGAAAAGTGTTTCTTTTATTTGAAATACTTTAAAAATGGCTTTAACTAAACAGTCCCCCTTCTCTTTCCATAGATCTAAAGGCAGTACCCCCCTCTCTCCTTGTAAATTTCAATTTGTTTTTGTTAACAAGAATACTGGTTATAAAAAAAGAATTTCTCAAATTTTTAAAATTTTATTTGTGTGTCAAATCCATGGTCAAACCATTTTTATTTCTCCTAATGTTTTTTTTAGTGAAGGTCAACAAAAGTTGGTCCAATTGGAGGAGACAGCTAAATCTTCCAGTCGTGGCAAATGGTCAAGTGACTCTAGCGATGACCATATAAGAAATATCTTGTGGGTCATTGAGAATCCACGCAATTTTGTAGATTCCCATCACAACAAACCAATTGACGGTAAGATTAATTTTTTTTATATCTGCTTTTAACCTCGATCTACTATTGCGGCTGCTTCTTTTTTTTAAAATTAAAATCGTCTTTATTTTAAAATTGGCAATAAATTTGCTTCCTGCTCTTTCACTTACAATAAATGACGAGTTTTTAGTTTACTAATACAAACTATTTTCAATCATGGTTCTGCTCTGAATTTAAAAAAATTAAAATAAATAAAATGTAGGAATACTATTGATTAAGCATCAAATTTTCAGATCATTAAAAACATTACTTGTTCAATTTTTAGCAGTAAATTAAAAAGATTTTTAGTAAGTTTAATGTAAAATTGTTCCACTTGATATTTTATCCAATCTTTAGCCAGAAAATTTCCCTCTAAAAATGTAACAATAAGTTTTGAACAACTATTTTTAATAATCTGAGAAAAACATATTTTTAAGATGTGTCCATTCACTTTCTTTATTTAACACCAAAAATATTATTTCAAACTTAAGTTTGAATGTGTGACAAAGCCTCTTATATAGATGCATGGACATATCGAGAAAAAAAAACTTTGTCGTGTACAGAGATAGGGTGAATGCTTTGGCAGACAATTTTAACATTTATTTTGTACGTATTGTGGTAGTATTCCTGATTGTCTGCAAAGACAAACCTGTTACATCTGATTCTTTAAAACAGTTCTTTGATGTGTTTTCCCCTTTTCAGCGGTGATTGAACATGTCCGTGATGGTTGTACTGTACGAGCGTTCCTTCTTCCAACTTTTGAATATGTTACAGTAATGTTATCAGGAGTAAAAGTGAGTTAATGCATCAATTTCTTTCTGTTTTGTATTTTTATCATCATGCAAACAATATCCGATGCTGAAATACCTTGAATTTCTGTTTAAAACTTGACAAAAATGACAAACGATGAAATGTTCAAGAAGAAATACATTTAAACAAGATAATTAAAATGTATAGTCTCTTCACCAGAAGAACAAATAGTCCCCATTATTAAATGACTTTATTTCTCTTTTAATCCATTTTCCATTTCATTTACTGCTTGGTCCTGAACACAGCAACTACTGCCTTGGGCACCCTTGAGTAAGGTGTTTGCTGTCACACCTGAAATTATTTCTACCTTTGTTATTTTATTATTAAAAAATATTTTTGTTCGACCTTCTTAACCCCTATCAACTACTCAAACTTTATCTACTCCCAATTCTATTGAGTATGATCGTAGACTACATCTGGTAATAAGGCCCCAATTGGGGAGTGTGGAATCACCTCTTAGTACCCAATTACTCCCAGATCCAATACAACCTAGATGATAGTACCTGTTCCTATTTACTTGCCTCCCCACAAAGGCAGAATTAAACACTAGGTCAGTTTTTAATGTACAGAAAATCCAGTTCCCTACAAAGGGTTGCTTGGGACAAAAATAAAAATTCTCGAAGGATTTTTCCATCACTTAACAAAAACAGAAAAGATGAAGAGTAGTATCAGAAGAGATACATTTTGCTCCTAGCCAAAAGGCTAACCCATCTATGAGTCAAATAGAATTTGTCTGCAGACACTTTACAAAATATGACTACAAACATGATCACTGGGCTAGCCAAATCAAAATTTGAATTGAACCAAAGTTATTTTCCTGTAGAATTGCCTTCAAGTCTCACATTAATTTAATTAATTTTTTTTACTTTATTCCCATAGGCACCAATGTTCAAAATGGATGGAGATCAACCGGTACCAGAAGAATTTGCAGAAGAAGCCAAATACTTTACAGAATCTCGGTTACTCCAAAGAGATGTCAAAATCATTCTTGAAGGGGCATCAAATCAAAACTTTCTTGGCACTGTTATACATCCGGTAAAAAAATAAAATTTAAACCGAAATTTTTTTTTTTTATTCTTCCAACTAGCATAGAGGACTTGCACAGCATCACTTTCACTCTTTCATAATTTTGTTTATCAAAATCTTACAAATTTGTAACCGGGGCAGAGCAGAGAGTTTGTTAGTAAGAATAGTATTTTTTTTTTTTCTCTATGAAAGCTGCACATGGAAATTGTGATATATTACAAAGAAAAATGACTAAATTAATAAAAAGAATAAAAGATTTCAACCATACAAATAGGTTAGAATCCTTAGATTTAACTACTTTACTAGAGAATTGGGATCTTCAAAATAATGGGATTTCTTAATATGGAAATGTATTGATAAGAGTTAAAGAAAAAAAAAAAAATCTACCACCGTTCAATTTTTTTCTTAATAGATATTACTGACAGGATCATATGGAAGTTCCACGGTTAGCTTACCTACCATCTTCTCTTCTTTTCTTACTGTAAAAATACTTCTCAGCTACATATTTTTAAACAGATAAAACAAATGTTTTAACCCTTTTAATTTGCTTATTGTAATAATTTAAATATTTAAAAAAAAAAAAATTTCTTATTACTGTAAAAGTAATTATCACTTAAATAATTTTTCAAATAAAACAAATATCACTAAAGTTGTGAATGATGACGTTATTCTATTTGATGTCTTAATCCATTTTCTATTTAATTTCTGATTCAAATATTTAAAATTCCATATTTAGAATGTCTGATTTATGGAAATTTACAAAGTATTTTCATCTGTTTTTTTCCTTTTTTTTTTCTCTCTTTTCGTTATCAGAAAGGAAATATAACAGAGTTATTATTGAACGAAGGTTTTGCTCGTTGTGTCGACTGGAGTATGGGAGTTGTAACATGTGGCACAGAAAAGTACCGAGCAGCAGAAAGGTAAGGACAACAGGCCCCCCCCCCCACCACTACCCCACACACACTAATTTATTATTTCAACATAATAAATACATTTACAGGCAATAAGAACCAAAGCCAGTAATCTTCTAACTACCCTCATTCAATATGGTCCCTAATAAGAAAAAAAGATAAAGGCTTTAAGAAATGTAATTAATAGATTTATGAAGTTGATTGCAATGAACACCTGCAATTCATTGCAAACAAAAAAGATATTTAAAGCAATTGTTACTAACTGTCCCTTTTGACCACAACTCTCGTTTTTATGGTTACTGATGGTTAACCTCCATCTCTCCTGGACAAAAGTCCAGTCTAATACTAAACAAGCAGTAATAATGGGGTTTAAGCTTAGAATAAATTAGTTAAGTTGAGAAAGGGATTTGTAAATGTGTTGGAGGAGGGGGGCAGCAAAAGGAGTTGCCAAAAAAAAACGTGCGAAAATGAACAAGTGAAAAAAAAAGATATTAAGAGTATATGTATATTCTATTCTCACAACTAAATTGGATGAGTTTTTAAAAGAAATGGAGAAATATACAAAATTCTCAGGTTCCATAGTAACAAAAAATCTGATTTTCCTAAATAACAAGTTTTTGCTCAAATAAAAGATCTATTTAAGTAATACAATTTGGCTCCAATAATTTTGCCTTAAAACAAAAAAAATTCCGTTTATCAAACTGAGGAATGAATTTGGTTTCGCTATCAAATTTCCAATTTCTGCCATGAATTAAAAAATTAATTAAAAATAAGTAAATTATGGTTGATAAGATGTAGAAAAAATCTTTTTAAAACAAATTATGGTAACATTTTGGATTAAAAAAAAAAAAAAAATATATATACTAGTGAATGTAATTTTGTAATGTCTTCACCTTCAATGCCCCATACCTCCAGGTATAATTGATTGACATATTTTATTTGATACATTAACAAACTTAAAGTTAAAGAAAAAAATCTATTTTTCAGGAGGGCCAAAGAAAAACGTCTTCGAATTTGGAAGGATTACAAACCTTCAGGTGTGGCTATTGATGCAAAGAGTAAGAGTTTTACAGCTAAAGTAAGTGGGTGTTTTTCTCTCTCTATTTTAATGGCAGCAGACTTTTTGTTATTCATTTCCCAATATTATGCAGAAACAAATGTTATTCATACACTAGCAACATTGTAAAAAAAAAAAATAATAAACACCTGCTACAAAATAAAACAAGCCGCGCGTGCATGGTCCCCCTCTGTATGTGACTCGATGTGGCGAGTGTAAAATGCAATAAATTTGGGCAATTTGGGACATTTTTTGACCCCCCTTTGACCCCCTGGGGGCGCGAACCAGAATTTTTCTGAGGTCAAGGATGCTTATTTTATATCCAGAACAATTGCCTCTACATTTTGGCCAAGTTCACAAAAATTGAATGGATGGATCAAACGTTATGGGAGAAAAGGGTAATTTTTTTGCCATTTTGGGGGCTTTTGACCCCCTGGGGGCGCGAACCAGATTTTTTTCAAGGTCAACGATACTTATTTTCTATTAGGAACAATTGCCTCCACATTTTGGCCAAGTTTCAGAGAAATTGAATAGATGGATGAAAAGTCATGGGGCAAAAAATGTTATTTTTTGCCATTTCGGGGCCTTTTGACCTGGGGGGCTAACCAGATTTTTTTTTTTTTTAAATCGGAGAATGTCACTTTCTAACCTGACCAAAGTTACAACTTCCTGCAAAATTTCAGAAATTCAATGGATGGTTGCAGAGATTTTATTAATCGGGGGACCAATGAAGCCTAAAATTATGGAAATTAAAAGTATCAAAAACTCTTGAACAAATGCTTAACTAAAAATAACTAATAAAAAACCATGGGGTAAGCAGACATTAAAGAAAAAAAAAATATGTATCTTCTATATAAAGTAGAGCCAGACTCTTTCTTTTTTATGTCATTAATAGCTTTTTTAATACAAGGTACATACTTCTGTTTCAGAAGTTATTTATATCAAATATATCGGTCTGTGTTCCTAAAAAAAAATTTTCCAATCGATTTAAATACTATAGACATTTTTCTTTTGATTTGTGATATTATAGAGAAGGTAGGGAGGGCTAACCCTCTCACAGTCAAAATCCTCTTCCTACCACTCGTTAAAATCTGGATCTTATTTAATAAGACGTTTATTTGTATGCACCAGTGTCAAATGTGTTTTTGATTGATTGATCTACATGGATTTTACCAATCGCTGTTTCTCTACCAAATTACAGAATTTGAACGTTATTTGACCTAGTTAGATTGAATTTTTAAATCACGTAAAATAAAACAATTTTATAATAAAATAAATTACTTTAAAGGAATTTTGAAGGATTTAAACTGTTGATTACAAAATCATTTCTAACATTTTTTTTTTGGGGGGGGGCGAGCACGATATGATTGTACAATAAAAACTCATCAAACGAAAGTTGAATATTTAAATTGTTTTATAATTACTCTATTAATAATTTTCAGGACCAAACGTTGTTTGAAAATGATTTTGAAGCCCTTAAATAGTCACTTAATAACTAATTTCTGACTAGTATTAAAGTTTATATGCAAAAAGTCAGTTCATCTGTGTCCTTAAACCAAGAATCCAATTTTATATATACTTAAAAACATAAATTAAAGTTTTTTTGTTTTTTTTTTTCCCCGCTAAAGAATAACTTTTTGGGGCAGCGAATACGGTGGTAGACAATTGGTTCAATTAATAATTTCAGGACCAAATGATAATGTAATAATTAAACTTAATTTTTTTTCTAAATATGATTTTGAAAATTAAGTGAACAAAACTGAAAATGACCTTGGAACCAGTGAGAAGTTGTTGTCAGGAAAACAAGGATACTTCCAGTCTCTCCTGGTGCTACCAGATCAGGCTGTCTGAAGATATAGGCTTCCTGACCAAAAATGTACCTAACATTCTCCCTTCTCTTTGCAAAACTCAATCATGTTCTGTAAAGCAAAAAACAAAAACAATTCACCTCCTTCTCTTTCCTTCTCTCTCTATTTATCTCTATCTCTTCCATTTTCTTTTCTTTTTTTACTTCCCCTAAGTTTGCCGGGATCCTGGTGGCTGAGCAGTCCATAACCCGGGAAAGTAGTGGATAGGTACACTGCAACACTCCACTTTGGCCCTTACCTAGGCTAGACGGGCGGTTGTAAATGCCCGATCCAATTAATCGGCTGGTCACGTCAAGCCCCACCATATAAAATCCCCACCAATCTGCTCACAACAATTAATGTGTCTATTCCAACACCCACTAACCCCCCCCCCCCCCCCCCCCCCCAATATATGGTGGAATTGGTTATGGCGAACAAAGCATTGACAGGGCTGCGACATTCCTGACATTTTTCTTTAAAAAAAAACCCAAAAAGGTTAAAGGGGTTTATCTCCTGGCACTTTCCACAAAGGTCTCCGAGGTGGGTGGAGAGCAAGGATGATGAAAAAAAGAACAAAAAAACATGGATCATTTTCCCCACAAAACCCTTAAAAATATACCACTCTGATGTCTGAGGACCAAAAAAATATACAACCCCCCAAAAACCGCCTCCCCACGAATTTCCCAAGATTCTTAGTAATAGAACTACTAGAAAACAAAAAGATGAGTGCATTATCACCATTCTTAATTGAAAAAATACTTACCAGCAAGAGCAATCCAAAGTCAATTAAAGAAACTAAGAAACGGAAATCTTGTCGAAGTAAACAATATAGACACCCAAAACATATTACAAATGGGGAGTTTTTCAACATGTAAAGCTAAACACATCTGAAGGAGTCATAAGGAAGCAAGAATTGTCCTTGGCAACTACAGAGGAAATAAGAACAGCATTAAAAAACAAGATGTAATTGACCACATACGCATAACCATGAAAAGAAATGGTCAGACCATACCAACAAATACTTATATACTGACCTTTGGCACACCTACAATTCTCAAAGTAAAAAATTGGCTACCTAATTGAAAAGATAGAACACTCTTTTGATGCCAAAAATATGGGCACCATAGGGAAATATGTAGAGGAATTAAAACATGTGGGAAATGTGATGAAAAAGACCCCAACCACACAGAAGTTGAATGTCATAACAATGAAAAATGTTCAAATTGTAACGAAGACCACCCAGCCTACTTTAAAATCTGCAAAATCTACCAAAAAGAAAAAAAAATGAAATTAAACATAAGAGAAATTTATCCTACCCAGAAGCACAAAAGATTGTTGAAGCATATTTCAAAAACAACACTTATGCAGAAGCAACCCAACGATCAAGCTCATTAACCCTACAAAATGAAAACAATCTACCAGATCTAGTGAAAGAACTAAGATCTCTACTAGAGATATTAAAAGAAAACTTAGTAAGCCTGACAACTAGATCGAACATGGAATCGTATCAAAAGAAAAATTCCCAATCCCAGATCGACGAGACCAAAGATGCTACAAGCAAAAAATGCCTAGAATCCGAAAAATCACAAAGATCCCAATCTCGGCACAAACAAGAAATAAACAACCTAAATGAAGAACCCGGAACAAACCTAAAAAAAAACAAAATACCAGAGAAAATGGAACTGGATGAACATCCCCAAACTTCTACAAACACATCATACCCCCCCCCCCCAATGACTCATAAGATCTTACAGTGGAACATAAGTGGTATAAACCCAAATTACGAAGAATTGCTTATACTCATATAAAACTTATCCCCAGTAGTTGTCTGCCTACAAGAAACTCATTTCAATGAAAATCATACCTCATATAATTATACCTACAACAGTAATGACAGAGCCTCAGAAGCACCTTCATCATTGTAAATAACAAAATACCTCAACAGCATTAAAATCAAACTTGCAGACAGTTGCCATATCAGTATTTCTCCATGAAAGAATTTTTCCTATACTTACCACCGAAAGAGAAGATTAATGAAACGGAGCTGGATAACTTAATTATACAACTTCCTAAACCTTACATCTTAGCTGGTGACTTCAATAATCATAATCAAATTTAAGCAAGTAAAGAAACCAATGGAAAAGGCAAAATTATAGAAAACATAATCAATAAAAGGAATCTGTCTTTTCAATAAAAAAACATACCTCCACCCAGCAACAGGCATTAGATCCCACACTGTTACCCCCACTACTTTCCTAGATTTCAATTGGAAACTACTCAATGATACCTGTGGCAGTGACCATTTCTCAATAATTCTAGAAAATCCCAATTCCAAAACATCAGAAAAAATCACATACTGGAACCATAACAGAGCAAAGTGGGATAAATATAAAATTCTATGCCAAAATAAACTCTCTCCCAAATCAAATAATAACCAAGACCACATAACATATTTCTCCAAAACACTCCTAGAAATTGCTGAAGAAAGTATACCTAAAACTTCCAACTCAAACAAAAAAAAAAAAAAACTTGGTTCAACCATGAATGCCAAAGCACCATACACACACGCTGTACTGCTCTGAAATTTTTTAAATTAAATCCAACCAAAGAAAACCTTAACAGTTTTAAAAACTCTCGGGCTAAAGCACGAAAAACTATTAGGGAATCAAAAAGAACTTCCTGGCAGAATTTTGTATCCAAACTCAACAAAACTAAAATTAAAACAATCTGGAAAATGATATGAAAAATCTCAGGCAAATATTCTAACACCCCATTAAATCAATTGCATGAAAACAATGTAAGAGCCACTACCAATCTGTAGGCCTAGACGAAATTCATTTTGAATTCTTGAAAAATTTATCCTTAATATCTCTAAATTACCTCCTAAAAATATACAATGTCATATGGAACAAAGGTGAAATCCCCTCAGTGGAAACAAACTGTAGTAATTCCCATTCCAAAAGCAATGAAAACATACCCAGACAAACAAAAAAGGAAAAATTCCTAAAGACAACACCACAAACCCCAAAAACTACAGGCCTATAGCCCTAACTAGTTGCTTCTGCAAAACATTTGAAAGAATGATTAATAAAAGATTTGTATGGTACCTGGAAAAAAACAACCTACTATCCAAATTTCAATCTGTTTTTAGGAAAAACAGAAGCACCATAGATCACCTAGTACGGTTTGAAACCTACATAAGAGAGGCTTTCATCCAAAAGCAACATGTAACTGCAATATTTTTTGATATTGGAAAAGCCTATGGTGGCAATATGGTATTGTGAATGACCTAAAATGAAAACAAAATGCTTGCACTTTTGCTCCCAGACAAAGATACATATGTTATTAAGATCAAAGGAGAACAGATCCCGGTACAAATTTCTGGATATGAGTGTTCTTAAGTTTCGGGTAGTAGGTAGCAACCCGAAATAAAAATAAATTCCTCTTTCTCTCTCTTCTTCTTCCCTTTCGTTCTCTCTCTTCTTCTTCCCTTTCGTTCTCTCTCTTCTTCTTCCCTTTCGTTCTCTCTCTTCTTCTTCCCTTTCGTTCTCTCTCTTCTTCTTCTTCCCTTTCGTTCTCTCTCTTCTTCTTCTTCCCTTTCGTTCTCTCTCTTCTTCTTCTTCCCTTTCGTTCTCTCTCTTCTTCTTCTTCCCTTTCGTTCTCTCTCTTCTTCTTCTTCCCTTTCGTTCTCTCTCTTCTTCTTCTTCCCTTTCGTTCTCTCTCTTCTTCTTCTTCCCTTTCGTTCTCTCTCTTCTTCTTCTTCCCTTTCGTTCTCTCTCTTCTTCTTCCCTTTCGTTCTCTCTCTTCTTCTTCCCTTTCGTTCTCTCTCTTCTTCTTCCCTTTCGTTCTCTCTCTTCTTCTTCCCTTTCGTTCTCTCTCTTCTTCTTCCCTTTCGTTCTCTCTCTTCTTCTTCCCTTTCGTTCTCTCTCTTCTTCTTCCCTTTCGTTCTCTCTCTTCTTCTTCCCTTTCGTTCTCTCTCTTCTTCTTCCCTTTCGTTCTCTCTCTTCTTCTTCCCTTTCGTTCTCTCTCTTCTTCTTCCCTTTCGTTCTCTCTCTTCTTCTTCCCTTTCGTTCTCTCTCTTCTTCTTCCCTTTCGTTCTCTCTCTTCTTCTTCCCTTTCGTTCTCTCTCTTCTTCTTCCCTTTCGTTCTCTCTCTTCTTCTTCCCTTTCGTTCTCTCTCTTCTTCTTCCCTTTCGTTCTCTCTCTTCTTCTTCCCTTTCGTTCTCTCTCTTCTTCTTCCCTTTCGTTCTCTCTCTTCTTCCTTCTATCACTTTAGACGACGGCACTACATGTTTCTCAGGCAACTGCCCCACCCCTCTTACCCAAACATTGATTGCTCTTATAGTGCAGCCTCCTTCCCACAATCCGTCTCCGCTGGAAGCACTTCCGTTTCCGCCGGAAGTACTTCCTTCCCATAAAAACGCATTGCTCCTTCTCTTTCTTTTCTTTCGTTGTGCCCGGCTCCCCACACGAGGTAAGTTGTACGTTTGTCGTCGTCTCATTCAAATATACAACATCACCCCCTGATCTCTGATCACATTACATAGTCTGAAGTCCACACTGGAGGTCGCCGGCTTCGCTGTGATCTCCGTGGTGACCCTTCACGCACGCCTCCATTCAGATCGGTCGCTGTTGGCCTCTCTCGCAACTCCGTCTCGTGCCTCTCCAGGTCCAGAACGTGTCTCGGCACGCCATCGACCGACACATTACTGTCCGAATTCCTGGCTGTAACTGTTCCTCGCGCCCATTGTGTTGTACATCGCGCACCAGGCGGCTTTACCCACACTTCATCTTCTAGTCGCACTGTGCTCCTGGTTACTCGACTTTGTTCCGGTGGCGGAACGCTTGGATGCCACCAGACATATCGATATATCTGTTCTTGTGGCACTGTCTCCCTCACCTGCCCTGATCTGGGAGTCATGTTGTACCAGAACAGGGCCTCTCCTGGTGCGGTTCCCCCTCTCTCAGCCAACGCTTTGATGGTCCTGTGGTTCCTTTCCACTATGCCGTTTCCTTCCGGCCTATACGCGGCTCTGAAGTATTGTCTGATGTTCCATCTCTCCAGCATCTCTCTGACTGTTCCTGATCGGAAAGCCGCCCCATTGTCCATCAAGACTTCGTCTACGGGTCCACGTTCCAGAAACACTGTATTCATTGTGCTTGCCACCTCACTAGCCGTCTCTCTCCTCAACTCCCTCCAAATCGCGAACCTACTTGGTCTGCAGTCAATCATGGTTAGATATTGAGCCCCTCGATAGTGGGTGACATCAACGGCGAGTCTCTTCCAATTTTCGCCCACCTGGAGCTCTCCCTGATGTGACGCCGGTGCCGGATCTATCGATTGACACCGCACGCATTGCTGGACTACTTTCTGCACGACCTCCCTCGCAACACTGGGATCTACCTTGCGGGCTAGATGCAAAGTCCTGTCAACTCCCATGTGGTGCATAGTGCTGGTCCTTGACTTCCTCATGGGTCATGCAGCATGTTTCATCGGCATTCTCTGTCGTTTCGTCCAAGGCTTCCATCCACCCTCTTCTCACCCTCGTTAGGCTGTCTGCCCTATTCTTGGCGGAAGGTATGAACGAAACACTGACTTTAAATCCAAATTCGGCGATTAACTTTCGTAGGATCCCGACTCTATGCATGATGATCATTTCCGAAGCACCTTTTGTCTTTACTCTCCGCTGTTCTGTCACAGCCGCCTGCACCCAGTTCAGCACGGTCGCTGAATCTGTACGTAGCTCCACCTCTTTCAGTCCTCACCTTAATGCCAGGTTTATGCCCTTGATAGTTGCGTCCAACTCGGCTACGTTGATGTGGGAGAAGTCTGTCGCTTTCCTAAGCCAGGCCGTGTCCTCCACCACCTAACCTCCAATCTCAACTGCGACGCCAGTGGCAATGCTACTTGCATCACCACATTTTCGCCAACGCTGTCCTCCCATTTCACTCCTCCTGCTTTTCTCTTCACATAACTGCAGGTTGCTCTGAGCCACCCAGCTACAGGGTAATGGCCCACCAACTTCCCGCAAACCGAGAACAATTGTCGCCTGCTCATTCTGTCCGTGACCTCTGGAATAGCGTTCCCTCTTGTGAACCGCAGCTCTTCCATTGCATCTTCCTCTAAGTAGAGTACCAAAGCCGCACCGCCATTTAATAGCTCGGGGGCCTTTGCTGTTAGACCAAACCTCCTGAGCTGTTCCACTACTCTTGGTGCTGGCACCACTGTCTCATCCAGCAGTATGTCATCTACATAGGAGTCGGTTGCTTCATTTACGTCCTCCTCCTCTTTCAACACCCGCTTTAGTATTGCAGTCATGATTTTGGGCGCGACATTCAACCCAAAACCCAAACGCATCAAGAGTACGTCTTCTTGAATTGTACCAGCTGATATTTCCAGAGATCTTGCTCGACATGGATTTGCAGATACACCGACTTCAGATCAACAATTGTGGACGCCCCAACCTTCTGTCTCCATCTCCGCATGGTTTCTGCACAAACGTCTATGACGTCACCCCCTGTGTGGCAAGACACATGTTTGTTCAGTTCCCGGTAATCCAACACGGGGCGGACCTTATCCTTGGTCGGCTGGATCACCGCCATGAGAGGTAACAGACCTCCTTTAAGTTCCTCTTTCCATGGCACGAGAATCCCCTCCTTGATCCACCTCTCCACTTCGTCCTCAAAAGACGCCTCCTGTGACTCCGTTAATTTGGTGTCATACCTCCCGACTCGATTCTGCAGGCACGGAGGCCCCGTCGTCCACTTCCATCTGGCAGTTCACCTACCATCGCGAAATGTTGCGATGAAGTCTTGATCGCTGATCTCGCACTTAGCCACTCCATCTCCATCACATGGCGAGGATTCCGGGTTCGCACCCGCCGCACAGTGGTCGTCACCGAACTCAACGCGTCCATTTGTGTCAACAGTGACACCCCCCATCCGGCAGAGTACGTCCATGCCGAGGATTGCCTCTACCCCAGGCACCAGACGATCGACTACCAATACTTCTATAGTCAGTCGTCGTCCTCTTATGTCGATGCGAACAGTGCTGGTCCCATGACATTTCACTGTGCCGTCGAATGCCTTGATGCTGCTACCCCCACTCCATCTGTTCACCAGGCCCTTTCGAACCATGGTAGTTGAGCAGCCAGTGTCAACCAGTGCCTCGATCTCTCTCCCCTCCACTGCGACCACGATCCGTGGGGCTATCCCTGCCGTCTTTGCGCCGGGGTATCGGCCGGCGTGATGATACCCTATTAAGCGTTTCCCTGGACAGTCCTTGGCTAGGTGGACACTCTGCTGGCACCGGTAACATGATCCGCGTCAGATACTTCTGACAGTCTTTCCGGAGGTGCGGCCCACCACATTCAAAACATTTGATTGCCACCTTCACTTGGCCTCGTGCACCGCTCTGTGCAACTGCCGATTCGTCCTTCACCTGCGAGGATTGCCTGCACGTCAGCACCTTTGCCCTGGGGATTAATGCGTGGACATCGGCGTTATCAAATCCGGGCACCTGTTGCAATTCCTTTGCAACATCTTCTGGGAATCCAGTGGTGAAGAATAGCTTGATCGTTGTCTCAAACCCTCGCCCCACATAACCTGCCAATTGCTTCACCTTATTGGCGTAAACATCGACGGACCGACCTGCCCACCGTAGATTTTTCAGCATCTCTGTTGCTTCACATGGGCTCTCTGCGAACTTTCTTTTCAAACGGATTTTTATAATTTCCGCATTCTGTTGTTTGTCTTCGCTAAGCTCGAGATATAGGGCAAGGACGTCTCCTTCCAAAAATAACGGCAAGAAAGATGCTAGGTCCGTAACGTTTTTCAGTTTCGTGACCAGCTCAATCTTCCTTATCCACTGACAAACGTCGGTACTTCCGTCGAATGACTTCACCATAGTGGTTACACCCGCGTCTGTCATTTTTCCATGCTGAAGAAGGAAAAGAAAGAGAAGCTGGGGATATAGCTTGTTAAGTTTCGGACAGTAGGTAGCAACCCGAAATAAAAATAAATTCCTCTTTCTCTCCTTCTTCTTCTTCTTCTTCCCTTTCGTTCTCTCTCTTCTTCCTTCTATCACTTTAGACGACGGCACTACGTGTTTCTCAGGCAACTGCCCCACCCCTCTTACCCAAACATTGATTGCTCTTATAGTGCAGCCTTCTTTCCCACAATCCGTCTCCGCCGGAAGCACTTCCGTCTCCGCCGGAAGCACTTCCGTCTCCGACGGAAGTACTTCCTTCCCATAAAAACGCATTGCTCCTTCTCTTTTCTTTCGTCGTGCCCGGCTCCCCACACGAGGTAAGTTGTACGTTTGTCGTCGTCTCATTCAAATATACAACAATGAGATTTGATAAAAAGCTTAATTTTATTCCTCATATAAAATATCTGAAAAACAAATGTATTAAAGCTACACAACTCTTACGCATACTTGCCCACACTACTGGAGAGCTGATAAACAAACACTCTTACATATCTATCACACTCAAATTTGTCCGATACTGGACTATGGCAGCCTTATCTTTTAGTCAGCCAGAAAGTCCTGTCTAAAAGAACTTGATACCATCCACCATGAAAGCTTGAGACTGGTATTAGGTGCATACAGAATCTCCCCAGTTGAGAGCCTATATGCAGAAGTCTACGAAGCACCCCTTCAGATTAGAAGTGAAAAATTGGCCCTGCATAATAAAATTAAAATCATGTCCAAACAACTTAGCATACAACTGCATATTTAACCCAAAACTCAGAACTTTTTTTTTGACCAAAAAGAACAAAAACTTTTGGGCCTTAGAATGGAACCCATTATAAAAGAATCTAAAATTCAACTTTCTTACATTGACATTTCCACTTAATCTGAAACTGAACCTTGGATCACCAGATCTCCAGAAGTGAACAACTTAGACAAGAAAAATACCCATCCATATACTTACCAAGAAGAACTTCAAGTGATCTTGGAAAACCACCCTGAATACAAATATATTTACACTGATGGTTCTAAAGATGCAGACGGTTGGATGCGCTGCTACCTTGGATAAGATAAATAGGCAGTGTTGACTACCTGACAAAGCGTCAATTTTTAGTGCAGAAGCTACAGCCATATACCTGGCTCTAAAAATAATGGAAAGTAGTAGAACAGATAAATTCATCTTCTCCGACTCCCTATCAGTGCTCACAGCACTGAAAAACAAAAGAATAGATAACCCTCTAATCACACAATTTTTTAATTAGATCACCTATCTATAACGAGAAGCAGTGTAAAATTAAATTATGCTGGATACCAAGTCATATCGGCATTCGTGGAAACAAAAAAAGTGGATAGAACAGCAAAAGAATCGCTGAACATGATACCTACAAATACTAGGATTCCATACACTGATCTTCGACTTGGGATGAATGCAAAAGTAATAAATTACACAAGATTTGGTCAATTATTGCTGAGTGGCCCTTAGGCTACATAAAGGCAAGAAGAGAAGAGGTTATAGTAGCCAGTAGAGTTGGGCGGTTTTGAAATTTTGGTTTCGTTTTTTTTCCCTTAAAACCTCGGTTTACGGTTCGGTTTTTCGGTTTTTTTGAAAAAAAAAATTTTACTATGGAAGCTATTCATTCTCTTGTGTTATGATTAGTTATTATTCAACGTTTAGTTGAATTATGCCACTGTTTCGATAATTTTGTGACTGAATCATTCTCCATGATATGAATCATAACGATTCCTGCGTTATTTTGCCGGTTCATGTATATTTAACTAAATTGTTAAACATACAGTGAGGCCCGGCACAATAATTATTTACTAATGTAAAGGGATCGTTATTATGCCGGTTCATTTTTTTTTTTAAACCTAATTGTTATGGCCTTGCGAAAGAAAAGGTAATGAAATAAATAAGGGCAAATATTTAAAAACAATTTGTTTTCATCATCAGTTGTGTCGGTTAAAGAAATAAAAAAAAAATCGACCTGCCCTATTGTGTCGGTTAAAGAAATATCTGCTTTTAATACAAAAAACATTAAAAGTAAAATAATTAAATGAACGGAAATATTAGAGACAATTAGATTATTTAGTCGGATTTCATTTGCTGTAAAGCGTATCTGATGTAATTTCTTTACGAATTGCTGTTTGCAGACGGAAATATTGGGACCCCATTCGTACACAAGCATCTGAAATCCGGCTAAAGAATCTAATTGTCTCTAATATTTTCGTTCATTTAATTAATTTTTATTTTCAACTGCTACACATTTTAATCCAAGGTTGAGTTGTTTTACAAACAAACATTGTGAAGCGGCAGCACTTTTTATACCCGCCACGGGAGCCGGAGATACCACGGGCACCAGTAGGCGTGGCTCAAATGAACCAAACAATCGCAATCATTTTAAAATAGATATTTTACCTTTATTATTAAAAAAAATACTATTTTTATTTTCGGTTTATTTTTATTTAGTTACTTTTCATAATATAATTAATGTTGATGAATTTTCCCAACATTACTAAGTCTGCTCTCGATTTAAGTAATTGAAATTAAGGAAAGTTATATATAAAGAAAAAAATAAGCAACAAATAAATGTTACCAAAGGCAACATAAATTATTCTTCTACCTACCTGTATAAGTTTATTTGTTTATTTTATTATTTATTTTGATAAATGATTTTTTAAAATAAAAATAAATAATAAAATAAACAAATAAACTTATACAGGTAGGTAGAAGAATAATTTATGTTGCCTTTGGTAACATTTACTTGTTGAATTAACTTGTTAAAAATGTGCTTTAATAGGTGTTGCTTCGTAATCCTTGAACCAAGGCCAAACTTTTAAAAATAATGAAGTTATTAAGTTGTTGAATTAACTTGTTAAAAATGTGCTTTACAAAGGAAAGATTTTAATGTAAAATTCTGATTTTCTTTATGAAGAAAAACTTTGATAATGTTAAAATATACAGAAAATCACTGGATTTAAACAGTTTCTATTTTAAAATGTTCTTTCAATGAAATCATAAAATAAGTCGTAATTTTGAAGAGTTCACTCCTAATCGAATCAACCGGAAGTAAAAATTAATTTTATCGTTATTTTAAAATATATTGTCGCTTAATAAAGTTTTAAATTATACAAAAAATCAATCAGGCAAAGTTTAATTAAAAACAAAACAAAAAAATCAATCCGGCAAAGTTTTAAATTATAAATAAAATTTCGTTTGATAAAGTTTTAAATAATACAAAAAAATTAATTTAAATAATAAAAAAAAAAGTAATTTATAGTTAAATAAACACGAGCCGGCAAAATAACGTAAGACTCATTATTGTGCCGGGCGTCACTGTATGTTTAACAATTTAGTTAAATATACATGAATCGGCAAAATAACGCAGGAATCGTTATTTTGCCGGGACCGGCAATATAGCCTATTCGTAAGTTTTAAGGTGTTGACTGTTGTAATCAAAGTTCTGATACCTTTTCAACAGTTAACTCGTTAAAACAGTGACCAAAGATTCATGAAAGATTTCTGAAGAATAAAACTGAGTTTGAATATACATTCTATCTAATTCTTTAACCCATCAGAAGCTAAAATATAACTCAGAAATGCAAGAAATTAAAAAACGAAAATTTATTTAAACAAACAAAATAATTTTACAAATAAAATTAAGCAAAAATGATGATGAAAATGAAATATTGTGAATCAAATAGATTTTCGACATCATACGGAACGCGTTTGATTTTTTCTTTTTCATTTGAAAATGCTAAAAATACGATGTCATGTTGTCTGTCGTATTTCTCTTTTTTTTCATTTGAAAATTCAAAATGTTAATGATAAACAAACTGTAAACAAAGATTTCTTCCTACAAGTCAAATGTTTTTATCATATATTTGTTCAATTTGTCCTCTTACTAATATAACATTTTTTGGTAATATTCAATTTTATTCACATCAGAAAATCTTTTCAACCGTGTTTCCTAGTGTATGGTGGCTTACTGTAGTAAAAACACAATACCGAACGGTTACGGTTTAAAAAAAAAAAAAACGATTCGGTATGGAGACGAAACCGAAAAACCGCGGTTTTTCGGTAAAACCGCCCATCTCTAGTAGCCAGACTCCGTATAGGACATACATATATTACCCACAAACATTTATTGAAAGGTGAACAGTCCCCAATATGTATATTATGTCAAGAACCTTTTACAGTTAAACATATTAATAGACTATCAGGATCTACAACAAAGCTGAAGGAAATACTACAACTCAACAAATCTAAAGGACCTGTTTAAAGACACAAATCTGACCAAAATCGTAGACTTTATTAAAGAATTAAACTGTTCAAAAAATTTAATCTCAAAATTAAATTTTTTTTTTTTTTTACCCCAAAACAATATAAAATAAATTGACCTACTTTGGGACTTCATTTGACAACATTAGTCGGCATAAATAACCTCTAGATGACTTATGTCATAAACCAAACCAAACAATGATGTTATTTTTCATTTCTTTTTCTCCTCTTTGCAAAACTCAATCATATTCTGCAAAAACAAAAACATTTTTCCTCTACAAAACAATCGAACCAAACACCATGAATATATATTTGAAGATATAAAGAACTTGAAACATAAAAACTTCTACCAAAATGACTGGATTTGGCATTAAATAACATGAAAAGGGTTGATATGCCATAAAACAACCAACCATTCCAGTCTCTCACCCGCCTTAATCCATGAACTTAGACAACTAATATAAAACAGTATTCATGTAATGGAATAAATATTACAATAAGTCTTATTTAAA
This sequence comes from Sepiola atlantica, assembly GCA_963556195.1. Lineage (NCBI taxonomy): Eukaryota > Metazoa > Mollusca > Cephalopoda > Sepiida > Sepiolidae > Sepiola > Sepiola atlantica. Next base: position 30,398,950 of record OY744526.1, read on the forward strand.
ATAAACAAAAAACAAAGTCACTAATTGCAAGGTACATGCAATGTAATTACCTTCAAGAAGTTTTTAATGTTTTCATTTTTTTTAGCTATCATCAATAATTCATAGCATATGTAAAAAAAAAAAATTTTTTAAAGATTAACTTTAGATGGAATTTTTTATTTTTTTAAAGATGTGCTTACCTTTTTGTTGGTAAATTAAATTTTTCCAGATTGTATGTGTGTGAATGTCATGCACTGATTTGATGATATAAACAAATCATTTTAGGTTTATTTTGCTTTTGTTTAGGTAGTTGAAATTGTTAATGGAGATGCTATGTTTGTCAAGTCATCTGATGGCTCAATTAAGAAAATCTTCCTTGCAAGTATTCGACCACCCAGGTAAGAAAACAAATGTCTTTTTCAGGCTGAAAATTCATTTTCTTTTACTGAGCAGCATTTATTTCACTAAGCCTCCATCTTCTTTCTTAAGAAGATTTCAAGGGCAGATAATTCGAAATCTTCATAAGAAAGAAGATGGAGGCTTAATGAATGAATCACTGTTATGATACGCAGAATGGAAAAATATTTGTAATTAAAGTTCTAGTGGATAATTTTTTCTACTTTTTTGTACAGTGAGTAATAATATAACGCTGAATAAGTATATAATATTGTTTTTATAAAAATATATTTTTTTAATACGGCCGCTGAACAGCACAAGCACCAGACTTTTTTTCTTGGTTTACTTATTTTCTAACAATTAAGATTAAATAATTATAAATGAATATTGACTCAAACTAAAAACCTTTTCCCAAAAGGTTGTCAATGTTAATATGTAAGACCATATGCACCCCTCTCGACAATCACCGACCCCAACACTGTGGGCTGTGGTTTTCTTCATCTTCGTTTTCGTTTTGGCCGTGTCATCGTCTTGGCGATCGCCGAAGGTACAAGCACTGGTTTACAACTTGAGGAAAACAAAACAATGCAAACTCACAAAAGAAAACACAACTCTGATACATTGTGTATAGATCAGTCGTGTTCTGAGTGTGTGATACCGTCAGCATAGAAAAGGACCCCCCCCCCCAGACACTAGCATCCACATTTTAGTTAAGTTTCAGTCTCAGCCAAGACCCAACTAAGGTAATTTGTCTATCGAGGCATCATCACCCATCTGCTCCGATCTGGTTGTGTCCTCTCCGAGCGTCAACTGTCGCAAACAACTCTGACTCATAAACATCTTAACTCACGACCGGCAATCCCATGTCAGATCTTTTATCTTAGTCACATATGCTAGTGTAAAATAACCCGGCCACTCCTAAAATGCCTGGTCTTTGTCTCAGAGTGGCTGATAATCAGAAATTGACCAACTGTGAGGCGTCCTACTGTTTCCGATTGTGTGTGTGTGTTAGTGAGTCATTTCCTATCAATGTCTGGGGTCTCGGCTCTGGGCATGGGGGGGGGGGGGGGCATCCATAGTATCACACACCTCCCCTGCCCAACTTGCTATTTATTACATAAATTACAAAACAAAAATCATACATTCATATTATAAAAATTATACACAATCCATACAATCATATTACATGAGTTAAGAAACAAAATCATACATACATATTGCATAAGTTAAGAAACTGCAGAGACATGACAGACAACCAAAAACAAGAATAACCAAACAAAAACCAAGTTTTTTTTACTCACCCCCCACAGAACGACTTTTAAAAACACCTTCTACCAAGAAGTCTTTCAAATCACCTCTCATATTACCAGGAATTCCACCATTTTATCCCCCCCCATCCCCTCTGCCAAAAAAAATTAAGGAGGAATTTTTTTCATCTCCTACAAAAGAAGACTTTCAAATCACCTTTCATATAAACAGGCATTCCTACATTTTGCTTTCTTCATTCCCCCTCCCAAAAAAAAAAAAAATCAGGAGGAAATATATTTTTCTACTTCACACCAAGAGGACTTTATCAAAACCTCTTACATTATCAGGCATTTTGTCAATTTTTTTTCTCTCCCTTTTCCCAAGAAAAAAATCAGGAATTTTTTCACCTCTTACCAAGAGTACTTTATCTTCATCTCGTCTGGCTATATATATATTTTTTCTTTTGAGAAATAAAAGCGTCTTTACACAATTTTACACAAACATGAAACAGTGTCTCTTTCCAACAACAAATGACATTTTTTTTGACATAAAAATACAATATCTGTCATTTCTATTTTTTTTTTTTTTGACAAACAATAAAAATGTCCGTACATAAGTTAACACGGACAAAACATGAAACAGTCTTCACAACAAAAAATGACATCTTATACATAAAAATACAATATCTCTGCAATTTTTCTTTTTTTTTAATTTAATTTTTTCTTTTTCTTTCTTTATTTCTTTCTTTTTTCTTTTTTTCTTTTTTCTTTTTTTTCTTTTTTCTTTTTTTTCTTTTTTCTTTTTTTTCTTTTTTCTTTTTTTTCTTTTTTTTTTCAACACATGAACAATGTTAGTAAAGACAATCAGACCTACCCCTTGAAGCAAATACAACTACAACATATAACACGTCTTTTCTTTTTCGTTCTAATTGCCTTTTCTTTTTTTTTTTTTTTTTTTTTTTTTTTTTTAAGTGACTCAATTGGCTCAACTTCATTCCTAAACAATTACACATTTTACAATCATTAAACTTTCCCCCATTCTACTATGCATTTATCCACTTTCTGGATGCTACCTCACGCATCCTCCTCTACTTTCTATTCCTAAACACATCACCAGTCTTTCATCTGCAGCATGCATCTATGCACTCCATTAAACATGCAGCCTTGTGCATATTTACATTTGTATGATTTTAATTTGTTTAATTTATTTATTTTTTTTAAGGCTTCCTTCAGAAAATAATGAGAATGCCCCACCAAATATAATGAAAGATTCTAACAGACGTGTTCGGCCACTTTATGATATTCCGTACATGTTTGAAGCCAGAGAGTTTATGCGAAAGAAGCTGATTGGCAAAAAAGTAAGGAATACTTTATTTTATTTTTATTTAAGATTTATTTATTTATTTATTTAGTAAAACTTTATCATTTTGTATATTGTAAATATGAATGGTACAAAGGGAATTTGGTTCTATTGAGGTTCAAGATTAATGTCTATGATAGAACTCTAGTCACGTTGATCATATCCTTTTTGGATGATGGCTCGTGATGATCCCTTTTAGTACAGGCTGTTAATTTTTCTTTTTTTTTTTTTGAAAAAAAGAGGTGCTTGTTAAAGACTGGAGTAACTTTTTTTTTTTATTAAGTGCATGAATGTGTGTGTTTGCAACTATCCCACATTAAATGAAATACAAATTTGAACGAAAAATGAAATCAGATCTGCTGGAGAAGAACTGGGTATTTGCAGTATTTTCAATTCTAATTTTTTTTTTTTTTTGTGAAAATATTTATTCTCAGAATATATCTATAGCATGTTCACTTGTACATTCTGTTTGAATAAAAAAAGAAAGAAAATTGTAATTCAGAAAGTTTGTAAATGGCTTTTAAATGTTAATTCTCTGCTTTATTTCCTTATTTTCGATCAGGTCCAATTTCTCTCTTAAACCCCTAAAAAGTTATTTTATTGAGAATTTTTACTTGAGGTGACAATTCTGCTTGGTTAACCATCGATCGTTTCACATTTTTTATTTTATTATTAGCCAATCACTGAAAGCTTTAGTTTCACGCATGTAAGAGGAACCTCCAGTCAAGCCACAATATAGGGCTTTGTGTATTACGTGTCCTAGCATATCTTTTTATTTTTACAAGTAAGCTGATTCTCTGATGCTGAACAGGTTCACTCAACCTTTTAAATTGTAAAACTGCATTTGGCCACTTGCATCATTTAAAGATAATTTTTTTAATAACGTAGCTTGATTAGTCTGACTTATTTTTTTTTTTTTAATCATAAATGAAAATAACTTTTCCAGAATAATTGATAATTCAACTTGGTATTTCACAGGTAAAAACTTTGTTGTACTTGTGCAAACGATCTTTTTTTATAAACAAAGCTGAAAACTCAATGTCAGTTTCGAATGCCAGAACTGAAAATATTTTTAGACACTCAACACTCATGTGTTTACCTGTCTTTCTTTGAATACATTGTTCCTAATTAATTTAACTTAACTAAATATCGCACCAGTAAGATACCTTATCGTGTCACATTGGAATAGTATTTTATTTATTTTGCTTTTATGAGGAAACTCTAAAGAATTTGATTTGAAAGGGAAAAAAAATTATACATTATGAAAGTTCAAAACAAAAATATATCTAAATGAATAAATGCGAAAGTTTTTTGTTTTTTTTATCACACCTATATTATCATCAAAATAGCTCAGTTATTTAAATCAATAATAAATGGTCTTCTGAAATATATAAATATATATATATATATCAGAGAGCAAAACCTTACATGCAGCTATTTGTATGCCTAATTTGCATAACCATTTTTTAACCATAATCATATTCGGTTTAATATCTGTTTTACATGCTGACATGCATTGGAAGGCTTTAGGAAATTGATTTCAAAACTAACCTATCCAGGTCTTCATTTATCCCTTATTCTCTCAAGTCCATTTTTATCACTTCCTTCCATGTTTTCCTTGGCCTTTCCCTGTGAACTGAATCTGCTACCTTAACTGTTTTACATTTACTGACCCAAGTCAACATGGCCATACCATACCATCAAAGTTTCCTGTTCTGCACACATCTCCCTATACTGTTCAGATTTAATCTTCCTCTGAGATCATCAGAACTAAGCCTGTCTTAAAGACTCACATTAAACATCCATTGTATCATTTTCATATCATTTATCTCCATGTAACACATGTCCTCAACCCTCATTGGGCAGGTTTCACTTCCATGTCTGATAGACTTTTCCTTTGGGCAACAGTGGTAATGCTAAATTAATGTTTGGTGTTATTTATTTGTAATTTTATTGTCCTGTTTTTCTATATGTATTCAATAATTTTGTCTATATTAACAGTAATTAAAATAATTTTAAAAAGAAAAAGATAAATTACCACTTTCTTTAAATATTATGTTGGTTCATTTTCAAGGGAGGTAATTTAAATGAAAACTATAAGTTTTTAAAATTACAATAGATTCATATTAAATATTTGTTATGTAAATTATACATTTAAAAAATACTTATATCCAGATTAATAGAAGTCGGGCGGCGGGTATTTCTTTGCTTGTATTTAATAATACAAAGATTGTTATTTTTTTTGTTTTGGACATTTTTTTCTCCAGTATGACATCGTTTATTAAATTAATTTAGATTTCAGTTCGTTCATTAAAAAAACAACACAAGAAAACTGAATTCCAAGCAAAAACGTGTCTATTTTAAAATCAAAACCCTATAAATATATACGGTACTAGATGAACCCGTGACCCATTGGGTGACAACCACTATTTGACTTTGATTGCATTTGAAAATTCATAAACTGTGAAATATCTTTTAAGACATTCTTTTTGCATATCGAAAAATGAGTCTACTTCTATATTATCATTATTCTTATTCATATATAGAAGTAAAGACTTATTTTCCCATCTAATTTACATACATATTTGGTGTGTACAGACACACATGTAAATTAGATGACTACGCTAAAAAATAAGTCTTCTTTCTCTAAATTCTCAAAGACATTAAAAAATATTAGTGATTAAATCAACATAGTGAGAGAAATACATAGATAGCTAAGATGGTAACTTGTTGGATTATAAATTTCAGCTAATTAAAACACTTTCAAACATAACTCAATCCCAGAACTAAACTATATTTTAGCATTTATTATTAAAGAATATAGGAAAAAAGTCTTAGGGATACAAACGTTGATAAACTCATATTTAATATAATTCTTGGTCGGTTATTCTAAAGTGTTTTGAGCTTGAATTGAGTGTCTGATTAGATGTTAGGTTAACCATATAATTTGTATTATTTTACTGTAAGTTCAGCCAACTTTTATTTAGCAATCTTTTTCTTCCAAACTAATCATGTGAGTTAATGATTTCATTTTTCAGGTGAACGTGCAAATTGATTATATCCAACCTGCATCAGGTAATTTTCCAGAAAAGACTTGCGCAACAGTCACAAGTGGTAATATGTAAGTTTCAAGTTTTTATACTTTTAAAAAATTCTTGTCAATTTTTTTTGTTCTTTGCTAGAACATTCAAAAAGTCATTGTTTTAGAAAAAAAAAAATAAACTGTAATACTTTAACCATTTAAACCTTAAATTTTAGCCAGAAATTACTTTTTAATGTGCAGTTTAAAGGCTTCAAAATCACTTTTGAATTTTGTTTGGATCTAAAGTAAACAGGTGTAATCCATTTTTTATCTATTAATAAAAGATTAAAATGTCCGGATCAATGATTACTCTGTTGCCGTGCCAAATTTTGAAAGTTATTTTGAAAATAAATTCTTGCTTAAATTAAAGTATAAAGTCCCCTTCCCCAATCAAATATCAGGGTTGCCTGTGCCTTTAAATTAAAGGAACACATGAATTTTTGAATAAGCTCGTTGTCTCAAAGAACCAATTTTCATCATTTAAAGTTAGTTACATCTTGTCGTCTTAAGTAGAATTATTTTCGTTTATTTTGTTGTTCACTAAATTCACTTAAGAACGTTTCTTTTTCTCCCCACCTCGTTTGTCTCTTCAGCAATGTAGCAGAGACGCTTGTAAGCAAAGGTCTTGCCCATGTAATTCGCTATCGGCAAGATGATGACCAGCGTTCCGCCCATTATGATGATCTACTTGGTGCAGAATCGAGGGCTCAAAAGAAAGGTCTCGGCGTTCACTCCAAGAAAGAGCCACCAATTCACCGAGTTGCAGATCTTTCTGGTGTAAGTTATAGTTTTACATTTAAAAATTTATTTTAACATTAAATGAAATGATTTTTTTTAGACTTTTCGTCAATGTTCATTTTTTTCTGCTGTACCATGTTATTCACAATATAATATACATACTTCACTACAATTTATTTCATAAAATTATTTAGTCCGGCCAAAACAACTGGTCGCCCTGTCGGCGGGACTACAAATTCGCCGACTGCAACCCCATGCAGAGGAGTAAAAACCACCTGAAAACGAGGCCACCTGTTGGTCGTGGGTGGAGGTCCATGATGCTATAGGACTGGATTCTGGTGGCTGAGCCATTTTTCTACTTCGACCCATACTTCGGCTAGACTGGAGGTCGAAGAAGCCCAATCCGATCAATCGGCTGGTCACGTCATGCCCTAGTATCTATTCTATAAGTTCATCCCCAAACATATTATTCGATCTGATTCTTCAAAAAATCAAAACCTTATTTCTCCTTATTTTTAATTTTTCTCCCCAAATAGATACTAGAGGCGGTGGCTGAAGGTCAATCACATTGAGAACAAAGAAGATTACCAATGCCAAAGAGTAATGTTTTCAAAAGAAATGTTTTCTGAGAATAATGCTTCCCTCTCTCAGTAGAATTCCCTTCTAGGAGTAATGGTTCTGATTTTAACTGAAATTTCCTTCTGAGAGCAATGTATTTTGGGAATATAAATAATTATCCTACCTATAGAATTATATTTGACAACTATTCGGCATTAAACTACCTATGGATGGTTGACATGCAATAAACCAAATCACATCAAACAAATGCTGTTGTAGTATTTTCTTGGCTTAGTAACTTTTCAAGTTAAAAAAAAAAATACTCTAATGTACTTTTTAAAAGCAGTTGATCTATATACAAAAATATAAATGTCTAAAGCATTAAATAACCTGAAAAAGGTTGATATGCCGTAAAACAAACAAGACAACTGACAATATAGAAACATTTTTAAATAATCATCTAAAAAGATATATATTAGCAAGGGGATAACTTATATATATATTTTTTTTTATTGAATATAATATGAGTTAACTTTACAACTAGCATTTCATTTCTAACATAAAAATTACAAACTAAAATGCCTTCACTGCATCCTGGCCAACGCCAGGTAGGTACAGCTAGTTTAATAATAAAATCTTCCAGGCTTTCATGATACCTAACGCTTTTGGTATTTATTTTTTTTTTTAATGTCTCAATGTAGTTTTTTGGTCATACTGCATATCTCTAGTTTGTAGAAAAGTTTGTGTGGAAAGTGTTGCCTGACTGGGTTACCATTGTCACAAGAGTTTGACAGTCTGTTGATGAAAAACATTCCTTCCCAAACTGTTTTTAATGTTCTGTTTTTTTTTTTTTTACCACCACCACGAAGGTCACGTTTTTAGTCGAGTTTGCAACTATGTTTGTGTACAGCCTAGCATCCATATTATTTGACCAATAGTTTAGACAGAATCCGTTCAACTTTTGATTTTTCCAAATTTGATGTATGGATCTTGTGCTCTTTTAATAAGAGTAACCACCAATCAAAATTTCAGCCTGATCAGATAAGTAGTCTTTGAGTTATCAACGATTTCCATGGCATAACTTCACAGTCGCTTATTATTTAAAGTGAAATGAGTTTCAGCATTGCTCCAAAATAACTTTTTACTTAGAACCATGTTTTAGTAAAAACAAACGAGAACATAAGTTATTCGTGAGAGAGCATACATCCGCATGACAACATAAGGAAGGGCCAAAGTCTTATCTGTGCTTTACTTCTCCATATTATATGAAATATTCACAAGGTTAGTTATGTCACGGAAATCGTTGATAATTCAAGGTGAACATGACTATTGAAATAAGTCTATAGATATTCTTTAAAGGGTTGAATCAAAAAAAGTTAAAACAATAAATTGATATGGTTTTATTAAAATAAAGTTTTCAATATTTCTGAAAATAGATGTCTTAACAAATGGGCGGCAATTTTGAAGGAAATTTGAACATGGGTTGAATGAAAAACTTATTTGTATCAGTAGTAAGAGAGAGTCTTGAAACAGAAATAACATAGACCTCTAATTTATTATCTTAAAGGAAAACGTGTTAAAAAAGTTGAGAATAAAATAAACGTCTGCAACTTTTTGTAAAATATGCAAGATATCACAGGTTGAACTTCATGGAAATGTCACTTTTTATATGCATTAGCCAGTTAACAAGGTCAATCAACTTTGAAAAAAGAAAGAAAAAAAAATTTCAATGCCGCCCAATATTTACCATTATTAGTATAAATAATAGCTGAGCGTAAAGATGGGTTGTGTGTTTTCAAATTAAATTTCTGACAAAATCATTTTGGATTTTGTTTGTTTCAGTTTAAATTTAAAATACTGGAATTTTTATTTTTTTTAATTTTTAAAAAATTTTTTATTTTTTTTCAGGATGTAGCAAAGTCGAAACAATTTTTGCCTTTCTTACAACGTGCTGGTCGGTCAGAGGCTGTTGTTGAATTTGTCGCCAGTGGATCTCGTCTGCGATTATTCATCCCCAGAGAAACTTGCCTCATAACATTCCTCATCTCTGGTAAGTTGTTGTCCTCCATTGCTAATTATATGCGACTTGGAACTCATAAATTATTTCAACTTAAATTATTTTATTTTTACTTTTTACCGTGTCTCTATTTTGCATCCATTATAATAATTTTGTATTTTAAATGTGATTTTCAAACCTTGTTTTTACAGGCATCGATTGTCCCCGGGGCTCTCGACCCGCTCCAGGTGGTGCAGGAGGTCAAATTCCATCAGATCCTTTTGGTGAGGAAGCCTTGATGTTCACAAAAGAATTGTGTATTCAAAGAGAAGTAAGAATCCTGACATTTTTCTTGCGGTCGCCATCCACTGCCCTAAAACTGAACTGTAAATATTCAGATAATAAAAAAAATTTAACATTTCATTCTTGGAGAGAACTGGTATTTTAACTCCTTGGTCAAATTTTTACTTTTTAATAATAAATATTGGATACTTACGCACAAAATAATTGAAACTAACATGCTCCCTATCGTACCGCTGATTGAGTTTTAATTTAAACACTGACCCTTATTTAGTAACAATCAATGGGAAATATTTCTTTTAAACTTGACATAAGAAATTTTGGTGCAATTTTAGTATAAGCTCCATGCAGATAATTATTTTCATGTAAAAGCATTATTTTGTACTTACTCAGTCATAGTTTCTCTCTCACGGCACGAAAAAGAATTTAAAAATATCAAGCAGAACTTTAATTAGAACGATTTTTCCATTTCCATAAGGGCGATATGAAACGTCGACTAGCTGACATTTTGGGAGTGGCCGGTTGATGGAATAGCTAACTAAGGGCAGATAAGTGTCGCTGATACCCAAAATGTCGGCTCACACCCAAACTGTCAGCGAATACAGGTTGTACATCGAAATGGAAAAATCGTTCTAATTAAAGTTCTGCTTGATATTTTTAAATTCTTTTTCATGCCGTGAGAGAGAAACTATGACTGAGTAAGTACAAAATAATGCTTTTACATGAAAATAATTATCTGCATGGAGCTTATACTAAAATTGCACCAAAATTTTTTATTCATCAAATATTTTTTTATATTACTATTTGTAAATTTATGATTAAAGAAAAAAAAAATTAAACAATTTCCCATGTAAACTTCAAATCTATTAATCTGTCAACGGTGAGGGTTCAACCTTGTTTTGATTTGTTACATTATTTTTTAATCTTTTTTTAAAGGGTCCATGTAATATGCGAGTGTAGAGCAAAGTTTGTGTGTTTGAAAAAGTTAGTGTTTATAAAAACATTCTTTTTGTGGATGTCTTCAACATTGATTGAAATTCATTGTAAGCGAGAATGTTTTAAAATGAAATATGCATTTTAATAACTTTTATAAGATAAATATGCTGAATTCTATAAGTGTTGTCATGGTTAATATTTTCAATTTAGGGTGAATATTCTACAAAATTGAAAAATAGAAAATATTTTGCCCTGTCGGCTAGGACTTTAGAATATGCGACTGCGTCCCATTGCTGAGAAAATATTTTACCTTTAACGGCTTTAAATTATGATGGATTCAGTATTGCTTACCCCCCCTTCAGCATTGGTCCATGTGTTCAGCCCCCACCACTTCCCCCATCCCGGCTTAGGTAAATTCTAGCTATGCAAATTGTACACTAGTCCCTCTATTCTTAGAATGTTTTCATTTAGAAACCAAAATTAATAAACCTTGAAATTGCACGACATCGCAGTAAAAATGTTTTGCATTACATGTCTTTATACAGGGTTTGTACACATTAGGGAAGGGAATAAGAAATTTGCTTGTTTTTAGGGATTTTTCAGAAAATGGGAGTTTTCGCTTTTTTTAATCCGGAAAAAAGCGGATTTTTACTTAAATCGTTCGAGCCTCCCGTGGAAGTGACTTCTCTGCTTTTTGGTCGAAATATGCATTTTTTCAATCAGAAAAGGCTGATTTCTGCCAAATCGCTAGAGCCTTACCTCCTTATTTTTTTTATTGCTATTTTGCTGCATTTTCTTTCTCTTGTTTTATCTGTCTCTTTTGCTATTTTTTCTCTTTCTCTGTCTTGCCATGCCTTGCCTTCTTTTTCCCCCACTTATGACACTCTTTGAAAATGTTAATTTTACTGTGAAGACCTAAGACTTTGAACGATTCATGAAGAGGGTAGGGAAGTTAGATGACTTTGTGTCACCTTCCTGCCACCTGTGCACTCTGTCTTAATTTTGACTTTCTTAGTTAAAACTGATTGGTGCTTTTTTGGAAAAGTTTTTTATTTTTTTATTTTGCCCTCTCTCCACACACGCATGAGGGGGGGGGGCGTCATCTTGATTTCAGCTTTTTTTACCATTGCTACTCACATCCCTGATTTTTAATTAAAAAAATAAAAACTATTTGGTATTAAAACAATTTTTTTTTATTACCCTGTGCAGCTGTGAACTCAAATAAAATTATTCAGTGCCTATTATATTCGGCTACTATTACTTAACCTCATTCCTTACCATTCCTCCATTCCTTATCCTTTACCTTTTTTACAATAGCTATGTGTTTGTTGGTTTATCATAACTCTTTGACGCCTGTTAAAAGTGGTACCTGCAACTTGTGACAAAATTTATTGATAATTTAAAAAAAAAGAAAGTAATTACAGTACACAGGTCTAATATTAACCTTTTTAACAATCACCTAAGAATAAGTTTTATTCATTCAAGATTTTAGTTTTTATTTAAAAAAGTTCTGGTAGATTTTTTTTTTATACTTTGTAATAAGAAGATTTTGGGATTGTATATGTGTAAACTCCTGTTTATCTTTAATCTAATGATTTTCTTTTCTTCTCCAGGTTGAAGTTGAAGTAGAAACTATAGACAAAGGCGGCAATTTTATCGGCTGGCTTTATGTGGATGGTATAAATTTGTCTATAGCCCTTGTTGAAGAAGGTTTAGCTAAAGTTCATTTTACAGCTGAGCGTAGTTCACATTACAAAGCATTGCTGGAAGCAGAAAAAAAAGTCAGAGATATTAAAAAAAATGTAAGTTTTTTTGTTTTTTTCTTTTTTCATTTTTTCGTTTAGGAGTACAGATGAACCATAATACTAGATCTTTGCTTTGTTTTATTCAAATCAAAAATAACTTTATAATTTTTAAAGGCTTTATAAATTTTAAATGTTAAGCAGCCATTTTTATCTATTACTAGGAAATTACTTCATATTAACATAATACTATAGACTACCTCCCACCCCACCCCACCCCAACGGGACCATCCATGAAAGTAAATAACAATAAAAAGACCAGCTGATCTATTAAACTCTACAGACCAATGACACCATGACAGTTATTTGTTAATTTTCTGGGTAGAGAATTCGAAAGGAAGTATCTAGTTTCCGATTGAAGCTGAGAATAACAGAAACCCCCCGACATCTAGGATTTCCAGTCGAGAGTAGATATATTTGGAGACACTGACTGTTCGAGCAGAACTATGATAGAGGGACCATGAGAGGATTACCAAGATAGTACAAGAAACCTCAGAGTGAGTCTCAGCTGATATCTTGAACTTGAGATAGTAGGCTTAGCTCAGAAGTAGACACTAATGACGGTACTCCAATGGCACATGCACCCGTGTTCAACAAGTCGCTCATATAAAAATGCCTATTTGTTGTTTTTATAAGGTATGCAAATTGTGAGCTATGCTAACACAGCCAGAACAAGATGAAGAAGAAAAACCATGGCACATGCATTTGGAGTGGACGGTCGTTCGAAGGGCTGGCATAGATATACAATAATAGTAATAAGGTTTATTTTTTTTGTTTTGAAAAAAGTTAAAAATGAAAGACTAGTTTTGTTAACATTATTGACGAGTTAAAAAAAGTCATGATTTGTGATGTTAGTGATTCAATGGGATTGTGGCTATTTTTCAATATGGCTGACAAAAAAATACATTTTATTAAAAAATATTTTATCCATTTAATATTAGTGTTTTTAACTCAAATAACATCACAAAAAATGTTGTTTTGAACTAATGGCCAGGGTCATTTACTTGTAAATTATTTCAACTAATCGGATTGATTCAATAACTAGCAGTTGTTGCCCGTGTAGAGAAAAATGATTCAAAATATGTTTACAATTTGTTTAAAACGAAATTTAAAAAATCCTATTTTTAGTTTTATTTTATTTTTGATTTTAATAAATATTTGATTAATAGTAAATAAAATAAAAGTAATGTGTATTTATTAAAGTTATGTATACATGAGAAACACAAGATCTTGTTTGATAATTTTATTAATAAAGAAATTAATTTTAAAATGTCTGACCGTAGTACATTTCAACATCCAAAAGTAATTTTGTAGATCTTAAAGCAGAAGTCAAGTAGTATGGTTCATTTGTGTTGCTGAACCAAAAGAAAACATTAATTTTCATTTACACATTCACCCTGTTCTTTTTGTTTCATCTGTAGCCAAACTAAATGCAAATTTGGAATCAGCACCTTCGATCTGATTTTCTTATCGATGTCAGAAGTTGTTGAACCGTTGAAACCTTTTTCTAAAAGTAGTTAACTATATGGCGTTGGAACTTTGCTAAAGTGGAAATAGGAGAAAAGACAAATTGGAAAATGAAAACAAATTTGTTTTCGTTAATTTAAATTTTAAAATTTTCGGTTAACTATTTTTATATATTAGCTGTACCTGCTTGTTTTTATTTTAATAATTTTTTAATTTTTTTTTTTTATTTAAGATTTTAATTTTTTTTTAAAGATTTTGACAATTAAATTTAATTATTACCATATCATTTGGTTATTAAATTGAAATAAATTGTTATAAAATTATAGCTTAACTTTATGGAAATTTTAAAAATTCTATTTAACAGTTTAAAGCTTCCTAAATTTCTAAAAGAAAAAAAATAATGATGCTAGTCAGAGGCAAGAAGTTGTCATTTATTAATGTAGATATTTTGCAAGCTTGTCTTGTCTCTTTGACTACAGATTCTGCTTGCAGGTCTGAGGCTCATAAGATCAAAAAGAACTCATATTGAACAACAGATTTCTCTTTCAACTAGTAGCTGTCGTTCTTGCTGGAAATTGGCATGAGGGTGTTGTTTTTATGGCTGATATCAGAGAGACAGTTGACTTTTAAAGTGTTTCGCTCTCCATTGTGTGTTGCAGTTTCCATGGCTGGAATACAATCCATCCAACGAGAAGATAGTTTGATGCTTTCAAACTATTAAATTAACAAAAAAAAATCTATTTTATTTCCTCAAGATTTTATTTTGAAAACAAAATTTAGTTTGGTTTTGAAATCTGTTTTTCTTCATCCCCCACTCTCCAGATTTGGTCTACTTACGAAGAACCTAAAGAAGAACAAGTTGTGGAAGAACCTCTTGAACGGAAAATAAATTATCGCAACGTAGTTGTAACAGAAGTCATGTCAGATTTGAAATTTTATGGTCAATTTGTTGAAAATGGTAAGTGAAATTGTGAATCAGCTTTTTTTTTTTTGCTTGTTTTAACAAGATTTTCAGTTAAATTGTAATAAAAAAATTTTTAAAATTTTCCCTTTCTCCTCTTCCACATTTTTTTGTACATTTTTTAAAGATTTTCTTTTTCCACCTTTTTATTAATTATTTCCTCTTTTTTAAGCACTTTCAATTGATATTAAACCAAATAAGTTTCTGCATGTCGTTCAATATGTCAAGTAAACCTCCGTTAATTTTTCTTGCCATCGTTTGACCGTTGTTTATCTTGACTGTTTTTTTGATGAATCCAAGGGAGGTAATTGGTGTTTTCATTGACCTTTCTTTTGCTTTTAGGTCCACAGCTTGTTGAGATGATGGAGCAACTCCGGAAAGATCTTGAAGGTAACCCTCCTGTACCCGGTGCATATACACCACGCAGAGGAGATCTCTGTGCTGCCAAATTCTCTTTAGATAATCAATGGTACGTTGCGGCTGCTTCGATTTATTTGATGTGAATTTTATTTAAGCCTCGATTCAACTTTATGAAATTAAAAGATCATAAGATTATGAATAATTTTATTTTTTCACTTGTTAAATTTATTACTCTGCTTAATCTGGTGTGTTCATTATTAATCACTGATTGTCTAGAGTTGTGAACAATTTTCAGAAAATAATCCGATGTGAGTTTTATATGAACTTATAACCCACACTCCCTCCATGAAAAATCTTGTTGAATTTCATTCTAAATAAAATAGGGAATTTAGTAATTCTGTTTGTGTGGATGTGTTTGACCAGTTAATCATGTGTCCAATTAGTTTCTCTTCTATTGTTGGGCTCGCATTTGTATGTGCATTTTCTGTTGAGAAGTGATGTCAGTTACTAATGGTAGAATAAAATGGAGTGACTTTCTCATCGATACAAACTCATGAACAATTGGCAGATGCACTTCCAAAAGATAGAGCGTTGAAAGTGTTTGAGGAAGCACATTTATTTGAAACTGAGCTATTTATTAAAAGAAAAATAGAAAGCTGTTAAAAATGTGCTGCTTAATTGATAAGAGAGATTGTTAATGTCGATGAGTTACTTCCCTTGGATGATTATCTCTTAAGTGGAGACTATTTAAGGCAAACATGCTTACTGCTAGAGTTGTGGAGTAGATGGACCAGTGAATGTCTGGTAGCTATGGAAAATATTAACATGTCAGGACTTTCAAGGCATAGATTGTACTTGGCAACCATTTGCAAATTCACTTTGGCAGATATGCATTTACTGTTAAAGTACTTGCAATGGTGCACCTCATTTATAAGAGAGGTTTTATCAGTTGATTGGTCATGCTTTAGTTTAAAATAGTATTTGCATCGCTAAACGTGTAGATTGGATCTTATTTTATATGCATATAAGCATCTCTATAAAATGTTGTCAACTCTTCTGTCACACTAAAGTTTAATGATTCGTTGTAAAGATATCCATTCTTGTTGCACTTTAAAACGATTGCTTACAAAAAGTTATGCAAACAAAATTTCATCTTTTTTTTTCTTTTTTATCAAAATAAAAAAAAAATTAAAGTTAATTTTGACGTTTAAAAAAAAAATTTTCAACAGGATAATTAAGTTTTCATCTAAATTTGAAATATATTGAATTGTATTCTGATTTTTATTTTTCTTAAAATCTTAATTGCCATTTTTAGTAAATTTTCAAATTCTCTTTCCTCCAGGTACAGAGCAAAAATTGAAAAACTTGTAAATGGAAAAGCGTCAGTTTTATATATCGATTATGGAAATGTAAGAGAAGTTTTTTTTTTTTTTTTTTTTTTTTTTTTTTGCCTTTTCTCATATTCAGACCGGATTTGCTAAAAATCCTTAAAGAAAAGAACTTAATCTTCATAATGAATTTAAAAAAAAAAAAAAATTTTTTTTTTCAATGTCCATTTCCTTTTCGAATTAGTAATATATTATAAAGTTCCATTTTTAGGTTTTTGAAGATGCTGTTTAAAAAAAAAAATTAGAAATGGTTTTAATTATATTGAAGATTTAAAACTGAATAATAAAAAAAAAAAAGCCTTTTGTAATGTTTTTTTAGTTATCACTCTTGAAATCATCCTACTCACTTTGTTGTCTGTCTTGTTTTTCTAGCGGGAAGAAGTTCCAAGTACAATGATGAGTGCTTTACCAACCTATTTCCAGCCCATACCAGCAAAAGCAACTTTATTTGCATTGGCCTGTATCAATCCACCTGATGATGTATGTGGTTTTTGTCCTTTTTTAATCTGAATCCAAAAATATCAAATTTATTAATTAAACCCGTTGACATTTTTTCAGTTTTAAAAAATCTATTTACTACCCTTTCTTTTTCTCTTTTTAAAACCCTACTCAAATCTTAAAGATTCTTTGTTGCAAAAAAGTCACTTTCTTCCGAGATTGTCTGTCTTTTCTGTGTACATTGCAACATTAACAAACAACGAACAATATTTAGTTTAAATAATATGAACAAAAATGATTGGATTATTTTTGAAAACTCTACATATTTCCAAATACATAAATTGAATTCTGATTTCATTGAAACAATTCTAAATTAGATGCTTGTAAATTTGGACTTTTACGAGAGCTTATAAAATTATCTACACTTTTTTTTAGTGTAGAGACTGGTGTGTAAAAATTATGTTAAAAGAAAAAAAAAAAGTAGTTTTTCACGCGAGACTAGAGTGAGCATAAAATTAGAGTAGTGGAAAATTGCATTAGAACTTAATTCCTCTCAATATTACAGTTACATAAACGAAAGAAGAAAAAGAAGCGGAGACAATATCCTCAGAGCAATTTGTGATGTCATGACGGAACAGGACGCCGGCCAGAAATGTTTGCTGGGATCGAAGAACACCCCATACTATGTTACATTAGTATTTAGTCAATTTATTTCCCAAATATATTAATTACTGTTACAAGCACACATAGATATATATATAGATGTGTGTGTGTGTGTGTGTGTGTGTGTGTGTGTGTGTGTGTGTGTGTGTATATATATATATATAATATATATAATTATTATTTCATGTATATACATATAATATTATAAAGATATATATGTATATGAGAGATTTTCAGTATTTACTTCAACAGTGCTCAATGCATAAGTAGAGATAGATAGTAAGTTATGAAAATATATTTATGGAAATTAAGCTACACAGAGACGCCCGCAATTCATCCCTGTAGGAAATCGTCAGGCTAAATGCATTGAATTATATATATTTGTTTTGAAATCATGTTAATTGGTTTTCTTTTAAAGCAGATAAAAATTGAACTTACAAAGAAATCTAGTTTCTTTGACTTTAATTTTTTGCTTCAATAATTTAATTTAGTTAATAAAAAAAAAAATTAAAATTAAGTCTCTATTACCGATTAAGATAATGATGATATGTCTCCTGTGCATCTTTCTATCTGTCCAATCACTACTAAACCTGATGTAACAAGTTACAATAAGAGATATATTTAACACAAAAGTTGCATTATCTGAAAACTGAGAGTTTAATCTCTGTACAGGGCAGTACATTTTCTCTTCAATCGCACCCAAAATAAATTTCACTAAACACTATCAGAAGAAACTAGTGATGTACATAGATCATTAAATACAAACAAATCTTAGGCTACATTTTCATATCTCAATGTTTTCAATGGTTGATTGTTTTTCTCCCTCATTTTTTGACAAAAAAAAAACAAACTCTGCATCAGAAATTGTTAGAAATCTTTTACATTTACTTTTAATAAAATGAGATTTGGTATGAAAATAACCTTACGAAAACATCCTTTAAACATCCCATATGTTAAATAGGTGTTATTATGATGCACCTAATTGTGCCAATCATCAAGGATTGCCCCCCCCCCTTCCCCCCTGCTGAACTCTTTGATGATTTTAAACAAATTTTTTTGAAATTTCTCTGACTACAGGTAGATGCTAGGCAAGAAGCTGTTGATGCTTTAAATCATGAGATTCTGGGCAAACAGATGGTGGTGAATACTGAATACAAGGCGAATGGCATTGATTACGTCACTTGTCTGCTGGGAGAATCTCAAGAAGACGTTGGCCTTGGTCTCATCAGTGACGGTCTGGTTTTGGTGGAGATGCGTAAAGAGAAACGTCTCAGCAAGTTGGTTGCAACTTATAGAAATGCACAAGACAAGGCAAAATCGGCCAGGGTAAGTGATACAAAATAATTTGACTTTATTTAAACTTTTCTATTTGGAAAATTCCTGTACTATCATCTATATCATTGACGGGACTAGAAACGTCATGTTCATAAATGATGACAGTGATAAAAAAAAAATTTTTTTTTGAAATGCATCCAAACATCTATGCGTTTTCGCATAAGTTTGAAATAGCATTTTCGTCAATCTGTCACACCAAAATATCGAATTGAAATAGTATTTTTAGATGCATCCACACATCTCTATAAAGGCTCCGTCTGTCACGTTTAAGTTTGATATATTATTTTCATCACTAAATCCACAAATTAAATTTACCTTTCAAGTCGATGAAAAAGTCCACACCGCCTGATATGTCGTTATCAGTTGGAATTTGATCTGAAAATTTCATTCTAATCTCTAAGTCGAAATTAAATCTTCAACTGATGTGTTTGTAGGTTGTTAAATAAATTTTGAAAAGAAACCCAAAAAACAATAAATGTCCATGTGAAAATAAAAATCCTCTAAGTTGATTATTTGAGTTTTACATTATAAATTAATAATCTACATAAAGAATAAGAAATGTTTATTTATCAACAAATAAAATGTTCAATTATAATAAATCGAAAAATGAAACTATTTTTAATTTATATTTTTAGAAATAATTGTTTTGTGTTGAATAAATTATAAAAAATAAAAAATTATAAAAAAAATCTGCTTTTACTTTTTTTTTCTCAATTATAATTAAAATGCATTTTAAAAACTTAATTATAGGTTCAAGTATCCCTTGAGATGAGAAAATAAGTTGAAAAACACTTAATTATAGGTTCAAAACACTGGTCTAAATGATAAAGTTCATCAATCTTCCTTGACCTTTTGGCTAGTATCAAAGTGTATCTTGATACTACACTTCATCTTTTCTGTCTTTGGTCAATAAAGATATAATCCTCCTAGATAGGCAATTTTTACTTTTGTCTCAATCCTTATTGCCCCTTTTTGGGAACTGAATTTTCCCCTCATTAAAAACCAAACTTGTGTCTGCCATCATTGGGAGGCAAATAAATGAGGTTAAAAGTACCGAAAGTCGTTAACAAATTTTCTTTCTTTCAATAAATGCCATTTTGTTTTTTTTTTGCATCTTGAGCTAAACTTTAATCTGAAATACATTATTTTCATCGTTGAATGGTCAACCTTTTTTACATGATATGAAGATGCAATTTTCACAAAAAGTTGTTTTATAGTTAACTAGCGAATGTACCCAGCCGTGGCCGGGGAGGAGTCACAAATGTGTTGCATACATTTATATTAGGCTGTAAGATAAGACTGCCAATTACAATGCACTGTTTACTTTACAAACTTAGACCTCCATATTCTCTATCACTGATGTTGAGCACTCTTTCCTAATAGTTGTATTAATTGCTAGATTTATGTACCTGGTATTGTGTCGTATGTCCTCAGATCCTAAATTAACTAGCCTACTATAAAAAAATAAAATTTATTTCATAAAGAAATTAATGTTTTTATTGAATTTCGGATTTCGTCAAAATACAGTTAAAATATATTTGAAGGTTAATTTTACTGACAATATTATCGGCTTTTCTCGTTAAATGTTACCTCCTATTGGGTCTCGTGTGGATAGGGGTATTCTAATGGCTACCTACCACCACTTCTATTAGTTTCTATAACAGACAAAATATATATGATTATTTTTTTCTTTAGTCACTTCTGTTTTTGATGAAATGTAATGAATTATTTTCTTCTCCTTTTAGCAAAACCTGTGGCGCTATGGAGACTTCACTGAAGATGATGCCAGAGAATTTGGTTGAGGAATTTGTGCTTAAGATTGTTTAAACGTAAAAGAAATTAAATAAGACGAATTTAAATAAATTTAAAAAAATATACAAATTTCCAGAAAATAAGGAAAAAAGATTGAAACTATGAAATCGAAAATCGTGATTTGTTTTTTTTTTTTTTTGCTTTTATTTATATTGTGTTTCTAAAATCTGGGAGAATTGCATTTCCAATCTGCTTTCATCTTTTTTTCCTTATCATTCTTCACTGAACCAAATCATGAGTTTCATTACAATGAATTAATGACTGATAAGATTTTTATCAACTTTTTTTTAAAGCCAATTTGTAAACAGTCCTTCATGATTATCCCCAACTGCAGACTCCCTTTAATGCTAGTCTGAAATGTTGATTGTCTCGTTTCATCTCCTTCAGAATAACTGGAATCTGTTTGCTCAGTCAGCCATAATTTGTCTTTGAACATTTCCTGCCGCTCATGTCTCAACTAAGAAATCTCTTAAACAGTACAAATTTGGGGGTCTTTACATTAAATAGAAAAAAAAAAGCAAGTTTATTATTCTCTCATTCACTTTTTCTTAGCCTCTTACATTAGACATTAGTTGAACATTTTGCAAAAAAAAAACTACCTTAATCTCTCCATTTTTTTTTTTTAATAGGGAATTTTAACAATGTTCTACTCACTTCTTTTAAGGAAATGTGAATCTCTACAAACATTTTACACTTTGACCTTTGTTAATAAGTCAAGTCTCTTTTTTTAATCCTTTCAGATTTTGTACTTTAACACTGTATTATTGATATGAAATCTTATGTCAGAAACAAACTTTTTTTCCTTTCTTTATGGCTTTAATTTCTAATTCTGTTTGGATTTAGTATTGAGGTAGATTCTTTTACACTTAAATTGAATTTAAAAAAATTTTTTTTACCGCCAACCGCACTTCCTGTTTGGGTAGACAACAGAAAAATGAATTGCTGTAAATTTTAAATTTAATAAACTAAATGAAGAATTGATTCGATTTAATTGACAAACAGATGTCATTATTTCAATTTCAAAAAAAAAAATTTATGAAGAAACTAAAACGTTAACAAATTTAACAAAATATATTAAAAAAAAAAAAAAAAATAAAATAAATAAAATATAGTATCCAGTCCACTTGTTTTTATTGACTCTTGATTTTCTTCACAATTTATTATTTATTTTATTTTTTTTTCAAAATTCTATTATTGAGTCACTTTGGACTGAATTCAATGAAATTTTGTTCGTTTTATAAAGAAACATTTGTTACTAGTTTTTCATATTTTTAAGAATTATTTTCAGTTTTAATATTTTTTTTTCATTTTTTGAATAGTTTACTCAAGAACGAAGTTTTTAGTGGAGAAGAGATTCCTTCTATTTTCAAAAAGAATTCCAACATGCACATATTTACCCCTTTTATTATCATAAAATACACTAATGGATTTTACTATAAAACTTCACATACCCCTCTGTTCATGTTTTTCTCCATCATTGTAGAGGCTTTTGAATATCCCTTCATCTGCGTGTATGAATGTCAACTTTTTGTCTTACTTTTATTCAGGTTGTCTTTTGTTTTCGTAGTTTGAAATATTCTGTTGGATAAAATTTTATAATTCTCTGACTAAAACAAGATATTTTTCATCACCATCAGAACTCCGGGGTGGGCAACATCACACAACATCTCATATCTGCTCTCCATACGGTCAAATTAAAAAAGGTTGATATCAGTCAGTTTGCATGTATTTATATCACTTCTTACGCACTCAAGTCAGACCGTATATCAGCTACCCCCAAAACTTGACCAAAAACATAACCTCCTTGGTGAAGGTAATGAACAAAGTCAAAATTGTGAGGAAAAACAATGCCGAAAACCGGTTCGAAACATGGTCAATAGAACAAAAGGTATCCACTTTTCTACTGGTGATTGCTATGTTTGTCTTTTCATTTCCTCACAAAACCAGAGAAAGAATAAAACAAAGTTGTTATAAATTGAGCCATGACTTTAAAGCAGAGTTAGCCCATAAGTGGCCCAATTTTTTTTTTCTTTAATTTATTACTTAAAATCTTCTATAAGTACAGTATTATTTGATACTAATATTACTTTAAAAGATTTACTTGACTTTATAGGATAGTTTTATACTATATCTTAAAATGTGTGTTGGTTACAAGGACTATTTATCAAAATAATTTTGATTGTATCCCTCCACTAGATTTTCACAGTATACTGAAAACTGAGACAGCAGTATTGCCAATATACATCAGACACTAGGTGTAATATTTGAAAGACACTCCAATCTTTATGAGTAACTATATATATCTGTGAAGAAAATACAGATGTTGCTGAAATGATTAATTATACTTCTTGTCCTTTTTAAAAAAAAAAAATTTTTTTTAAAAGGACCATGGGAAAAGTTATCTATCCTACATGATAACTCTATCATGGCGAGACAAGTAAATAGGGATCAAAATTCCGTAAAGAAAGTCGTTTGAAAATTTTTTCATTTTTTTTTTTTAATAAGTGCCATTTTGTTTTTTCTGCATCTTGAGGTAAATTTTAATCTGAAATATTGCATTAAAAACTCTATAGTTGTCTTAAATGTATTATTTTCATCGTTAAATGGTCAACCTTTTGACATATGAAGATGCAAATTCCACAAAAAGTGAAGTTTTATAGTTAATTAGGGACTATACGCAGTTGTGGCTGGGGAGAAGTCACAAATGAATTGCATAAAGTTATATTGGGATGCAAGATGAGAGACTTAGTTAAAGAAACTTGCCTCCTCCTCACAAGGTTGTTACACAATGATTCGCTGCATGTAGGTTGCCTCAGCTTCGGAGATAGACATCCATTTGCGGCCGCTGTTGCCTATTGTGCAGTCGTATGCTTTCAGGGTGAATTGCTAACATGATTCCCAAGTTGAACGGATTATTTGGTTTGTTTGAGTTGATCATGAATTGCTTAATCATGTGACATGGAAGATTTGAATTAAAATTCAGTTGCTGCCATAATTTTAGTGGAGCTATGTGTAATGTATGGTTATGATCAACAGCGATACAACCATTCTTTTTCTATATGGTCTACAAGGAACAACTTTTATTTCAGGAAATGGGGCATAATTATTTAAATGAATAAAATATTAAGTTAAAATTTCATCTCTTTCAAGAATATATATTCAGTCCTAAGCATGAGCGACAAAATATGGTTCCTATTCAGTTAAGATACAGCAGCCGAACTCCTAGAATTTCCTTTTAATACACAGACCCCCATCATCATATACTTATTAAAACAAAACAAAGAGCTACCTATTGTTTTGATAACTTTTTGTTTTTATTCATGTTAGATTATAAAATCTATCATTTGATGTTAACTTTGTCAAATTTGCACAACTCACGAGATCGAATTTCTGCAAATGACTCTGGAACAATGGAATTTAGAGTAATTTCTTAGTCAATTGCACCCTTGGGCATCGTTTATCATTTTTATTTCAAAAGAAATAAATTCTCAATTTGCAAATGTTCCTCTTATGAGGAACGGATGTGAACATGGGTTTGTGTACGTTCACTGCACAGTGATCGACTGAGTTGTCTTCATCTGAATTTGGTGCTTGATTTCGACACTGGCTGTATTGTCAATCATATGGTTTCTCTCACTGTGTTAACAAAAGGATTTTCTTTTCAAACAAGATCACAACTCCAGTTTAAAGCAACAATGTTTTATTTTGAGGTTACAATAACACCCAGCTTCTCCACCAACCAAGAGGTTTTTCCTGACGTGCAAATCTATCTTCCAACCGATCACAAACAGTCAAATCAGGTTAAGACCCATCTGTCTGAGATCCACAGAAACTCAAATGTGACTCCCTCTACTTGTCCTAATGGAATATATGTAGATATTGTCATATTATCACTGTACATGAAAACTTACTGACCAGGATGGGAGACCCCCCTCTAAGATGGACATTCATTTTTGCGAAGTCTCAAATGACTCACAATCACAGCATGTATCCAAGAAGACATTATTATTTCAAAGAGTCAGCTGATTTTTTGGGTGGTCTCTCCCATTGCAGGCCTGACATTTGTGGCACGCATCTATGTACCCCATAAACATGCAGCAATGTGCGTGTTTACAGAGATAAAGAAAAGAATAATCTTGTGAATAAATTTGGTTCTCAGAAATGTAATAATAGCTTCTGAGAAAATCTGTGATCTTGAAATAAATGTTTGGTAAAAGTACAGAATAGTTACCACTCGAGAAATCATAAAAAAAAACTACCCATAATTTATATAAAATGCATTGATATGAAATTCTCTAATGAACCCGTCTAGTTATAATGTGGAAACGATTTATAAGATTTTTTTAAACAGTAAAAGTATAGAATAGTTAACACTTGAACTCAAACCAAAAGAAATGGTGGAACGTGTAGCCCTTGCTGTCAAGTTGAGAGATCTTATAAAAGAAAATCTATGAAAAATCGTTTCCACATGTTAAAACTAGGTGGGTTTGATACAGGAATTTATTCTAATGCGTTTTGTATAGTTTTTTTTTTTTTGTGTTTACGAGTTTTCGATCATTAATTATTTTCTACTTTCACTAAATATTTTTTTATTAATAAATAAAAAAACTATTACTATTAAAAATATTTTTTAAAAATGTGTGTGCCTTGTGCACATTTACGTATTCTCTGTTGAAACGACTTAAAAATTATATTTTTATTTTGAAATTAATTAAATATGTTTTTAATTTTTTTTTATTGTAGTTGACCATTACTTGAATTAGATTAATTCGATCACAATGAAATACTTTTTCGGCTCCTCAACGTTAATCTTTTATGATAACTTGTCCGTCGTCCTTCCCTCGTTATCGGATCAGGGAGTAGAACGATGCAAGGGAGATAACTCTTAACTAGAAAAAATCAGCTGAAGAAATTCTCTCAAATTTATTGCAAAGTTACTTTTAAAAATAATATTTCATCTAACAAGCTTCACCAACACAACACCTGAATTGATTTTTTTTTTTGTTTTAATCTCGATAAATTTGAAAATTAATCTTTTATTCAGTAAATATTTACAAATGTATCTATTTTCTTAAATAAAAAAAAGTTTTGGGCTTGGAGAAAAGGATCAATCTTTGTCCATTCTCAATTGTTTCTTTTCATTTTAAAAAAAAACGGGTATTCCTTCGTTATATGGCAACAAGAATAGTGTTGGAGTTTTCGCGAAACTTGCTCCAGAAAAGTTTTCTAGACAAGCCATTTACATACCTTTCATATAAAATGGCTGCACTCTGACCTAAGTCATCTCAGAAACTAAAAAGAAAGAAGTTTTTTTGCAGGTTTCTGTTCTGTTTAAATTATAAAAAAATTTTTTTTAATATTCCTGGCTCAAGTTTTATCAGTAAATTAAAATTCTGGCCAATTTCAATTCTTTTGGGTTTTACAAGTACAAAGTGCTGTTCTTATTTTCCTTTTTCAGTTGATTTTTGTTTGAAATAAATTAGTTTTATAAATCTTTACAATACTGCCCCCCCCCCCCCCCGACTAAGATTCAACCAAGAAATAATTAGCAGACAATAACGTTTTTATAAGAATGCAAAAAATAATAATGAAAATGTGATTCAGGGATTTTACTATTTTATAACCTATGACTGCTGCTGCTGCTGCTGCTGAATCTCTAATACCCGTCACACATGCCAGCCTGTCGACTAGCTGCAATTACGACATTATATATTTTCTTAGTGTCTCTCCAGGATCAGCACTAATTAAATATTTTTCAATATTATTAATTTTTTCCCTTCAGCCTTTCACACAGAAGGGAACATTTAAAATAAAATTAGTTTTGAACTGTTTTGTTTTCCTTTTATTTTCCCTAGTAATGTTGTAATATTTGTAAAAAAATAAACAATATTTTTGTTTTGTTTTTTGTTTTCAGACTTAAGGGGAAATATAAAAAGGAAATTATGGGTCAAACTTAGAAAAAAAAAAGAATATCTCTTTAAGTCTGCAGAAATAACAAATGTTTACTTTTTGGTATGACAATTTGATTTTTTAAATGTTTACCACTTAGCTTTTTCTGAGATACAAGCAAGAAGAAAAGCAATATAAACAATATGTCAATGAAAAGTAAATATATCAACGAATTATGTAATTCCCCCAAATCGAGAAATTAAAAAAAAAAATCAGAAACCTGAGAGTAAATATTTTTTTCAGATTCCATATAATCTTTGACTGTGAAAGTTATGTCTAAATCAGTTTTATATTTTTGTCTTCTTACTTTGCCAAAATATTACGATATTGTGTATTTATGCAATGTCATAGTTGCAGCTGTTCGATGGGCCGGTATATGTGATGGGCAAACGGGCATAAATAGTAAAACCTGTGATTCAGTATAAAAAGAAAAAAAAATCAAACTCCTTTTCCTGATGGATCTGTATGAACGATTGGTACAATAAAAGACGACGGAATAAAACCTTCTTGTTTGCAATCCTTGATTATCCAAAACCAGTGAGTATCATCCATGTTAAGGACAGTCACAATGTCACCACATTCCACTCCGATGTCATTGTCATTCACGGCGTTAAAGTCGTAAACGACTAAGAACTTTCCAGAATCTTTTTTGTGGAAAATGCTCGCCTCTTGATAACTTATGTAAGTCTCATCCAAGTGTGTGTCTCCCGAATCTTTTGCAGAGCTGGTGTTCCGACCAGAACCAATGTCTTCTGCAAAGATCCGATGTTGTTTGCGGATTGTGGGTTGGGTGTAAGAGATTGGTACAAAGCCTTCCCTGTCGTTATCGCAAAGCAAGTAAACCCAATCATTGTCTCTATAAAGGGCATGAACGATGGCTCCTTTCTTGACGGATACCTCGTCATCTACACAGGCTACAAAGTCTTGAAGAATGATCAGACGAGACTCGGGCCCAAGTTTATCTTTATTGCGCAATCCGACCTGGGTGAGGGTATCCAAACTATCACTGCCAGTCAAGTTTCTCCGAGGAAACAAGCGATCATTTTCTACAAAATAAAAATTCAAAAAATTGTTAGATGATTCTGTGTTATTTACTAAGGCTCGAAGCCACTCTAGAATAACGGTTAATGAGATGGATAGATTGTCATGAATGATTATTGAATATTATGAGAGGATTGAAAATAATGAATGAAACACAATTTGATGACTTCTGAGGACAATTTATGACATGATATTTACTAATGAATCACCACTTATCAAAGCAAAAAAGCCACTCGAGGATAAGGGTTAACGAGATGGATAGGTTGACAGATTAATGATAATGAATACTATGAGAGAATTGAAAATCTCCACATACCACCCATTCTAAACAACAGCCGACCCCAAAACAGCAATTATTTCCCCTCTGTCGGTTTTTAACTGACAGGGAACTTCTGCCATTATAGACCAACAGAGTGTTGCCGCTGTCAACCAAGGGAAGAGTCTATCAGGCATGTGTGCGCAGTGTGATGAAAGTGAAAGCTAACCAGTGAGGGTTGAGAATATGTGTTGCATGGAGAGAAATGATATGAGAATGATGACGGATGTCTAATGTGAGTCTTAAAAACAGGCTTAGATCTGATGACCTCAGAGGAAGATTAAACGTGTTACCTCAACTGTTCTATATCTACTAACCCAAGAACTCTCATCCGTTCTTTTAATGTGACCAAACTAATGAAGTCTCCTTTTTGGCAAACATCTCTCTATACTGTCCAGATTTAATCATCCTCTGAGGTCATCAGATCTAAGCCTGTCTTTTAGACTCATATTACACATCCATTGTATCATTCTTATTGGCCAGGTTTCACTTCCATACATCAACACATTGCATGCATTTCTGATAGACTCTTCCCTTGTTCTGCCGGTTAGTAATGGCAGAAGTTCCCTGAATTTACTACATCCATTCCTAACTCTTGCAATCCCACTAGCACCTACTCCACCCTGTGCTCCAACGGTATCACTAAGTTAAAACTTCTAAACAACTTCAATAACCTCGCTATCGAAATATACTTTCTCCACATCTGAATTTTCATCCATCTCCATTGTCTTACACTTCTTACACACAAATTGGTTATCCTCTCTCAACCTACCAGTAAATTCACTGCACTTCTTGTGTACCGAATGCTTACAGATACCACAAAAAAATGAGTTGCTTCTAACTCCCTTTCCACAAACTGAGCAGGGGGAACTTTTCTCATTCTGGGGACTTTCCAACACTACAACCACTGATAATCACTTTGGTCCTGATAACATTCACTGTTGGTCTTCTACTTTCCTCCAAGTCTAACAAGTAGATCTTCCGTTGTTTCACGGGCAAGAACTCAATCATCAGCATAAAGCATCTTTTTCAGACAACCCATACGAAACTCTCTGGACAACGCTTCTAAAACACAAATGAAAAGCAATAAACTCATTACACATCCCTGATGTATCCCCACTTATTAAAGCTGTCACTAAATGTGCTGTTAATTCTAACACAACTTTGAAAATTTCTGTACATTGCTTGAACAACCTTCACCAACTACTCACTTACCCCGAATTTATGCAAAGCCTACCAGACAACATCTGTTGGCACTGTCAAAATCTTTAAAACAAATTGCTTAAATATCTCTATATATAAAGTAAATTTGTCTGCATGTGTGTATATGTGTTGTGGCATCACAGTTAAACTAACTGCAGATTCGGAATCAGCACCTTCGATTTGATTGATGTCAGAAGTTCCTGAACCTTTTTTAAACTCATTATTCAAAATTAAAAGTACATAAAAATAACATTAGAAACCAATGTTCCTTTTAGCCGACCGAACAACTAACTACTTTTCACGTCAAATGATCATACATATTTGACACGTTGTTTACTTTGAAGAGAAAATGTTTATATTTATTTATTTATTATTATTTTTTTTCAAATGGATAAAAATATTTCATAAATGTTAACTAATATATTTTTTACTTTAATAAGAATTTCTATTTTATATTTATGTTTCTTCATTTACTGTCAGGCAACACGGCGGTCAACGTCGACAACCGAATGCCAGCTATCATCATAATCACCTCGTTTGTACTGACAAGGTGACAATAGTCATCAGCAGTAGCTTTCATTCTATCAACAGCACAGCATCAGCTCTATTCCTAGCACCAAGACTAATAACCTTTGCTACATACCAAACATCACTGCATAAATCATCATCATACATTGCGATGAACCAACCCTAAATCCAATTCAAGATGGCCGGCGACCTTCCAATACTGCCATCATTATCATCATCTTTCTGCTCCTCTCTACTACTAGCAGCAGCAATCCTGCCTTCTACAATTTGCAGCAGTTCCCGATCCTGCCTGTATCATTATCATCATCATCATCATCTCTTTTCATATTTATAACTAACAGTCAGTGTTAAATGTAACGCTAGTCTTCTTTTTGTTTTCGAGTACCAAATTAAAGATATATTAATTGTAAAAATGTGAACAGAGACAACAAAAAAAAAAAAATGTTAACAATTTGTGTAAGAAAAGGGTTAATTTTTATTTCGGTCACCTAAATTATTTAGAGTGAAATGGATTTCGGCATTACTCACAAACAGCTTATTTTTATTTAAATCGTGTGTTACTAAAATAACATTAAAAACATTATGCCAAGTTTCATCATACACATGACACTCCGAAATGAAAACTAGGCCGAAAAAATATAGAAATATAGTCGCCATCTTTATAAACAAGTCGAGAACGAGGTCAAAGGTACATAACTCAAATTCATATTTTTTTAGTTAAGGAAAGGAAACTTTAAGAAAGAAAACAAAATGATAAAACATTATTTTGCTATTTTTTTGTGTTGAAAAATTTTTAGACAAAAAAAATGATAAAACATTATTTTGCTATTTTTTTGTATTGAAAAATTTTTAGACAAAAAAAATTGTAAAACATTATTTTGCCATTTTTTTCTATTGGAAAATTTTTAGACAAAATTTTTTTTTTTCTTTGCTTTCGCATTTACCCTTTTATATATATATAAAAAAAAGTATCCCTGTCTTTTAACTAGCAAATTATGGCTAAAAGTGGATCTCTGCACCCTATACTAATAAAAAAAAATTTGAGATTCTATCTTTTCAGGCGATTACATATAAACAGCCTGAAAAAAATTGGGGCAAAAAGAAATAAAACTTTGCTTTATTTCTTTTTACCGCTAACCTTTTCAGGGTGTTTACATGTAAAAAAAAATAGAATCTCATCTTGGGGCGGGTGGGGAGATTAACGTAGGGTGCAAGTAGGCCGATGTGCAGAGCTCCAATAAACAAAATTATAGGTGCAAGTTTAGAATTGGGACGTCATGGAAAAATAAGGAATATCTGTATGATCTACGTATCCGTGATAGAATGCACATACCAAAAATCACGTAAACTGATCAAGTATTTTTTTTATTTTATAAAAGAAAATCAAATTTTACCGGTCAACGAGTACCGTTGATATATAGTCGCCATATTGGACATAGTCA
This sequence comes from Sepiola atlantica, assembly GCA_963556195.1. NCBI lineage: Eukaryota > Metazoa > Mollusca > Cephalopoda > Sepiida > Sepiolidae > Sepiola > Sepiola atlantica. Next base: position 30,430,247 of record OY744526.1, read on the forward strand.
AGGGAAGTAACTCAACTTGCGAACTAGAGAAATAGTCTGAAATTTTATCGATAAAATTTGATTTTCTTTTGTAAAAAAAAACCAAACTACTTGATCAATTTACGTGATTTTTGGTATACGATTTATGCGTTCCGTCACGGGACCCGGTACGTACATCATAAAAATATTTCTTAATTTCTTCTTTTTTCCATGACGTCCTAATTCTAAATTTGCACCAAATTATAAAATGAGTTATATGCCCTTAGTCTTGTTCTCAACTTGTTTATAAAGATGGCGACTATTTTACCGAGTGAATTTTCATTTCAGCGTTTCACGTGTACAATGACACTTGTCATAAGTTCATGTTTTAAATGTTATTTTTTTTTACTAAACAGGTTTTAAGTAAATAGGAATCAAGCGAAGAAAGTGCGCGAAAACGATGATGGCGAGTTGATCATTGTGAAGAAAACACTGAATAAATAATCAAAACAACAAGAACTTTTTTTTCTGACGATGAAAAACGGGTGAACTTTACTATTGGCGACATAAATTATTTTAAAGAGAATACAGTTGGGAAATTAGTAAAAGACAATTTATTTTGGTTTACCTACTCATTTGCGACCTAGTTGCGTTTTAAAAATGTAATATAAGTTATAAGCATGAGTTATGAGTCCCCTCCAAAAAATCAAAACGTAAACAAGCATTCAATTCATATATGGGCACTCCAAATATGGCGTGGGCGTGGCCTAACGAGCTCAACAATTTCCTCGATAATTTACGACGTCAAACTAGAAGATCGCCCTGGGCGATCTTCTAGTTTGACGTCGTAAATTATCGAGGAAATTGTTGAGCTCGTTAGGCCACGCCCACGCCATATTTGGAGTGCCCATATATGAATTGAATGCTTGTTTACGTTTTGATTTTTTGGGGGGATTTTTGGACACAATATATTTTAAACATTATTGTTACACCATTATTTAATTATTTTTACACCATTATTTAACAAAATAAATAGATTTTTATACGATATTTTAAACATAACCAAACAAATAGATTTTTATACGATATTTTAAACATTTTTACTTACCATGATTTCAAAAGTATATCAACAGATTTTTACACGAAATTTTAAATAGATTTTTATACGATATTTGAAACATTTTTACTTACTGTGATTTCAAAAGTATATCAACAGATTTTTACACGAAATTTTAAGTTTCAAAACAAAATACATAGATTTTTATACGATATTTTAAACATTTATTTACAATGTTACACGATATATTGTTGTGATATACAATGCAACATTTTCTGGAAACATTTACCGTCTCCATAGGGGTACGTGTCATTCCGCCACCGCCAGTCAAATTCCCTCAAATACGATTGGAATAGTTGGTGGCTCGTACCGTTAATGCGTTTAAGTTTCTTCTTCGCATGTGACCACAAGCCCTCAATGTTTTGTGTATGAGTGCCGGATATAGGGTCCACAAAATACTGCGAGTGATTCACTGTTGAATGCTGAAAAGCACCCGGCAAATCTCGGATTCCGCTATATGATCTCCACTCATCCGTGTGGATCATAGAACCATTTTCACAGTGTTTCCAGAAAATGTTGCATTGTATATCACAACAATATATCGTGTAACATTGTAAATAAATGTTTAAAATATCGTATAAAAATCTATTTATTTTGTTAAATAATGGTGTAAAAATAATTAAATAATGGTGTAACAATAATGTTTAAAATATATTGTGTCCAAAAATCCCCTCCAAAAAATCAAAACGTAAACAAGCATTCAATTCATATATGGGCACTCCAAATATGGCGTGGGCGTGGCCTAACGAGCTCAACAATTTCCTCGATAATTTACGACGTCAAACTAGAAGATCGCCATAACTTCTATTAATTATTAATGAACCGTTCTGTTAGTTGTTATAAATGCCCAATATTATTTTTTAAAGGCAAATACGTCACAGGTAAATTTAAACAAAATAAATTGTTTTTGACTAATTTCCTAACTGTATTAAAAATAATTTATGTCGCCAATAGTAACGTTTACCCCAAAATGTTTTTGTTTTTTTTTACTTGGATTTCTGCGAACTTCCGTTGGACGAGAACATACCTTTACTGATATATGAAATTAAATATAAAAAGAAATAACACTTACCTTTTTTCTTCTTTGATGTTTTTGTTTTAAATCTCGGTGGACAAAGGAAGGCCATCACTGGGAGAAAAAGAAGAAGAAGGAGAAGGAGACACTTAATGACACAAAGTCAAAACCATTATTATTGTTAGTCACAGTCACACGCGACAACACTTGAGCGAGTCTGACGCACCACAATTGAATGTAAATTGATTTTAAATAAAAACACATTCTGATTTGTTTCATTTCCTCTTTCTTAGTTCCTATTTACTTGCCTCCCCTATGAGGGCAAAGTTAAGCACAATGTCAGTTTTTAATGTGGGGGAGAATATCCAGCTCCCCAGAAAGGGCACAACGAAAATATTAACACAAATAAAAATTCCTCCAGTCGAGAAGGATTTTTCCTTCTCCAACTGAGGACAAGAAGAGATATTTACGCGGGCACAGGTACTCTCGGGTTTATATCCGTGGAGTACTGTCCGAGGAGACCATCCTCCAAGGCATTACCTCCTCGTTTTGTAGCGGGATTGGTTTATGTCGGTCATCAGAAGCCACCGTGGAATGTCGACGGATCCGACCACAGCACGTTTTGCAACCATTCAGAGTGACCCCTTTTAGGGAGAGTTAGATTCTCCACTATAAAATGACGTCATGTCTAACCTTTCTGCGATAAATAAAGAGGGTAGATACTGCCACTTGATCCTAGTCCGAACGCCGAGAACTTTGTTTCTTAGTGTTTCCATTCGTATTATTTTTCTATTTAAAAAAAAAAACATACCTTTTTTCTTTCCTCAGTGTCGATTTTTTCACGTTTTTGACGACACCTGTCGAGGCCAGCGCCCATTTCCTTTTTTGTGTAACTGTGTTTTTTTTTTGTTGTAATATTCAGGAGAGAGAGAGAGAGAGAGAGAGAGAGAGAGAGAGAGAGAGAGAGAGAGAGAGAGAGAGAGAGAGAGAGTTGGTCATACAAAAAGAAAACGTAATTATTTCTTTCTTTTCTCACTGTCGTCAGCAACAGGTAAGTAAACAATGTAACCGGTCTGCCGCAGGTGTCTGTTGTTTGTCGTCGAGGTCAGTCAACCTGTCGCGCTGATAATCACCTGCAGTTTTGTATATTTTAAAAAGAAAAAAGCACAGACCAAAAAGGGGGAAAAATAACGACGAGGTAATTCCTTGGACCGTACTTGTGGTATTGATAATAAATTTGTAGATCCCCCCCCCCTTCACCCTTCAATGAGATTCTACTTTCTTTTTGGCGATTACGCGTGAACACCCTGAAAAACTTGGAAAGAAGAAATAAAATTTATTTTAGAATTTAAAGTGGGGGATCAGTTTCGTATATAAATTTAATGTAAAATGATTCCCTATTGCCGAGCTATTCTATCTTTTTAGTGTAGTTAACTAAAATTTTTACCATTAACTCTAAGTCCGCATGACAAGGTCGTAAAACCACACATAATCGACTTAAAAAGTAGACCCCCACCCCCCAAAAAACGCACAGAACTTATTTCTCATAGTAAAAAAGATGTTCATATTGGGAAATATATATATATATATATACATATATATATATATATATATATATATATATATATATATATATATATATATATATATATATAAAAATTCAAAATGGCATATTAGTGGGTTCCCCCACGTGTGAGTTTGCTCTTTTCTTTGCTTTTTTGTTTGGTTTCACCCAAAAATCAACCACTGTATAGTGTAGGTTTTTTCAAGACACTTTAATCCAAGAACTTTTTACTCTTTGTGAATTTTTCTGATGATTTTGTAATGTTGCAGGGACGATATTGACATAAAAATGTTGTTTGGCACAAGACAAATGAAACGGACCGTAAAAAATATATCTCACAGAAATGTTATGTTTTTTGAAATGTGAAAAAATAAAAATAATAAAATAAAAACATGGTTATTGAAATATAATATGAACCTGACTTATATATATATATATATATATATATAAGTTCTGCTGTAATTTGGGGTGCCATGGTTTTGTGCTCTTTCTTCACAATCCCTACAAGGGCTCTACGATCTCTTTCAGACAGCTTCGGTTTTCTTCCTGAATTTTGTTTAGAAGAAGATGTTTTCCCTTCTTTTTCATAGGCTGTCATAACCTTCGAGATAGTTCCTCTCGAGTGGCATCTCTAAGGTAACCCATCAATTGCTTTAACCTCTCCCAATGGATCAATGGATCAGAGTTCTCGTCGCGCCCCCCGTCAGTACCCAGGCTTGCCTGGGGAAACAAATGATCCAACCAGCAGACTAAATTCTAAGAAACGATGCCAGAGAGCCAAGTCGAAGAATCCTAGTCACAGTCCAAATGCCAAAAGCAGACAGCCTCGAGGGCATCTAGCGGTAGGGCATGCCCTTCGCATACTACAACTAAATGCTGAAGGCCTTTCTGCTGCCAAGCGAAGCCTCATCGAAGTCCTCGCCTCCCAACATTCTATTGATGTCATCTGCCTCCAATAGACCCACATTGGCACAGAGGTTGCAGGGCGCTACACCATCAATGGCTTTGACCTCTTGTGCTACATACCCCATGCCAAACATGGACTTGCCACTTATGTGCGATCAGACATAGCTGAAGCAAACCACCTGACAACAACACAATACTCAAACGCCATAACGATTGGCGGCTTCCATATTACCAATGTGTACAAGCCTCTGAGTGCCAACTGGGACATGCAGGTTCTACCAACCCTCCCCCACCCTGCAATCTATGTGGGGGACTTTAACAGTCACCACCCTGACTGGGGATACCCAGCAGCGGACAGTGACGGTGAGGTACTGTCAGACTGGGCATCTAGAAATGACCTTGCTCTGATACACGACCCTAAACAAAGAGGAACATTCTACTCAGCTAGGTGGAAGAAGGACTATTCTCCTGACCTATGCTGGGTCAGCTCTTTGAACAGCACCCCCTATCCCACACAGACCCTGATCCTTGACGACTTCCCACACAGTCAACATCTGCTCTCACTTATACACATTGGCCTACAACTCCCAGTGATAACCAGCCCTAGGAAGATGCGCTGGAATTTCCGCAAAGCAAACTGGAAGAAATACAGTGAAATTCTGGACCGGAGTACTGTTACCATCCCACTTCGCACCATCACTGTAGATGAAGCATACAATCGCTTCTGCAGCGCCATCTACAAGGCTGCCCACACAGCTATCCCATAAGGCTACCGGCCCCTCTACGTCCCATGCCTGGACGAGGAAAGTACTGCCCTCCTACAAGCATACAAAACATCTGGGGACCCTGAGATGGCAGACCACCTCATTGAATCGCTAACAACAGCTTGGCGGGAAAAGTGGGAGGAGACAGTAGCAGACCTGAACTTCACCCACTCTAGCAGGAAATGTTGGAGCCTCATCCGCCGCTTGGGAGCTGCACAGAAACCTCTTACCCAGAGCCAACCATCCGTCTCACCTAACCAAGTCGCATCCCACCTAGTGTCTATTGCAAAAGCAACTCAAGGCAAACACACCAGAAGGGCAATTACAGCTGAGCTCAAATTACACCCGAAAGCGCACACTGAGGAAAGGAACCCGGAACCTATTGAAAATGCAGAACTGGAGAAAGTCCTGCAGGGCCTAAAATGTGGGAAGGCAGCAGGATATGACAACATATCACCTGAGCTCATGAAACATCTCGGCCCCCAAGCCCTAACTTGGCTGACTCAATTCTACACCAAGATCCTACAGACTAACCTGATCCCAAAGAAATGGTGAACAGCAAAAGTCATTGCTATATTAAAACCTGGCAAAGACCCCAAACAACCAGCAAGCTACCGCTCAATCTCTCTACTCTGTGTTCCCTACAAAATACTGGAACGCCTTATACTCCAACGTATATCCCCAGGAGTAGAGGACATTCTGTGCGTGGATCAGGCAGGTTTCCAGAAGGACCGTAGCACAGGAGAGCAAGTATTGGCCCTAACCACCTTCATCGAAAATGGTTTCGAGAACAGACTGAAGACAGGGACTGTGTTCCTCGACCTCACAGCTGCCTATGATACGGTCTGGCACAAAGGCCTCATACTGAAACTCACAAAGGCGCTTCCCGCCTGGGCAACAATTGCCATCCAAACCCTGCTGACCAACCGGAGGTTCAGAGTTCACCTTGGACATAACACCAGCGCATGGAGAGCACAGAAAAATGGGCTCCCACAAGGCTCAGTTCTAGCTCCAACACTATTCAATGTATACACAAATGACCTACCCAGCACCAAATCCTGCAAATTCATCTACGCGGATGACAACTGTCTGGCATGCCAAGCATCGGACTTTGAACAACTGGAACGGGTTCTCACTGAAGACCTCACTAAACTGGACCAGTACTGAAAAACCTGGCGTTTAAAACCAAGCCCAGCAAAAACTGTCTCCAGTGTATTCCATCTCCACAATGCAAAAGCTGCCAGAGAACTCAACATCCCCCTGAGCGGTCTCCAACTTAAGCATGCCCCTAATCCAACCTACCTTGGAGTGACCCTTGACAGGACCCTATCCTTCAAGGAACATATCAAAGGGACGGCGGCTAAGGTGAAGTCCAGGAACAACCTGCTCAGCAAGCTGTCTGGTGCAAAATGGGGTGCATCATTTTCCACGCTACGCACCTCTGCATTGGCCCTTGCCTACTCTGCAGCAGAATATTGTGCCCCTGTTTGGTCCAGGTCATCCCACACACACCTTGTAGACACCCAGCTCAACTCAACAATGAAATCATAACCGGGACAATCCGCTCAACACCACTACCCTGGCTCCCCGTCCTATCAAACATTGTACCTCCACACATCCGGCGAACAGCATCCACTCAAAGGATGCTTCAAAAGGTTGAAGACTCCCCTCATCTACCAATCCACCAAGACATCCTCAACCCACCCACTGCTCGACTTCCATCCAGACGCCCCATCTGGAAGAACATCCCACCAGCTGACTTCACCATCCAATCAGCCTGGAAAAAGGAATGGGCGTCCAAGGAGGTCCCTAATAAACACCTGGTGTCAGACCCTAACCAACAAGTGCCTGGCACCGACCTCCCAAGGAGAGAGTGGTCAACCATCAATAGATTCAGGACTGGACATGGCCCGTGCTTGGCCAGCCTTCACAGATGGGGCAGCAGCCCATTCCCACTGTGTGCTTGTGGAGAGGAGCAGACAATGGAGCACATCATTGAAGTCTGCCCTCTCCAACGACTGAGAGGAGGATTAGCCACCCTCCACACAGCAGACCAGGAGGCTACTGCGTGGCTGAAGGACTTTGCATTCGCTAAATAAATAAATAACCTCTCCCCAATCTTCTGTTGGAAATGTGTGACAATATGCAAGGTGCTTCCATTGAACAAAAGAAAGAATCTTTTTAATATACATTCGAAAAATATTAAATATTTGAATCCGGAGTCTACTATATATAATAATAAATTTACTTATAAAGAAATAGGTTTTGGCATTACGCCCAAACAACTTACTTTTACTTTAAATCATGTTTTAGTAAAAAAAATAACAACATTAAATAAGGTAGCTACAGCAAGTTCACTGGTACAAGTGAACTGGTGAATAAAACCTCGCCATGTTGAAAAAATACAATATGGCTTCTTAGAATTTTGGACAAGATACCAAAGCTAAAATCATAATATATAACCCAGGGTGATAACCTTCATCCTGAAAGAATATTTTTAAATAAGAGAGGTTTACTTAACGCCCTTAAACTAGTAAATTACCAGATAGTCATTTTCTTTTGTGTTTATGCTGCACAGCAGGGTCCTCACTGGATTTCTCGTTTCACGATAGATGGTCAAAAGCTTGGTCAGGATGAAGTCTGGCCTTTTTTAGATTCCGTTTTTGCGACGGTGTTGTAATTTGTACACAGTACGTGTCTGATTTCTCTCATTTTAATTTTAATTGTAATTGGCATAACAGCGTAACCGTTATAAATATCGACATTTCGGACATATTTGAGTCTGGTCGGACGTAAAGTCAAACACATCTTCGTTTCCATGACCGATAGTCTTCTTTGTACCTCCTTTATCGCTCCTTTTTACTTTAATTCACCCCAAAAAGGGGGCACATTGCCACTGAGACGTAAGGGGTTACTGTGGATAAGGGACCAGATTTATAGGGAGCTTCCTAAGTGGGGAGTTGAGCAGCGAGATGTTTGTTTACATTAAAATGTCTACATATCGGTAAAGTCAGGGAAACAGGGAGCAGGGATGGAATTCCAAAGGCTAGCAGTTCGAGGAAAGAAGCTACTAGAGTAGAAAGTCCTCCAGCAACTGGGGACCTTCACAGTGAATGGATAGGATTTAGCTGATTGTCGGGTTGGTGGAGTGTATTTACGTCGAGGGGGAACCAGAGCAGCAAGTTCATTGGAGCACATTCCATTGTACTTGTAAAACAAGCACAGGGATGCAACATAGCGGCGATGAGACAGGGGATGGAGCTTGGTAGATAGTGTGGGACCTATTAGTTTACAGACTCTTTTTGGACTCTGTCGAGGAGGGAGAGACTAGTTGATGGTGCACCAGCCCAGATGTGACAACTGTACACAATGATTTCATTATTATTATGCACTCACTCGGAGTTCTTACACAAGTCATCATCAGTGATTGCTCACTGATAATCACCGGTGGTGTTCCCTAGAGTCTGAGTGACAACAAGTCTTCCCGGATTTCCAGTACTCCCCATCTCTTATGATAACCATTGCAAATGACTTTGCGTTATCACAAAAGCCACTTACCATTGATTTCTTGCTGGTAACGACCATTAGTCTTCTCTGGAATTTGGGTGGCAATAAGCCACCTCAAGGTCCCAGTACTCTCCACACTTTTTCAGTGGTTGTCCGGTTAGTGCTCTCTCTCCTCGATCTTTCCATCCTCCTTGACCCTTCACGACTATTTTGTGTGGTATCAGCCGAAGCATGGTTCCATTATTTTTTGGTGGGTGAGGGGGTGAGTAAACTATGAAATTTCTTGCAGTTTTTGTTCCTTGGGTTCATGTGGTGGTGTTCTTCCTGTGTTTTTTTCTTCCTATTGTAACTTCCATGTGACTGTTTTCTGTTCGTAGCTTATACGGTTTTGTTTCCGCATTCGAGAATTTTCTTTATGATTTCAGCTGTTTTCATCATTTCCGTCTTTTGTATGGTCTCATTGATCTCTTTGATTCCAATTTCTCCCAGTCTTTTTTCCAGGTTTTTTTTGGCTGTTCCTCGTGCTCCTACGATTATTGGTATTATATTGACTTTCTTCATGCTCCATATCCCTTTCAATTCTCTGGCAAGTTCCGTGTATTTACTTTGTTTTCCGTCTTCTTGATCTTCACTCTATGGACTGCTGGAACAGCAAAGTCTTCGATTTGGCAGGGGTTTTCCTTCTTTTTGACTATTATGACATCTGGTCTCCTTGCTTGTATGAGTTTATCTGTTTGTATATCCATGTCCCAAAGGACTTTGTGTTTTTCGTTTTCCAGTACTGTTTCTGATTTATCTTTGTACAATTTGTCTGCATATTTGAAATTCAATTGTTTGCACAGTTCCCAGTGTACTGCTTTCCCCACACAGTCATGTCTGTTCTTGTATTCTTTTTGGGTGAGTTTGCTACATTCATTATTATATGATTTACTGTGTCGTCTCTTTGTTCACACAGTCTGTATTTATTGTTTTCCTGGGTTTTATCTATTTTAGCTTTAATGTCGTTTGTCCTAATCGCATTGTTCTGTGCAGCTGTCAGTAGATATTCCGTTTCTCTGTTCAAGTGTCCTTTTCTTAGCCATGCCCAGGAAAGTTAGTGGGTCTCTTCTCTTGCCATTCTTATGAAACGTCCATGTAGTTGTTTTTCTTCCCACTTTTCTTTTCTTGTCTTTTTGTTTCTGGTTTCAGTGTTTCCCGAGTTGTTCATTGGGATGGTGTCTCTTGCTGCGCTGATCAGCCTGTCTGTGTTCTGGGTTATGTATTTCACCAGCTCTTTTTTTTGTGTCTCCACACAGTCTTTATTTTGTTTTAATAATTGTTATTTCGTTCTCCCTTTATTAGGTTTTACCTGTGTTTTTGGACGATGGGGCTTGGAGTGCCAATTACAAATAATCAACAAAAAAGGATAGGTGCGTGTGTGGCAAGCTAGCCGTGATCCCAAAGGAGGGTTCTTCTTCTTCTTCTTCTTCTTCTTCTTCTTCTTCTTCTTCTTCTTCTTCTTCTTTCGTGTGAATCAGATGATTCTGGTGATGGCATTAGTTTCGAACTTGGAACACCCAGGTCTTCAGTCTGTGTAGATATCCACTTAACCACTGTCACCTCCCAAAGGAGGGTTGAAAGGGTTTAAAGAAAAAAGTGAGTATGTTACACTTCTAAAATCACAATCGAAAATTACTCAGTCGAGAATTGTATTTTTTAATCTCAGAAAAGTTGAGGAAAAAAAAAGAAATAAACCAAACAAATAAGAAGATATATGTCAAATTCTGTGCTCATAGCCAAACGAGAAGTGCACTCGTTTGTACAAGATTATGGGATTGGCTGAGGCCTTAATGGACGAGCATTTGCCAGCTGAAAGTCAAAGAGGTTACAGGGGTGAATCAACAATGATGAGATGATGACGAAATTGAATGAATTCTGATTTTTGAAGTAAAAAAAAGAGAATAAAAAGCAAATTGCTAAAGATATGTCCAATGTTGTCACTAGAGTGATAAGGCCAGCCAGGGGATTGCTGTGGTTATGACTAGTGTTAATGAATGGACGAATAGCAACCATAGATAGATGAGTGTGTGCGTGTGTGGGTGGGTGGGGGGGGGGTACGGCGCCATTCCCTGGAAGAAGTGGGCAGAGTGATGAATAAAGGAGGAATGGGTTGGGGATGCTGGGCAGCGCTGGGTTACTTTGCTGGATTGGGGTCTCAATATAACGAGCTGGATTTTGTGGCAAACGGACTCCCTTCCGATTGCTCGGGGAATTCATGCCGGTTGAGATGAGAGATAAAGACTCAAAATTACGTCTGTGGATTGCTGAATAAGCCAACTACCAATTAACAACTCGTCTTATGTTTTGACTAGAGCTAACGAAAACCCTCAGGTTAAGTCGGAACGTCCGTCTAAAGATACAGTGAAGAATTGATTCCAAAATATAAAGTTGATGTTATTCATGTACAGCCGAGTTCTGTTTCTGATAATACATATATATTTCCTTTTCTATTAAAAGAATAGTCGAGTTTTATATATATATATTTAAATGTTGAATTAAATTAACGATAATTGAATTATCGATTAATAATAATCTATCGTGATAATATAAAGCTCAGTATATTGAATAGAGCAATCAATTTTAGAGATGAAAGGAGCCTCATATCCTTAATCCATGGATTTTCAAAGATAAACTCTTCTCATCAGAGGATAGGGAAAAGTCGACAATGTAAATATTATCGGCAACATTTAACTTTGAAAATTTTACATAAAATAAAAACAAAATAAAGGCCAAACGGTAAAGAGTCTTATGTTGAGATGAGAGTGTAAAGTCAGGGTGGATGATATCCAAAAACGAATCAAAACAAAAATAAAAACAGCTGTTATTTTGGAAATGAATGTTTGAAAAAGAACAATACTCAAATTGTTTAGGAATCCAAATATTTTTGTAAGAGGTTGGTGGTTCGACGGTAATTGGTAACGTCCATTTTATCCTGTCTGTGCATTAATTTGCTGCTGGAATTATCCGTTTTGCAGGGTTCAGATTGAAGTTTGTCTGTTATAGTTCGGTATATATCAAAGTGAGCATTTCGAAAACCTCCAGCTCCCTGGTTGATCAGAATATCGACAGGTTATAGACAACTATTCAGATCCGATAGTTTTCAAGCTGGAGATGAATAAATGGGTTTCTTGTAAGCTGTGGCGAAAATAACTATTCGTCTGCTGGGATGGGTAGGAATATTAGCTGTTGGTGTTGGTGGGGGGGCACTGGGTGCAGTTGGGGCGTAGGAGGTCAAGTAAGAGGGGAATGGTAAGCATACATATCCACATACACACACACATATATACAGGGCATTACGGAGCCCTCCAAAAAGGAACGTGCTCCAGGAGCACGCTCCTTTTTGCTGGAGCAAAAGAGACGAGGGCTCATTTTATATTCAGTGGGAATGGAGCGGGAGCAACTCCATTTGGGACTAAAGAGCTCCTCGCTCCAAAATTATTTGATTTTTTTTCTTTTAAACATTAGTTTTTTATTCAGCAATAAAAAGGAAAAGAAAAGAAAGTCTCAGAGTTATTTAAAAAAATTATATCTGGTAAATGTATATGAGATAGGGAGAGAGAGAGAGAGGGAGAGGGAGAGGGAGGGAGATAGAGGGGGAAAGAAGGAGAAGATTTGAAGTTCTCAGATTTTTACATCTATGTGTTATACTTTTGATGGGACAGTTTTCTTAAGGCAGAAGACATACAATTTGGCACCAAATGTCTTTAAATGCGCCAATAGATGTTTTTGAAGTTATTTTCTTATATATTTGAAGGATGTTTATTGCTGATTGAATAAATAAGCCGATTTTTCTTTTAATTCGTGTTTTTAAATAAAGAATTTTAGGTTCAATTATACTATAGGGGCCGTTGGATTTTCTCGCCCATTTCGCTCGGTATTCACCCAAATGTTCGATAAAATCGATTTTTGGGGTGAAATGGTACATTTATTTTTTAGCATATATCAAATTGAACTTTTATGCCACATTTTTACCCGTCGTTTTTTCGGCGACATATTTTGTTATTCTTAAATTCACGACTAGTTTGCTTTTAAATTCGTTAAATTCCGTTAAAACTTGCTTTTGTAAATAGAATGTTCAAAGTTTTTTTTTGTGTAATAAAATGTTAAAGCAGTAAAAATATCTTTAGTCTAAAGAAAAAAATATATTTAGTCCAAGGAAAAAACAATAAAAACCAACATGGCCGCCAGCGATTAAAACCTGGAATTAAAGTTAGATTCTCAACACTTTAAAAAGTAAATGAGAATTTTATTTCAGGACCAAAAATACAATTAAGACCAACAATCAGTTTCATCCTAAATTTAGAGGCACAGGTGCGATTATTTATGAGATGTTGACCTATCGACGAGCCATAAGTATTATTCAAATCATCAGTTGGTAAATAATTTCCATTGCGAATTTTTGTGGGCACGTGTTGTTTGACCCGGATGTCCAATCTCTGTGCCCACACGTGCCCACACGTGCCCACACGTGCCCACAAAAATTCGCAATGGAAATTATTTACCAACTGATGATTTGAATAATACTTATGGCTCGTCGATAGGTCAACATCTCATAAATAATCGCACCTGTGCCTCTAAATTCAGTGTCGACTTATTCTCCATTCTTAGTAAGTCGCACTCCCCTTATCATCTCAAGATCTTAGAAACAATTTATATTAAGTCCTTGAGACCTTCTCTTTGCAAACAAAGAGAAAATCTCCTCGGGCTTAATGTTGTTTCTATTTGACTGAACTTTTTTTTTTTTATTTATTTATTTTTTTTTACCCCTTTCCCTCGCTATAATTCTCATAGCATCTTTTTATATTTTTTATACATTACCTCGATATTTGGCTCTGTTGAGCGAGGTACGAAACCGGTCAGCTGCCCTTTCATCTTTTTAATTTCTTAAATTCATTATGAATAATAAATATTGTCTCTTCAATGCTATTTTAAAGTTTTGTACGACAAAGAAAATATTTAAATATATATATATATATATATATATATATATATATATATATATATATATATATATATGGGGCTGTTGTGCAGGATACTCTCTGACACATGGTAGGTACGCATATATACATACTTGCATATACGTACAGATACATATATACACAACATATATATATACATATATATATCCACATACATACATACACACATGCTTATACACACACATATAATATATATAAACACACATAGATACACACACATACATCTACATATACTCACATGCAAAAATATATCCAAATATACGTCTACATACCAACACCCATACATACTCCCACTCACGCACACATACACAGATAACGGAGAAAGTCTGCACATTTATATATATGCGCAAAAGAATAATAATGCCCCCACATCGGTCGTATATGTAAGTACAAATTACGGGGTGACAAAACTGGATTGGAAGGTGGACTAGCAGAATTATTATCAATCAATCGGGGAAGGTCATGAGGTTATGTAATAGTTTAAGACAGGGTAAGAGTACTTTGGAATTGTAAATTCTACACATCTCGTGTTTTATGATTATATGGGTGCAGAATTTACATATACAATACATACAATACAGCCACATATACACGTACATACACATATATATGTGCACACACACATGCATATACATATATAAACATATAGACACCTGTATCATATACACAAACATATCTCCTATATCCCTCATAGATATACAACACACATGCACACACACATACATACACATATGCATATATACACATACACATACGCATATATAGATACAATACATGTATATAAGAGACACAAGACACATACACATATGATGGGTCGGAATTATGGGTTCTGTGGTGGGGGTGTCTATTGGGGTTATAAATTGGGCATATTTAAATTTTCTTTTATGGTGATAGTATGAAATTATCTAATTTCTCGAGTTTACGATATTCTTCTCTCTTGCAGTGGGATTATCATTAGTGCTTCAGAAGTGCAGAGGTGGCAATGTTTTGCGCCTGGGGTGTATGATCTTGATTTTTTTAGGATTAACCATTTTAAAGAGAATGGGATATTATTTATTTTAAAATATTTGACTATGTTTGTTAGGGAGGTTTTATTATTGGTGTTGTTGTTGAATGAATACATGTGGGAGGAGATGCGGCTCTTCATTAATTGAGGCGTAGAGCCTACATAGGTGTATATAGCAGGTTTAGTTGTTCTAGTAGTAATCAAGTTATCCATGTTGTTTGATGTTGTGGTGTTGTGGGTATTGTTTGGGTGCATATTTCTGGTGTTAGATAGTGGTAATTGTTGGAATGATGGAGATTTGTTGGTATTGTTGAGATTAGGGGGTTGCTGGGATAATTTGGTTACAGTGCAAGCATAGACCACGTCTTTATGTATGCAATTATTATTGAGTGGGCATTGATGCGGGTTATGGCAATTCCAATTATTAGTGGGGTTTGAAGGGGTAGTGATTGATTGGGCTTGTCTAATTTTCTCATTGTTAGTGGTTATTATAGTTTGGGCTAAGTTCAGCATTGTGGAGTAGGAAATCTTAATGGTGTTTTTATTTAGGATAGTTCTATATTGTTTCGGAATTTTTGAGATGAGGGTTGATAATTTACTTACCAATGCAGCTGGGAACTCTACCTTTAATTTCTCCTCAGCTCACGACCTCCCACAGGCTGTCACTTTTCCAACCTGCCTTCCAGATCGCGTGGACCAGCAAGCCTCACTTCTCGACCGGTTTTTGACCTCGCTACCTGAGGCTTGTGTGGCAAATGGCCATAGCCCGCTCGGAAACTCTGATCACGTTGTGGTAATGATACTTATCACCTTAAAAACTTGTCCAAAAGCTGAAGAACCGTTGCTTAAAACGACGAGAAACTATGAACAAGCTGATTTTGAATCCCTCCGGGATCACATCAGTGACGCTCCATGGGACGTAACCTTCTCACTCCCTGCTGATCAGTGTGCAAATGAGCTAACCGAATGGGTCAAAGCAGGCATTGATGCTTATGTCCCCACGAGAAAATTCTCCTGCAAACCCCACTCTCCTCAATGGTTCACCTCAAAATGTGCAGCTGCTATTGCTGAGAGGTAGATGGCATTCCGTAAATTCGGCCGCCATAAATCAACTGCGAACAGACAAAAATTTGTAGAGGCAAAAAATGATTGCAAAGTAGTGATAGATAAAGCAAAGAGGAGGTATACAGAGATAGCCAAAAAACGCATACAGTCACAGAAACTAGGTACTTGTGATTTCTGGAAAATTTATAATAGTGTGATGAACAATGGACAATCAACAATTCTCCCGCTATCAAATCACAATGATGTTGTATGCACGGCAACTGATAAGGCTGAACTGCTTGCTCAGCGTTTCGCATTAAACTCCACTCTTGACTCGGCAAACCACCCCCTCCCTAAATTCCCATTGCAGACTGAAGCCACACTTGAGAACCTGGTCATCACCCCGTCTCAAATGAGAGACATCATAAAAAACCTTGACACCTCCAAATCCTGTGGGCCTGATCTTATACCAGTAATAGTAATAAAGAAATGCTCTGCTGAGCTGGACCTTGTCTTCTAAAAACTATACAACAAATGCCTTACTGAATCTTGTTTCCCTGATAGTAGGAAAATTGCCTCTGTTGTACCAGTCTTCAAGAATTCTGGAGATAGAACTGATCCTCTAAACTATCGCCCAATTAGTCTACTCCCGATCTTTGCTAAAATCTTTGAATCATTAATCAATCTAGCGATAGTCAGGCATCTAGTTAATGCTGAATTTCTTTCTGATTATCAATATGGATTCTGACAAGCACGATCTACTGCAGATATCCTAACAGTTATCTCTGAACGCATATACCATACACTGGACAAGGCAGGTGAAGCTAGGGCGGTAGTGCTTGATATATCCAAGGCCTTTGACAAGGTCTGGCATGAAGGGCTTCTCATAAAACTTCACTCATATGGTATTACTGGACGAGTATTTAATATAATTAAATCCTTCCTAACAAAACGAAAGATCCAGGTTGTACTCGATGGCTGTTCTTCTAAGCAATATTGCATAAATGCTGGTGTACCCCAGGGATCTATTCTTGGACCTCTACTGTTCCTAATTTTCATAAATGACCTCCCTGATGCCATTGCGACTGAGATAGGAATATTTGCTGACGACACCACGCTCTACTCTCGCCATGTGGGCAAAACCGATGTGCACATATCTGAAGCAATGGCTAAATCCTTAGAAAATAACCTCCAGTCTGTAGTGGAATGGGATAAAAAATGGATGGTAACTTTTAATGCTGCAAAGACAAAGCTACTTTCCTTCAATAACTACAAGAAGCCTCTTCAACCATCGATTGTCATGGCAAATAATACCTTACCTGAGAGTTCATCATTCAAACTCCTCGGCCTAACTTTCACAGATAGCATGAATTGGAATAAATACATCGAAAACATTGCCAGGGCTGCTGCAAAGAAGGTGGGCTCTCTATACCGTGCTAGTAAACTTTTCACACCTGACATTATCCTATATCTCTACAAAGCCACCATCTGCCCATGCATGGAGTATTGTTGCCACATCTGGGCTGGTGCATCATCCGCTAGTCTCTCCCTCTTAGACAAGGTCCAAAAAAGAGTTGCTAACTTGATAGGTCCTTCACTATCCACCAAGCCCCAGCCTCTGTCCCATCGCTGCAATGTTGCTTCATTGTGCCTGTTTTATAAGTACTTTAATGGATTATGCTCTGGTGCTCCCAAAACGTAAATTTACTAGACCAACCCGACAATCTGCCAAATCCCATCCATACACTGTGGATGTCCCCAGATGCCGTAGAGCTTTCTACTCCAAAAGCTTCTTTCCTCGTGCTGCTAGACTCTGGAACTCCCCCCCTGCTTCCTGCTTTCTTGACGCTACTGACATGCAGAAATTTAAAACCAACGTAAACAGACATCTTGCTGCACGGCTCCTAATTTAGGTTGAATTACCCCCCCCCCCCTTTTTCTTTCTCAGTAGCCCCTTACACCTACAGTGGCGGACTGCCTTGTTTGGGGTGAACTATGATAAAAAATAAAAACAAAAAAATTAAAAAAAATTTGTAGAATTTGGTATATTCGGACTACTGTTCTCATCTTGGGTGTTTTTATCACAACATTTTGGCCGATGTACCCTCCGACCTTCTTCAGGTGTACTTTGTCGAATTCGGGAATCTTTCTGTCGATCTTGGGTCAATATCTAAATTTCAACTCCCACCATCCATATAATGTAAAGAAAAGAAATGTCCGGATCCTACAACATCGAGCAAAGATGTAGTAACAATGATACATATCAAGAGAAAATGGATAGTTTAAGAGAAACCCTCCACCGAAACAACTATCCAGAGAGCATGACATCAACTCCAACAAATCTAGACACAACACCAAAGGACACCACCCAAGAACTCACCACAGTTTGTATACCATATATGAGGGCTTGTCGGAAAGAATCCAAAGAATATGTAATCCATATAACATCAGGATAGTATTCAGGAGCGACTCAACTCTCCGAAAGCATCTTGTGAGAGTCAAACCCCCTACGGAAAAAGTCATGACTAAGAACTGTGTGTATGCGATTCCATATAAGTGTGGAAAAGTATACAAAGGTGAGACATGTCGTCCACTAAAGGTAAGGCTAGAAGAACACCGGAAAACCGTAATACGTGGAGAAATTGAAAAGTCGGGTATGGCTGCTCACATATGGAAGGAAAAGGGAAACCGTCTACCCTTATGGGATGAAGTAACAATTATAGATAGAGAAGAACGGTGGAGAGTAAGATGACTCAAAGAAGCAGCACATATGTTAGGCGACAATGATTTACTAAGCAGACCTAGTATAGAATTCAATACAATATGGGAACCTATAATCATAAATAATAGATAAATAGTGATCTATAGTGATAAGTAGTTAGATCAAAAACAAGAATAGGTGTAAGGCTCCCGAAATTCATACTAGAATTGTCCGCAAGGACCCGTCGATATAGTACTAAAAGATTCAGTTCTAAGGGACAGTCATCTGAAGGTTGAACGTTCAATCCTCAGTACGGGCGATACAAAGAATTGCGAATTACTGAAGACTTCTTCCCAGTCATGGCAGATGGAACTAGAACATGCTACCCTTGTGGATTTAATAAAGGGTTCCGCTCGAAATTCCGTCCAGATTCCCGAGTTCGACAGAAAGATTCCCGAGTTCGACAATTATACCTGAAGAAGGTCAGAGGTTACATCGGCTGAAACGTTGTGATAAAAACACTCAAGTAGTCCAAATATACCTAATTCTATAAACTGTTCTTCTGTTGGTTTTTTATCGTGACATACCCCACCTCTACCCGGAGGGGGGCGGTCACGGTGGTCTCCGCTTTATTCTGAGAAATTTGCGTTTATCCAGAATTTCTAAACTCACTCAACTATAACCCAAGTTCGTATTTTTTTAAATAACTTTTATCCCTTCACATGCCGTCTGATTTTGACAACAACTAAGAGAATCAGGGTAATTAACTAGCATCCATCTCGGACGACCCACTTAAAACCAATTAATCCGATTCGAGATTTAACACTCGACCGTAATTCTAACTCTCGCTGAGTTCAGCTGTCAGTCTCATATCGACTTTGAGAAGCTAATTCTTTTTTTTCTTTATCTTTTGATAAGCCCATAAAATAAAATAATTATTCGGTTTCTTTCTCTCATCACCAACTGTGCGATACGTTCAGAGATTTTTACAGATTTCTTTCTGTCTATTCATACTAGCGCAGTAATTGCACTATCGACCTTCGTAGGCTCACAGTCAACTCATACCGGCGCTGCCCGACACTGTCATACTATTATTGATTATTTTACTTGTGTCTCATTAATTAGTTAATAAATTTCCTGTAATATGTGTGAATATGTATAAAAGCATTTTGGCATATATATATATATATATATATATATATATATATATATATATATATGCCAAAATGCTTTTATACATATTCACACATATTACAGGAAATTTATATATATATATATATATATATATATATATATATATGTAAAAAAATATTAAAAAATAATGTAATATTATCATAAGCCCCTTCCAGGTAAAATTTAAAGTTGAGCACTGTTAGAAAGATTAAAAATAAGCATTCACCTAAAAACTTCAGTGCAACGCTCCGACTTTGCTGTTGAGTGCTATCGAATGTTTAGATGTTTATACTCACCGTTTTCAGTATAAATATCACTCAATTTTCCCGTTATTACGTGGCAGTCTCTCGTGGCCTAATGGGACAAGGTGAACGGTTACAGATTCAAGGTGTATCTGTGAACCGGGTTCGCGCCCTGTGCCCATCTGAGATTGTTATTTCTCTGCGCTGATGAGAGCCACAAACTCGAAATGACCTTGTACGTAGATAAAAAAATCATATTAAAAAATAATTTAATATTATATATATATATATATATATATATAAATATATAAAATGGAGTTTAATTTTTTCCCTCCCAACCCGGTTAAATTAGCCCATAAAAGTAATGCATCAAATGCATCGAAACACATCAATTCAGTCGCCTAATATCTATAAATTAATTTTATGACCAAAACACAAACTGCTTAAATGTTAGAGACGAAATCTTTAAAAGATGCATATTATTATTATTTGTACTCACTAGGAGTTCTCACAAAGATCATCGTCAGTGATTGCTCACCACAACAACCAGTAATATTTCCTGGAGTCTGAGTGACAATAAGCCTCCCCAGATTTCCAGTATTCTTCACCTCTTTTCGATAGCCACCGAAATAACCTTGTGGTATTGCAACAGCCGCTTACCATTGATTTCTCGCTGGTAAGGACAATTGGTCTTCTCTGGGACTTGGGTAGCAATAAGCCTCCGCAAGGTCCCAGCATTCTCTGCACTTTTCTGGTAGAGGACTGGTTTGTGCTGTCCCTCCTCGGTCTTCTCATCCTCCTCGACCCTCTACAAATATTTTGTCTAGTGTCAGCCTAGGCCAGCACCATTAAAATAAAAAATTAATTTATTTAAAAAATACTTTCTTTTCCTTTTTAATTTTTATTTCTTTTTAATTAAAAATGTTTTTATTTATTTTAAAATTTTAAAATCTTTTTTTTAATTATTTAATCTTTTTAAAAATGTTAAAAATTTAATTATTATTATTATTATTATTATTATTATTATTATTATTATTATTATTATTATTATTATTATTATTATTATTATTATTTACTCACTAGGAGTTATCACACTGGTCATCGTCAGTGGTCACCCACTGCCGACAACCTGTGGTATTCCCTGGAGTCTGAGTGACAACAAGTCTCCTCAGGCCTCCAGTATGCTCCACCTCTTTTCGTTCATCACCGCTGATGACCTTGCGGTAATCGCAACAGCCACCTACCAACGATTTCCCGCTGATAATGGCCATTGGTCTCCTCTGGGGCCCGAGTGGCAACAAGCCTTCCCAAGGTCCCAGAGCTGTCCGCGCTCTTCCAGTGGAGGTCTGGTTTTGCGCTTTCCCTCCTCGACCCTCTGTCCATAATTTTCGTGGCGTCAGCCTATGCTTGCGCCTCTCTCGTTCGGTTGTATTTTCCCCGGTTCTGTTGTTTTGTGCTTCCATGTGTTTGTTCTCCATTCGTTGCTTATGTGGGTTGGTTTCCGCATTCGAGGACATTTCTCAGGATTGTAGCTGTTTTGATCATTACTGTCCTTTGTATTGTCTCAGTTATCCCTTTGATTCCTATTTCTCCTAGTCTTTTCTCCATGTTTTTGGGGACTGTTCCTAGTGCTCCTATGATTATTGGTGTTATACTGACTTTCTTCATGTTCCATATTCCTTTCAATTCTCTGGCAAGTTCAGTATATTTGCTTCTCTTTTCCGTCTCTTTGATCTTCACTCTGTGGTCTGCTGGAACGGCAAAGTCCACGATTTTGCAGGATTTTTCTTTCTTGTTGATTATTATCATATCCGGTCTCCTTGCTGTTATGGGTTTGTCTGTTTGTACATTCATATCCCATATGATTTTGTGTTTTTCGTTTTCTAGTACAGTTTCTGGTTTGTGTTTGTACCGTTTTCTTGCATATTCGAAATTCAGTTGTTTGCACATTTCCCGGTGTACTTCTTTCCCCATGCTGTCATGTCTGTTCTTGTATTCCCTTTGTGCTAGCTTGCTGCATTCACTTATTATATGATTTATCGTTTCGTCTCTTTGTCCACACAATCTGCATTTGCTGTTTTCCTGGGTTTTATCTATCTTTGCTTTAATAAAGTTTGTCCTAATCGCATTGTTCTGTGCGGCCGTCAGCAGAGATTCCGTTTCTCTGTTCAGGTTTCCTTTTCTTAGCCATGCCCAGCTGTTTTCATTGGCTTCATCGCTTGTGAGTCTTATATTATTACTAGCGGGGCTACCCGGCGTTGCTCGGGGTCATAAAAACATAATTGAAGAAAAATCGCGTGTGTAACATCTTTATATTAAAACTTCTATTTCTCTCCCTCTCTCTCTATAGCTGTCTCTTTATCTTTCTACTTTTATTTACCCTGGTCGCTACTTTTAAATTTTGCCTTTTGCGAAAGCTGTTTCTTCCCCACCATTTCATCCTACGTTTCACAGGGCAATAGTATAGCTTATTTCTATAAAAAGTACCACCACTGTCTGCGCCTTCTATATAGGTACTTATAACCGCCCCGGTGTTCATACTATATATTTTGAATCCCCTCATGATATCCTTCATCATTTTAACTCCCCTCGTTGTATTCATCATTTTCGATCTCCTCATACTATTAATCATTTTCAATCCCCTCATAATATTCTTCATCATGTTCAATCTCCTCATACTATTAATCATTTTCAATCCCCTTATAATATTCTTCATCATTTTCAATCCTCTCGTAATATTCCTCATCATTTTCAATCCGCTCATGATATTCTTAATAATTTTCAATCCTCTCATGATATTCTTCATTTTTTCAATCCTCTCATGATATTCTTCATTATTTTCAATCCCCTCATGATATTCTTCATCATTTTCAATCCCCTCATGATATTCTTCATCATTTTCAATCCCCTCATGATATTATTCATCATTTTCAATCCTCTCATGGTATTCTTCATCATTTCCAATCCTGTCAGTCTATTCTTCATAATTTTCAATCCTCTCATGACATTCTTCATCATTTTCAATCCTCTCATGACATTCTTCATCATTTTCAATCCTCTCATGACATTCTTCATCATTTTCAATCCTCTCATGAAAGTCTTCATCATTTTTAATCCTCTCATGATAGTCTTCATCATGTTTAATCCTCTCATGATAGTCTTCATCATTTTCAATCCTCTCATGATAGTCTTCATCATTTTCAAACCTCTCATGATAGTCTTCATCATTTTCAATCCTCTCATGATATTCTTCATAATTTTCAATCCTCTCATGATATTATTCATCATTTTAAATCCCCTCATGGTATTCTTCATCATTTCCAATTCTGTCAGTCTATTCTTCCTCATTTTCAATCCTCTCATGAAATTCTTCATCATTTTCAATCCCCTCATGATAGTCTTCATCATTTTCAATCCCTCATGATAGTCTTCATCATTTTCAATCCCCTCATGATAGTCTTCTATCATTTTCAATCCCCTCATGATAGTCTTCATCATTTTCAATCCCCTCATGATAGTCTTCATCATTTTCAATCCCCTCATGATAGTGTACATCATTTTCAATCCCCTCATTATAGTCTTCATCATTTTCAATCCCCTCATGATAGTCTTCATCATTTTCAATCCTCTCATGATAGTCTTCATCATTTTCAATCCTCTCATGATAGTCTTCATCATTTTCAATCCTCTCATGATAGTCTTCATCATTTTCAATCCTCTCATGATAGTCTTTATCATAGCTCTATCTAGGATATTGAGCACTTTTCTCTCGGACAACGCCGAGTACTTTGAAAATCAAGGAGGCCTCATGAGCACTACTAAAATCACTTAGGTATCATCTCTCCTTCTGATCTGCTAAATAGTCCAAAGGGGAACAAAGATGGCGTTAAAATATTTTCCAAACCTATCACTACAGTAGCTCTATCTAGGACATTGAGCACTTTTCTCCCGGCCAACGCCGAGTACTTTGATAATAAAGGAGGCCTCCTGAGGACTACTGAAATCACTTAGGTATCCTCTCTCCTTCTGATCTGCGAAATAGTCCAAAGGGGAACGAAGATGGCGTTAAAATATTTTCCAAACCTATCACTACAGTAGCCTTATCTAGGACATTGAGCACTTTTCTCCCGGACAACGCCGAGTACTTTAATAATAAAGGAGGCCTCCTGAGGACTACTGAAATCACTTAGGTGTCCTCTCTCCTACTGATCTGCGAAATAGTCCAAAGGGGAACGAATATGGCGTTAAAATATTATCCAAACCTATCACTACAGTAGCTCTATATAGAACATTGAGCACTATTTTTCCCGGACAACGCCGAGTACTTTGAAAATCAAAGAGGCCTCCTGGGGACAACTGAAATCACTTAGGTATCCTCCCTCCTTTTCATCTGCAAAATTGTCCAAAGGGGAACGAAGATGGCGTTAAAATATTTTCCAAACCTATCACTACAGTAGTTCTATCTAGGGCATTGAGCACTTTTCTCCCGGACAACGCCGAGTACTTTGATAATAAAGGAGGCCTCCTGGGGACTACTGAAATCACTTAGGTATCCTCTCACCTTCTGATCTGCGAAATAGTCCAAATGGGAACGAAGATCGCGTTAAAATATTTTCCAAACCTATCACTACAGTAGCTCTATCTAGGATATTGAGAACTTTTCTCCCGGACAACGCCGAGTATTTCAAAATCAAAGAGGCCTCCTGAGCACTACTGAAATAACTCTTATCGATTCCCCCATCCTTTTCAGCGTAGATACTGTTAAAATATTATCCAAACCTATCACTACAGTACCTCTATCTAGGACGTTGAGCACTTTTTTCCCGGACAACGCCGAGTACTTTGAAAACAAAGAAGCCTCCTGGGGACTACTAAAATCACTTAGGTATCCTCCCTCCTTTTCATCTGCAAAATTGTCCAAAGGGGAACAAAGATGGCGTTAAAATATGTTCTAAACCTATCACTACAGTAGCTCTATCTAGGATATTGAGCACTTTTCTCCTGGACAATGCCGAGTACTTTGAAAATCGAGGAGGCTTCATGAGCACTCCTGAAATCCCTTAGGTATCCTCTCTCCTTCTGATCTGCAAAATAGTCCAAAGGGGAACGAAGATGGCGTTAAAATATTTTCCAAACCTATTACTACAGTAGCTCTATCTAGGATATTGAGCACTATTCTCCCGGACAACGCCGAGTATTTCAAAATCAAAGAGGCCTTCTGAGCACTACTGAAATAACTCTTATCGATTCCCCCATTCTTTTCAGCGTAGATGCTGTTAAAATATTATCCAAACCTATCACTACAGTAGCTCTATCTAGGACGTTGAGCACTTTTTTCCCGGACAACGCCGAGTACTTTGAAAATCAAAGTAGCCTCCTGGGGACAACTGAAATCACTTAGGTATCCTCCCTCCTTTTCATCTGCAAAATTGTCCAAAGGGGAACGAAGATGGCGTTACAATATGTTCTAAACCTATTACTACAGTAGCTCTATCTAGGATATTGAGCACTTTTCTCCCGGACAACGCCGAGTACTTTGAAAATCGAGGAGGCTTCGTGAGCACTCTTGAAATCCCTTAGGTATCCTCTCTCCTTCTGATCTGCGAAATAGTCCAAAGGGGAACGAAGATGGCGTTAAAATAATTTCCAAACCTATCACTACAGTAGCTCTATCTAAGACATTGAGCACTTTTCTCCCGGACAACGCCGAGTACTTTGATAATCAAGGAGGTATCCTGGGGACTACTGAAATCACTTAGGTATCCTCTCTCCTTCTGATCTGCGAAATAGTCCAAAGGCGAAACGAAGATTGCGTTAAAATATTTTCCAAACTTATCACTACAGTAGCTCTATCTAGGATATTGAGCACTTTTCTCCCGGACAACGCCGAGTATTTAAAAATCAAAGAAGCCTCCTGAGCACTACTTACATAACTCTTATCGATTCCCCCATCCTTTTCAGCGTAGATGCTGTTAAAATATTATCCAAACCTATCACTACAGTAGCTCTATCTAGGACATTGAGCACATTTCTCCCGGACAACGCCGAGTACTTTGATAATCAAGTAGGCCTCCTGGGGACTACTGAAATCACTTAGGTATCCTCTCTCCTTCTGATCTGCGAAATAGTCCAAAGGGGAACGAAGATGGCGTTTAAATATTTTCCAAACCTATCACTACAGTAGCTCTATCTAGGACATTGAGCACTTTTCTCCCGGACAACGCCGAGTACTTTGATAATCAAGGAGGCCTCCTGGGGACTACTGAAATCACTTAGGTATCCTCTCTCCTTCTGATCTGCGAAATAGTCCAAAGGGGAACGAAGATGGCGTTAAAATATTTTCCAAACCTATCACTACAGTAGCTCTATCTAGGATATTGAGCACTTTTCTCCCGGACAACGCCGAGTATTTCAAAATCAAAGAGGCCTCCTGGGGACTACTGAAATAATTCTTATCCATTCCCTCATCCTTTTCAGCGTAGATGCTGTTAAAATATTATCCAAACCTATCACTACAGTAGCTCTATCTAGGACATTGAGCACTTTTTTCCCGGACAACGCCGAGTACTTTGAAAATCAAAGAGGCCTCCTGGGGACAACTGAAATCACTTGGGTATCCTTCCGTCCTTTTCATCTGCAAAATTGTCCAAAGGGGAACGAAGAGGGCGTTAAAATATTTTCTAAACCTATCACTACAGTAGCTCTATCTAGGATATTGAGCACTTTTCTCCCGGACAACGCCGAGTACTTTGAAAATCGAGGAGGCTTCATGAGAACTCCTGAAATCCCTTAGGTATCCTCTCTCCTCTTCTGATCTGCGAAATAGTCCAAAGGGGAACGAAGATGGCGTTAAAATATTTTCCAAACCTATCACTACAGTAGCTCTATCTAGGATATTGAGCACTTTTCTCCCGGACAACGCCGAGTATTTCAAAATCAAAGAGGCCTCCTGGGGACTACTGAAATAATTCTTATCCATTCCCTCATCCTTTTCAGCGTAGATGCTGTTAAAATATTATCCAAACCTATCACTACAGTAGCTCTATCTAGGACATTGAGCACTTTTTTCCCGGACAACGCCGAGTACTTTGAAAATCAAAGAGGCCTCCTGGGGACAACTGAAATCACTTGGGTATCCTTCCGTCCTTTTCCTCTGCAAAATAGTCCAAAGGGGAACGAAGATGGCGTTAAAATATTTTCCAAACCTATCACTACAGTAGCTCTATCTAGGATATTGAGCACTTTTCTCCCGGACAACGCCGAGTACTTTGAAAATCAAGGAGGCCTTCTGAGCACTACTAAAATCACTTAGGTATCCTCCCTCCTTTTCATCTGCAAAATAGTCCAAAGGGGAACGAAGATGGCGTTAAAATATTTTCCAAACCTATCACTACAGTAGCTCTATCTAGGATATTGAGCAGTTTTCTCCCAGACAACGCCGAGTATTTAAAAAATCAAGGAGGCTTCTTGAGCACTAATGAAATCACTCTAACCGATTCCCCCCCCCCCCGCTTTTCATTTGCAAAATAGTCCAAAGAGAAACGTAGATGCTGTTATTCGGCATTCCTCTGTAGGGGCGCCTCAGGCGCAGTAAGCAATAAACTTACTCCTCCCCAAAGAGGGGAGGCAAAGCCTGGGAGTGTGGACCTCCTAGAACTGCACATGACAAACTCATAGACCGGCGGAATGAAGCCCCGATGGCCAAGACGATTCCAGTTCATGGGGTGCAGTATCCATCGGAAGAAACTACACCTTGATCTTAGCCAAAAGAAGTGAATTAATGTCATTTTCGGTAAAAAAAAAAATGGCGTCTAAAAGCTATGTTGAATTAGAGAAAAACGGTCTGGGGGAGTTTAAAATTATTTGTTGATATTCAAAACTCATGTAATAAGTTGTTAAATAGTATTATACAATGTTTGTTGAAAGAAAATCATAGTTATTATTACTTGTTAATTTAATAATGTAATTTAAACAGTGTCTAGTGGATAGACCGCTGTTCAGGTGTAGATTGGTTATGAATACCTCAGTAAAATTTTGGAATTTCGGATCCTTTGTTGGCCTTTTGGCTAAGATCAAAGTGTAGTATCTGTTCTCGGCATTTTTGCCTTGAGATAAAGTGTATTATCTAGTCCTATCCGATAGGTGTCGGTTTTACACTCTCGAATCAAAAATCAGATTATCATTTTATTTTTTAATCCCTTTTCCTTTTGGGCATTTATTCTCCCCTAAAGTACAGGCTAATACGCTCCCAAGGATCGGTCTATTTCGCCTGAGGCGCCCCACCGTCGAATACCGATACCCCCCCCCCTCCCCAAATGTTTCCTAAGGCGCCCCACCGGCGAATACCCCCAGATTTGGCCGCAGACGCTCATACCGGCGAATGCCGACATTCCCCCATCCCCAAATTAGGCCTGAGGCGCTCATACCGGCGAATGCCGACACTCCCCCCCCCCCAATTTGGCCTGAGGCGCTCACACCGGCGAATGTCGACACTCCCCCTCCCCAGATTTGGCCTGATGCGCCCCAACGGCGAATGTCAACACTCCTCTTCCCCTTAATTTCGCCTGAGGCGCTCATACCGGCGAATGCCGACACCCCCCCTCTCCAGATTTGGCCTGAGGCGCTCATACCGGAGAATGCTGACATTCCCCCTCCCCAGATTTGGCCTGATGCCGACACTCCCCCTCCCCAGATTTGGCCTGAAGAACCCCACCGCCGACATTTCCCCTCCCCAGATTTGGCCTGAGGCGCCCCACCACCGAATACCGACACTCCCCCTCCCCCAAATTTCGCCTTAGGCGCTCATACTGCCGAATGCCGACACTCCCCTCCCCAAATTTGGCCTGAGGCGCTCATACCGGCGAATGCCGACACACCCCCTCCCCCAAATTTGGCCTGAGGAGCCCCGCCACCGAATACCGACACTCTCCCTCCCCCCAAATTTGGCGTGAGGCGCCCTATCGCCGAATGCCGACACTCCCCCATCCCCAGATTTGGCCTGAGGCGCTCATACCAGCGAATGCCGACATTCCCCCTCCTCAGATTTGGTCTGAGGCGCCCCACCGCCGAATGCTGACACTCCTTCTCCCCAGATTTGGCCTGTGGCGCTCACATCGGTGAATGCCGACATCCCCCTTCCCCTATTTGGCCTGAAAGGAGGAGGTAATGCCTGAAAGTATAACAGAACGGCCATAGTGAGGAAGGGAGGGGGGGAAGAAATATTAGCGTCTATTAATAATTAAGAAAGAAAGTGTGGGAGTGAGAGGGGAAGAAGTAAGAAAGAAAAAAAATGGTTGTAGTGTGAGTGAATTTCTACCCGCCCCTCCCTTACTCTGACGTCATATCTAGTTTATCGTGACTTTGCATTTGATTTCTTCTCAAATTAGTATAAATAACGTTGAAAAATGGAGTTAAAAGCCACCCCCCATTGGAGAAAAGTGCTCAGTCGACCCCGGAAGAGTCAATTTTTTTTTCCGGTTCCGAGATATTAGACGCGCCTGGGCTGGCCGGTCGGAATGATGCTACCCGTGTGACCGTTTGTTGGGTACTTTCGGAGGAGAAGCTTTACATACATACATACATACATACAGACAGGTGGGATTTATATAATAGACTAGCGGGGCTACCCGGCGTTGCTCGGGGTCATAAAAACATAATTGAAGAAAAATTGCGTGTGTAACATCTTTATATTAAAACTTCTATTTCTCTCCTTCTCTCTCTATAGCTGTCTCTTTATCTTTCTACTTTTCTCTACCCTGATCGCTACTTTTAAATTTTGCCTTTTGCGAAAGCTGTTTCTTCCCCACCATTTCATCCTACGTTTCATAGGGCAATAGTATGACTTATTTCTATAAAAAGTACCACCACTGTCTGCGCCTTCTATATAGGTACTTATAACCGCTCCGGTGTTCATACTATATATTTTGAATCCCCTCATGATATCCTTCATCATTTTAACTCCCCTCGTTGTATTCATCATTTTCGATCTCCTCATACTATTAATCATTTTCAATCCCCTCATAATATTCTTCATCATTTTCAATCTCCTCATACTATTAATCATTTTCAATCCCCTCATAATATTCTTCATCATTTTCAATCCTCTCGTAATATTCCTCATCATTTTCAATCCGCTCATGATATTCTTAATAATTTTCAATCCTCTCATGATATTCTTCATTATTTTCAATCCCCTCATGATATTCTTCATCATTTTCAATCCCCTCATGATATTCTTCATCATTTTCAATCCTCTCATGGTATATTTCATCATTTTCGATCCCCTCATGATATTCTTCTCATTTTCAATCCCCTCATGATATTATTCATCATTTTCAATCCTCTCATGGTATTCTTCATCATTTCCAATCCTGTCAGTCTATTCTTCATAATTTTCAATGCTCTCATGACATTCTTCATCATTTTCAATCCTCTCATGACATTCTTCATCATTTTCAATCCCCTCATGATAGTCTTCATCATTTTCAATTCCCTCATGATAGTCTTCATCATTTTCAATTCCCTCATGATAGTCGTCATCATTTTCAGTCCTCTCATGATAGTCTTCATCATTTTCAATCCTCTCATGTCAGTCTTCATCATTTTCAATCCTCTCATGATAGTTTTCATCATTTTTAATCCTCTCATGATAGTCTTCATCATTTTTAATCCTCTCAGGAAAGTCTTCATCATTGTCAATCCTCTCATGATATTCTTCATCATTTTCAATCCCCTCATGATATTATTCATCATTTTAAATCCTCTCATGGTATTCTTCATCATTTCCAATCCTGTCAGTCTATTCTTCATCATTTTAAATCCTCTCATGACATTCTTCATCATTTTCAATCCTCTCATGACATTCTTCATCATTTTCAATCCCCTCATGATAGTGTACATCATTTTCAATCCCCTCATGATAGTGTACATCATTTTCAATGCCCTCATTATAGTCTTCATCATTTTCAATCCCCTCATGATAGTCTTCATCATTTTCAATCCTCTCATGATAGTCTTCATCATTTTCAATCCTCTCATGATAGTCTTCATCATTTTCAATCCTCTCATGATAGTCTTTATCATAGCTCTATCTAGAATATTGAGCACTTTTCTCCCGGACAACGTCGAGTACTTTGAAAATCAAGGAGGCCTCATGAGCACTACTGAAATCACTTAGGTATCCTCTCTCCTTCTGATCTGCGAAATAGTCCAAAGGGGAACAAAGATGGCGTTAAAATATTTTCCAAACCTATCACTACAGTAGCTCTATCTAGGACATTGAGCACTTTTCTCCCGGACAACGCCGAGTACTTTAATAATAAAGGAAGCCTCCTGAGGACTACTGAAATCACTTAGGTATCCTCTCTCCTTCTGATCTGCAAAATAGTCCAAAGGGGAACGAATATGGCGTTAAAATATTATCCAAACCTATCACTACAGTAGCTCTATATAGGACATTGAGCACTTTTTTTGCCGGACAACGCCGAGTACTTTGAAAATCAAAGAGGCCTCCTGGGGACTACTGAAATCACTTAGGTATCCTCCCTCCTTTTCATCTGCAAAATTTTCCAAAGGGGAACGAAGATGGCGTTAAAATATTTTCTAAACCTATCACTACAGTAGCTCTATCTAGGATATTGAGCACTTTTCTCCCGGACAACGCCGAGTACTTTGAAAATCGAGGAGGCTTCGTGAGCACTACTGAAATCACTTAGGTAACCTTTCTCCTACTGATTTGCGAAATAGTCCAATAGGGAACGAAGATGGCGTGAAAATATTTTCCAAACCTATCACTACAGTAGCTCTATCTAAGATATTGAGCACTTTTCTCCCGGACGATGCCGAGTACTTTGAGAATCCAGGAGGCCTCCGAGGGGACTACTGAAATCACTTACGTATCCTCTCTCCTTCTGATTTGCGAAATAGTCCAAAGGGGAACGAAGATAGCGTTAAAATATTTTCCAAACCTATCACTACAGTAGCTCTATCTAGGATATTGAGCACTTTTCTCCCGGAAAACGCCGAGTATTTCAAAATCAAAGAGGCCTCCTGAGCACTACTGAAATAACTCTTATCGATTCCCCATCCTTTTCAGCGTAGATGCTGTTAAAATATTATCCAAACCTATCACTACAGTAGCTCTATCTAGCCCATTGAGCACTTTTTTCCCGGACAACGCCAGGTACTTTGAAAATCAAAGAGGCCTCCTGGGGACTACTGAAATCACTTAGGTATCCTCCCTCCTTTTCATCTGCAAATTGTCCAAAGGGGAACGAAGATGGCGTTAAAATATGTTCTAAACCTATCACTACAGTAGCTCTATCTAGGATATTGAGCACTTTTCTCCCAGACAACGCCGAGTACTTTAAAAATCGAGGAGGCTTCATGAGCACTCCTGAAATCCCTTAGGTATCCTCTCTCCTTCTGATCTGCGAAATAGTCCAAAGGGGAACGAAGATGGCGTTAAAATATTTTCCAAACCTATCACTACAGTAGCTCTATCTAGGACATTGAGCACTTTTCTCCCGGACAACGCCGAGTACTTTGATAATCAAGGAGGCCTCCTGCGGACTACTGAAATCACTTAGGTATCCTCTCTCCTTCTGATCTGCGAAATAGTCCAAAGGGGAACGAAGATAGCGTTAAAATATTTTCCAAACCTATCACTACAGTAGCTCTATCTAATATATTGAGCACTTTTCTCCCGGACAACGCCGAGTACTTTGAAAATCGAGGAGGCTTCATGAGCACTCCTGAAATCCCTTAGGTATCCTCTCTCCTTCTGATCTGCGAAATAGTCCAAAGGGGAACGAAGATGGCGTTAAAATATTTTCCAAACCTATCACTACAGTAGCTCTATCTAGGACATTGAGCACTTTTCTCCCGGACAACGCCGAGTACTTTGAAAATCGAGGACTTCATGAGCACTCCTGAAATCCCTTAGGTATCCTCTCTCCTTCTGATCTGCGAAATAGTCCAAAGGGGAACGAAGATGGCGTTAAAATATTTTCCAAACCTATCACTACAGTAGCTCTATCTAGGACATTGAGCACTTTTCTCCCGGACAACGCCGAGTACTTTGATTATCAAGGAGGTTTCCTGGGGACTACTGAAATCACTTAGGTATCCTCTCTCCTTCTGATCTGCGAAATAGTCCAAAGGGGAACGAAGATGGCGTTAAAATATTTTCCAAACCTATCACTACAGTAGCTCTATCTAGGATATTGAGCACTTTTCTCCCGGACAACGCCGAGTATTTCAAAATCAAAGAGGCCTCCTGAGAACTACTGAAATAACTCTTATCGATTAAACTATCCTTTTCAGCGTAGATGCTGTTAAAATATTATCCAAACCTATCACTACAGTAGCTCAATCTAGGATATTGAGCACTTTTCTCCCGGACAACGCCGAGTACTTTGAAAATCGAGGAGGCTTCATGGACACCCATGAAATCCCTTAGGTATCCTCTCCCCATTCTGATCTGCGAAATAGTCCAAAGGGGAACGAAGATGGCGTTAAAATATTTTCCAAACCTATCACTACAGTAGCTTTATCTAGGACATTGAGCACTTTTCTCCCGGACAACGCCGAGTACTTTGATAATCAAGGAGGCCTCTTGGGGACTACTGATATCACTTAGGTATCCTCTCTCCTTCTGATCTGCGAAATAGTCCAAAGGGGAACGAAGATGGCGTTAAAATAGTTTCCAAACCTATCACTACAGTAGCTCTATCTAAGATATTGAGCACTTTTCTCCCGGACGATGCCGAGTACTTTGAGAATCCAGGAGGCCTCCTAGGGGACTACTGAAATCACTTACGTATCCTCTCTCCTTCTGATCTGCGAAATAGTCCAAAGGATAACGAAGATAGCGTTAAAATATTTTCCAAACCTATCACTACAGTAGCTCTATCTAGGATATTGAGCACTTTTCTCCCGGAAAACGCCGAGTATTTCAAAATCAAAGAGGCCTCCTGAGCACTACTGAAATAACTCTTATCGATTCCCCATCCTTTTCAGCGTAGATGCTGTTAAAATATTATCCAAACCTATCACTACAGTAGCTCTATCTAGCCCATTGAGCACTTTTTTCCCGGACAACGCCAGGTACTTTGAAAATCAAAGAGGCCTCCTGGGGACTACTGAAATCACTTAGGTATCCTCCCTCCTTTTCATCTGCAAATTGTCCAAAGGGGAACGAAGATGGCGTTAAAATATGTTCTAAACCTATCACTACAGTAGCTCTATCTAGGATATTGAGCACTTTTCTCCCAGACAACGCCGAGTACTTTAAAAATCGAGGAGGCTTCATGAGCACTCCTGAAATCCCTTAGGTATCCTCTCTCCTTCTGATCTGCGAAATAGTCCAAAGGGGAACGAAGATGGCGTTAAAATATTTTCCAAACCTATCACTACAGTAGCTCTATCTAGGACATTGAGCACTTTTCTCCCGGACAACGCCGAGTACTTTGATAATCAAGGAGGCCTCCTGCGGACAACTGAAATCACTTAGGTATCCTCTCTCCTTCTGATCTGCGAAATAGTCCAAAGGGGAACGAAGATAGCGTTAAAATATTTTCCAAACCTATCACTACAGTAGCTCTATCTAATATATTGAGCACTTTTCTCCCGGACAACGCCGAGTACTTTGAAAATCGAGGAGGCTTCATGAGCACTCCTGAAATCCCTTAGGTATCCTCTCTCCTTCTGATCTGCGAAATAGTCCAAAGGGGAACGAAGATGGCGTTAAAATATTTTCCAAACCTATCACTACAGTAGCTCTATCTAGGACATTGAGCACTTTTCTCCCGGACAACGCCGAGTACTTTGAAAATCGAGGACTTCATGAGCACTCCTGAAATCCCTTAGGTATCCTCTCTCCTTCTGATCTGCGAAATAGTCCAAAGGGGAACGAAGATGGCGTTAAAATATTTTCCAAACCTATCACTACAGTAGCTCTATCTAGGACATTGAGCACTTTTCTCCCGCACAACGCCGAGTACTTTGATTATCAAGGAGGTTTCCTGGGGACTACTGAAATCACTTAGGTATCCTCTCTCCTTCTGATCTGCGAAATAGTCCAAAGGGGAACGAAGATGGCGTTAAAATATTTTCCAAACCTATCACTACAGTAGCTCTATCTAGGATATTGAGCACTTTTCTCCCGGACAACGCCGAGTATTTCAAAATCAAAGAGGCCTCCTGAGAACTACTGAAATAACTCTTATCGATTAAACCATCCTTTTCAGCGTAGATGCTGTTAAAATATTATCCAAACCTATCACTACAGTAGCTCAATCTAGGATATTGAGCACTTTTCTCCCGGACAACGCCGAGTACTTTGAAAATCGAGGAGGCTTCATGGACACCCATGAAATCCCTTAGGTATCCTCTCCCCATTCTGATCTGCGAAATAGTCCAAAGGGGAACGAAGATGGCGTTAAAATATTTTCCAAACCTATCACTACAGTAGCTTTATCTAGGACATTGAGCACTTTTCTCCCGGACAACGCCGAGTACTTTGATAATCAAGGAGGCCTCTTGGGGACTACTGATATCACTTAGGTATCCTCTCTCCTTCTGATCTGCGAAATAGTCCAAAGGGGAACGAAGATGGCGTTAAAATAGTTTCCAAACCTATCACTACAGTAGCTCTATCTAAGATATTGAGCACTTTTCTCCCGGACGATGCCGAGTACTTTGAGAATCCAGGAGGCCTCCTAGGGGACTACTGAAATCACTTACGTATCCTCTCTCCTTCTGATCTGCGAAATAGTCCAAAGGATAACGAAGATAGCGTTAAAATATTTTCCAAACCTATCACTACAGTAGCTCTATCTAGGATATTGAGCACTTTTCTCCCGGAAAACGCCGAGTATTTCAAAATCAAAGAGGCCTCCTGAGCACTACTGAAATAACTCTTATCGATTCCCCATCCTTTTCAGCGTAGATGCTGTTAAAATATTATCCAAACCTATCACTACAGTAGCTCTATCTAGCCCATTGAGCACTTTTTTCCCGGACAACGCCAGGTACTTTGAAAATCAAAGAGGCCTCCTGGGGACTACTGAAATCACTTAGGTATCCTCCCTCCTTTTCATCTGCAAATTGTCCAAAGGGGAACGAAGATGGCGTTAAAATATGTTCTAAACCTATCACTACAGTAGCTCTATCTAGGATATTGAGCACTTTTCTCCCAGACAACGCCGAGTACTTTAAAAATCGAGGAGGCTTCATGAGCACTCCTGAAATCCCTTAGGTATCCTCTCTCCTTCTGATCTGCGAAATAGTCCAAAGGGGAACGAAGATGGCGTTAAAATATTTTCCAAACCTATCACTACAGTAGCTCTATCTAGGACATTGAGCACTTTTCTCCCGGACAACGCCGAGTACTTTGATAATCAAGGAGGCCTCCTGCGGACTACTGAAATCACTTAGGTATCCTCTCTCCTTCTGATCTGCGAAATAGTCCAAAGGGGAACGAAGATAGCGTTAAAATATTTTCCAAACCTATCACTACAGTAGCTCTATCTAATATATTGAGCACTTTTCTCCCGGACAACGCCGAGTACTTTGAAAATCGAGGAGGCTTCATGAGCACTCCTGAAATCCCTTAGGTATCCTCTCTCCTTCTGATCTGCGAAATAGTCCAAAGGGGAACGAAGATGGCGTTAAAATATTTTCCAAACCTATCACTACAGTAGCTCTATCTAGGACATTGAGCACTTTTCTCCCGGACAACGCCGAGTACTTTGAAAATCGAGGACTTCATGAGCACTCCTGAAATCCCTTAGGTATCCTCTCTCCTTCTGATCTGCGAAATAGTCCAAAGGGGAACGAAGATGGCGTTAAAATATTTTCCAAACCTATCACTACAGTAGCTCTATCTAGGACATTGAGCACTTTTCTCCCGGACAACGCCGAGTACTTTGATTATCAAGGAGGTTTCCTGGGGACTACTGAAATCACTTAGGTATCCTCTCTCCTTCTGATCTGCGAAATAGTCCAAAGGGGAACGAAGATGGCGTTAAAATATTTTCCAAACCTATCACTACAGTAGCTCTATCTAGGATATTGAGCACTTTTCTCCCGGAAAACGCCGAGTATTTCAAAATCAAAGAGGCCTCCTGAGCACTACTGAAATAACTCTTATCGATTCCCCATCCTTTTCAGCGTAGATGCTGTTAAAATATTATCCAAACCTATCACTACAGTAGCTCTATCTAGCCCATTGAGCACTTTTTTCCCGGACAACGCCAGGTACTTTGAAAATCAAAGAGGCCTCCTGGGGACTACTGAAATCACTTAGGTATCCTCCCTCCTTTTCATCTGCAAATTGTCCAAAGGGGAACGAAGATGGCGTTAAAATATGTTCTAAACCTATCACTACAGTAGCTCTATCTAGGATATTGAGCACTTTTCTCCCAGACAACGCCGAGTACTTTAAAAATCGAGGAGGCTTCATGAGCACTCCTGAAATCCCTTAGGTATCCTCTCTCCTTCTGATCTGCGAAATAGTCCAAAGGGGAACGAAGATGGCGTTAAAATATTTTCCAAACCTATCACTACAGTAGCTCTATCTAGGACATTGAGCACTTTTCTCCCGGACAACGCCGAGTACTTTGATAATCAAGGAGGCCTCCTGCGGACTACTGAAATCACTTAGGTATCCTCTCTCCTTCTGATCTGCGAAATAGTCCAAAGGGGAACGAAGATAGCGTTAAAATATTTTCCAAACCTATCACTACAGTAGCTCTATCTAATATATTGAGCACTTTTCTCCCGGACAACGCCGAGTACTTTGAAAATCGAGGAGGCTTCATGAGCACTCCTGAAATCCCTTAGGTATCCTCTCTCCTTCTGATCTGCGAAATAGTCCAAAGGGGAACGAAGATGGCGTTAAAATATTTTCCAAACCTATCACTACAGTAGCTCTATCTAGGACATTGAGCACTTTTCTCCCGGACAACGCCGAGTACTTTGAAAATCGAGGACTTCATGAGCACTCCTGAAATCCCTTAGGTATCCTCTCTCCTTCTGATCTGCGAAATAGTCCAAAGGGGAACGAAGATGGCGTTAAAATATTTTCCAAACCTATCACTACAGTAGCTCTATCTAGGACATTGAGCACTTTTCTCCCGGACAACGCCGAGTACTTTGATTATCAAGGAGGTTTCCTGGGGACTACTGAAATCACTTAGGTATCCTCTCTCCTTCTGATCTGCGAAATAGTCCAAAGGGGAACGAAGATGGCGTTAAAATATTTTCCAAACCTATCACTACAGTAGCTCTATCTAGGATATTGAGCACTTTTCTCCCGGACAACGCCGAGTATTTCAAAATCAAAGAGGCCTCCTGAGAACTACTGAAATAACTCTTATCGATTTAACCATCCTTTTCAGCGTAGATGCTGTTAAAATATTATCCAAACCTATCACTACAGTAGCTCAATCTAGGATATTGAGCACTTTTCTCCCGGACAACGCCGAGTACTTTGAAAATCGAGGAGGCTTCATGGACACCCATGAAATCCCTTAGGTATCCTCTCCCCATTCTGATCTGCGAAATAGTCCAAAGGGGAACGAAGATGGCGTTAAAATATTTTCCAAACCTATCACTACAGTAGCTTTATCTAGGACATTGAGCACTTTTCTCCCGGACAACGCCGAGTACTTTGATAATCAAGGAGGCCTCTTGGGGACTACTGATATCACTTAGGTATCCTCTCTCCTTCTGATCTGCGAAATAGTCCAAAGGGGAACGAAGATGGCGTTAAAATAGTTTCCAAACCTATCACTACAGTAGCTCTATCTAGGATATTGAGCACTTTTCTCCCGGACAACGCCGAGTATTTCAAAATCAAAGAGGCCTCCTGAGCACTACTGACATAACTCTTATCGATTACCCAATGCTTTTCAGCGTAGATACTGTTAAAATATTATCCAAACCTATCACTACAGTAGCTCTATCTAGGACATTGAGCACTTTTTTCCCGGACAACGCCGAGTACTTTGAAAAACAAAGAGGCCTCATGGGGACTACTGAAATCAGTTAGGTATCCTCCCTCCTTTTCATCTGCAAAATTGTCCAAAGGGGAACGAAGATGGCGTTAAAATATTTTCTAAACCTATCACTACAGTAGCTCTATCTAGGATATTGAGCACTTTTCTCCCGGACAACGCCGAGTACTTTGAAAATCGAGGAGGCTTTATGAGCACTCCTGAAATCCTTTCGGTATCCTCTCTCCTTCTGATCTGTGAAATAGTCCAAAGGAGAACGAAGATGGCGTTAAAATATTTTCCAAACCTATCACTACAGTAGCTCTATCTAGGACATTGAGCACTTTTCTCCGGGACAACGCCGAGTACTTTGATAATCAAGGAGGCCTCCTGGCGACTACTGAAATAAATTCGGTATCCTCTCTCCTTCTGATCTGCGAAATAGTCCAAAGGTGAACGAAGATGGCGTTAAAATATTTTCCAAACCTATCACTACAGTAGCTCTATCTAGGATATTGAGCACTTTTCTCCCGGACAACGCCGAGTACTTTGAAAATCGAGGAGGCTTCATGAACACCCATGAAATCCGTTAGGTATCCTCTCTTCTTCTGATCTGCGAAATAGTCTTAAGGGGAACGAAGATGGCGTTAAAATATTTTCCAAAACCTATCACTACAGTAGCTCTATCTAGGACATTGAGCACTTTTCTCCGGGACAACGCCGAGTACTTTGATAATCAAGGAGGCCTCCTGGGGACTACTGAAATCACTTAGGTATCCTCTCTCCTTCTGATCTACGAAATAGTCCAAAGGGGAACGAAGATGGCGTTAAAATATTTTCCAAACCTATAACTACAGTAGCTCTATCTAGGATATTGAGCACTTTTCTCCCGGACAACGCCGAGTATTTCAAAATCAAAGAGGCCTCCTGAGCACTACTGAAATAACTCTTATCGATTCCCCATCCTTTTCAGCGTAGATGCTGTTAAAATATTATCCAAACCTATCACTACAGTAGCTCTATCTAGGATATTGAGCACTTTTCTCCCGGAATACGCCGAGTATTTCAAAATCAAAGAGGCCTCCTGAGCACTACTGAAATAACTCTTATCGATTCCCCATCCTTTTCAGCGTAGATGCTGTTAAAATATTATCCAAACCTATCACTACAGTAGCTCTATCTAGGACATTGAGCACTTTTTTCCCGGACAACGCCGAGTACTTTGAAAATCAAAGAAGCCTCCTGGGGACTACGGAAATCAGTTAGGTATCCTCCCTCCTTTTCATCTGCAAAATTGTCCAAAGGGGAACAAAGATGGCGTTAAAATATTTTCTAAACCTATCACTACAGTAGCTCTATCTAGGATATTGAGCACTTTTCTCCCTGACAACGCCGAGTACTTTGAAAATCGAGGAGGCTTAATGAGCACTCCTGAAATCCCTTAGGTATCTTCTCTCCTTCTGATCTGCGAAATAGTCCAAAGGGGAACGAAGATGGCGTTAAAATATTTTCCAAACCTATCACTACAGTAGCTCTATCTAGGACATTGAGCACTTTTCTCCCGGACAACGCCGAGTACTTTGATAATCAAGGAGGCCTCTTGGGGACTACTGAAATCCCTTAGGTATCCTCTCTCCTTCTGATCTGCGAAATAGTCTAAAGGGGAACGAAGATGGCGTTAAAATATTTTCCAAACCTATCACTACAGTAGCTCTATCTAGGACATTGAGCACTTTTCTCCCGGACAACGCCGAGTACTTTTAAAATCGAGGAGGCTTCATGAGCACTCCTTAAATCCCTTAGGTATCCTCTCTCCTTCTGATCTGCGAAATAGTCCAAAGAGGAACGAAGATGGCGTTAAAATATTTTCCAAACCTATCACTACAGTAGCTCTATCTAGGACATTGAGCACTTTTCTCCCGGACAACGCCGAGTACTTTGAAAATCGAGGAGGCCTCCTGGGGACTACTGAAATCACTTAGGTATCCTCTCTCTTTCTGATCTGCGAAATAGTCCAAAGGGGAACGAAGATGGCGTTAAAATATTTTCCAAACCTATCACTACAGTAGCTCTATCTAATATATTGAGCACTTTTCTCCCGGACAACGCCGAGTACTTTGAAAATCGAGGAGGCTTCATGAGCACTCCTGAAATCCCTTAGGTATCCTCTCTCCTTCTGATCTGCGAAATAGTCCAAAGGGGAACGAAGATGGCGTTAAAATATTTTCCAAACCTATAACTACAGTAGCTCTATCTAGGACATTGAGCACTTTTCTCCCGGACAACGTCGAGTACTTTGATTATCAAGGAGGTTTCCTGGGGACTACTGAAATCACTTAGGTATCCTCTCTCCTTCTGATCTGCGAAATAGTCCAAAGGGGAACGAAGATGGCGTTAAAATATTTTCCAAACCTATCACTACAGTAGCTCTATCTAGGATATTGAGCACTTTTCTCCCGGACAACGCCGAGTATTTCAAAATCAAAGAGGCCTCCTGAGCACTACTGAAATAACTCTTATCGATTACCCCATCCTTTTCAGCGTAGATGCTGTTAAAAAAATATTATCCAAACCTATCACTACAGTAGCTCTATCTAGGACATTGAGCACTTTTCTCCCGGACAACGCCGAGTACTTTGAAAATCGAGGAGGCTTAATGAGCACTCCTGAAATCCCTTAGGTATCCTCTCTCCTTCTGATCTGCGAAATAGTCCAAAGGTGAACGAAGATGGCGTTAAAATATTTTCCAAACCTATCACTACAGTAGCTCTATCTAGGACATTGAGCACTTTTCTCCCGGACAACGCCGAGTACTTTGATAATCAAGGAGGCCTCCTGGGGACTACTGAAATCACTTCGGTTACCTCTCTCCTTCTGATCTGCGAAATAATCCAAAGGGGAACGAAGATGGCGTTAAAATATTTTCCAAACCTATCACTACAGTAGCTCTATCTAGGATATTGAGCACTTTTATCCCGGACAACGCCGAGTATTTCAAAATCAAAGAGGCCCCCTGAGCACTACTGAAATAACTCTTATCGATTACCCAATCCTTTTTAGCGTAGATACTGTTAAAATATTATCCAAACCTATCACTACAGTAGCTCTATCTAGGACATTGAGACCTTTTTTCCCGGACAACGCCGAGTACTTTGAAAATCAAAGAGGCCTCCTGGGGACTACTGAAATCAGTTAGGTATCCTCCCTCCTTTTCAGCTGCAAAACTGTCCAAAGGGGAACGAAGATAGCGTTAAAATATTTTCTAAACCTATCATTACAGTAGCTCTATCTAGTATATTGAGCACTTTTCTCCCGGACAACGCCGAGTACTTTGAAAATCGAGGAGGCTTCATGAGCACTACTGAAATCCCTTAGGTATCCTTTCTCCTTCTGATCTGCCAAATAGTCCTGAGGCGCTCATACCGGCGAATGCCGACATTCCCCCTCCCCAGATTTCGCCTTAGGCGCTCATACCGACGAATGCCGACATTCCCCCTCCCCGGATTTCGCCTGAGGCGCTCACACTTCAACACTGCTCAAAAAAGGAGTAGATAATGGATGGGATGAGGGCATCATGACAACGGAACCGATACGACCCTACCTCTACATTTCTCAAAAAAGGAGGAGATAATGAATGGGATGAGTGCATCATGACAACGGAACCGATACGACCCTACCTCTACATTTCTCAAAAAAGGAGGAGATAATGCATGGGATGAGGGCATTATGACAACGGAACCGATACGACCCTACCTCAACACTTCTCAAAAAAGGAGGAGATAATGCATGGGATGAGGGCATCATGACAACGGAACCGATACTACCCTACCTCTACACTTCTCAAAAAAGGAGGAGGTAATGCATGGGATCAGTGCATCATGACAACGGAACCGATACTACCCTACCTCTACACTTCTCAAAAAAGGAGGAGGTAATGCTCACACCGGCGAATACCGTAACCCCCCCCCAATTTGGCCTGAAAGGAGGAGGTAATTCCTATCATGATAACAGAACGGCCACAGGGAGGGAGGGGGGGAGGAATATTAGCGTCTATTAATAATTAAGAAAGAAAGTGTGAGAGGGAAAAATGACAGAAAGGAAAACTGCCACTCTCTGACGTCATGATGACCTGATATAACCGGACACAATTTAGGGCAAGACCGGGTACATCCGGCAAGGGATTATGGGACAGGTGCGGATGTGATTGAGCAACCCTTGTTTCACTACACACTCTTAACGTAGGATTCCTATGTTGTTATTGATGCAACCGGACAGAAGTTATTGGATGATCTGATAGAACCGGACACAATTTAGGGCAAGACCGGGTACATCCGGCAAGGGATTATGGGATGTTTACAATGACTCTGCATTTTTATCGGATTAGTACATAAATACATTAGATTATTTCGAATTTAGTACATATTAACGTTGAAAAAGTCGAAAAAACTGCTACCTTTTGTCGGAAAGTGGTCCGGTTGACTGTCAGCGAGTGAATCGTTTGTCGTGATTTTTAGATATTATGATCCCAGGATATGTACGGTGCTGAAGATATAAACTTTTTGACATGTCGTTGCGTAGTTTTTGAGGAGAAGCTTCACATACAGACATACATACATACATACATACATACAGACAAGTGCCCTTTATATAAGAGACTAGCGGGGCTACCCGGCGTTGCTCGGGGTCATAAAAACATATATTTGAAGAAAGATCGTGTGTGTAACATCTTTATATTCAAACTTCTATGTCCGCCCCTCTCTCTATAGCCGTCTCTTTATCTGCTACCTTTCTCTTTCCTGGTCGCCCCATTTCGCCGCTACTTTCTAATTTTGCCTTTTGCAAAAGCTGTTTCTTCCCAACCATTTCTCCTATTGCCCAGGGTAATAGTATGACATATTTCTATAAAAAGTAACACCTCTATCTGCGCCTTCTATATAGGTACTTATCTCCACCCCGGTGTTCATACTATATACGTATCTATCATCACCCCAGTGCACATACTATATACGTACCTATCGCCGCCCCGGTGCATATACTATTTAAGTACCTATCGCCGCCCCGTTGCGAATGCTAAATAGTTCCTATCGTTGCCCCGGTGTGAATGCTAAATACATACCTATTGCGCCCCGGTGTGCATGCTACATAAGTACCTATCGCTGCCCTAGTGCGAATACTAAAGACATACCAATTGCACCCCGGTGTGCATGCTACATAAGTACCTATCGCTGCCCTAGTGCGAATAATTAATATGTACATATTGCCGCTTTGGTGTGAATGCTAAATACGTACCTATCGCCGGCCCAGTGCGAATGCTAAATACGTACCTATAGCCGCCCGAGTGCGAATGCTAAATACGTACCTATAGCCGCCCCAGTGCGAATGCTAAATACGTACCTATAGCCGCCCCAGTGCGAATGCGAAATACATACCTTTTGCCGCCCCGGTGCGCGTGCAATATATGTACTGATCGCCGCCGCAGAGCGCATGCTATGTACGTACTTATTGCTGCCCATGTGTACATGCTATATACGTAGCTATCGCCACCCCTGA
This sequence comes from Sepiola atlantica, assembly GCA_963556195.1. NCBI lineage: Eukaryota > Metazoa > Mollusca > Cephalopoda > Sepiida > Sepiolidae > Sepiola > Sepiola atlantica. The sequence goes on from OY744526.1 coordinate 30,474,810, forward strand.
ATTCTGAATACGTACCTATAGCCGCCCTGGTGTGGAAGCTAAATACATACATATCGCCGCCCCGGTGCGAATGCTAAATACATACCTATCGCCGCCCCGGTGTGAATTCTAAATACGTACCTATTGCTGCCCCGGTGCGAATGCTAAATACATACCTATCGCTGCTCCGGTGTGAATGCTAAATACATACCTATCGCCGCCCCGGCGTGAATGCTAAATACGTACCTATCGTCGCCCCGGTGTGAATTTTAAATATGTACCTTTCGCCGCCCAGTGTGAATTTTAAATATGTACCTTTCGCGGCCCCTGTGCGCGTGCTATATACGTAGCTATCGCCGCCCCGGTGCGCGTGCTACATATGAACCGATCGCTGCCTCAGTGCGCATGCTAAATACATACCTATCACTGCCCCGGTGTGCATACTATATACGTACTTATTACCGCCCATGTGCACATGCTATATAAGTACCTATCACCACCGCTGAATGCTAAATAAGTACCTATCGCCGCCCCGGTGTGGAAGCTAAATACATACATATCGCCGCCCCTAAATTTGGGCAGACCCTAAAAAGTTCGGCCTGACCCCTAAAATTTTCCCCGACCCCTAAATCTCTCCAGCCCCCTAATTTTTCACTCTCCCCCAACCATGAGAAATATTTTGACTTCAAAACAAAAAAAAACAAAAAAATTTGGCCTGACCCCTAAAAAGTGCGTCCTGACCCCTAAAATTTTCCCCGACCATTCAATCTCTCCAGCCTCCTAATTTTTCACTCTCCCCCAACCATGATAAATATTTTGACTTTAAAACAAAAAAAAACAAAAAAAAACAAAAAAAAAAAAAAAAAAAAAAAAAAATTTGGCCTGACCCCTAAAAAGTTCGTCATGACCCCTAAAATTTTCCCCGACCCCTAAATCTCTCTAGCCCCCTAATTTTTCACTCTCCCCCAACCCTGAGAAATATTTTGACTTCAAAACAAAAAAAAACAAAAAAATTTGGCCTGACCCCTAAAAAGTTCGTCCTGACCCCTAAAATTTTCCCCGACCCCTAAATCTCTCCAGCCCCCTAATTTTTCACTCTCCCCCAACCCTGAGAAATATTTTGACTTCAAAACAAAAAAAAACAAAAAAATTTGGCCTGACCCCTAAAAAGTTCGTCCTGACCCCTAAAATTTTCCCCGACCCCTAAATCTCTCCAGCCCCCTAATTTTTCACTCTCCTCCAACCATGAGAAATAATTTGACTTCAAAACAAAAAAAAAACAAAAAAATTTTGCCTGACCCCTAAAAAGTTCGTCCTGACCCCTAAAATTTTCCCGACCCTTAAATCTCTCCAGCCCCCTAATTTTTCACTCTCCCCCAACCCTGAGAAATATTTTGACTTCAAAACAAAAAAAAAACAAAAAAAAACAAAAAAATTTGGCCTGACCCCTAAAAAGTTCGTCCTTACCCCTAAAATTTTCCCCGACCCCTAAATCTCTCCAGCCCCCTAATTTTTCACTCTCCCCCAACCATGATAAATATTTTGACTTCAAAACAAAAAAAAACAAAAAAAACCAAAAAAATTTGGCCTGACCCCTAAAAAGTTCGTCATGACCCCTAAAATTTTCCCTGACCCCTAAATCTCTCTAGCCCCCTAATTTTTCACTCTCCCCCAACCCTGAGAAATATTTTGACTTCAAAACAAAAAAAAACAAAAAAATTTGGCCTGACCCCTAAAAAGTTCGTCCTGACCCCTAAAATTTTCCCCGACCCCTAAATCTCTCCAGCCCCCTAATTTTTCACTCTCCCCCAACCCTGAGAAATATTTTGACTTCAAAACAAAAAAAAACAAAAAAATTTGGCCGGACCCCTAAAAAGTGCGTCCTGACCCCTAAAATTTTCCCCGACCCCTAAATCTCTCCAGCCCCCTAATTTTTCACTCTCCTCCAACCATGAGAAATAATTTGACTTCAAAACTAAAAAAAAAACAAAAAAATTTGGCCTGACCCCTAAAAAGTTCGTCCTGACCCCTAAAATTTTCCCGACCCCTAAATCTCTCCAGCCCCCTAATTTTTCACTCTCCCCCAAACTGAGAAATATTTTGACTTCAAAACAAAAAAAAAAAAAAAAAAAAACAAAAAAATTTGGCTTGACCCCTAAAAAGTTCGTCCTTACCCCTAAAATTTTCCCCGACCCCTAAATCTCTCCAGCCCCCTAATTGTTCACTCTCCCCAACCCTGAGAAATATTTTGACTTCAAAACAAAAAAAAACAAAAAAAAACAAAAAAATTTGGCCTGACCCCTAAAAAGTTCGTCCTGACCCCTAAAATTTTCCCCGACTCCTAAATCTCTCCAGCCCCCTTATGTTTCACTCTCCCCCAACCCTGAGAAATATTTTGACTTCAAAACAAAAAAAAACAAATAAAATTTGGCCTGACCCCTAAAAAGTGCCGCCTGACCACAAAAAATTTTCCCCGACCCCTAAATCTCTCCAGCCCCCTAATTGTTCACTCTCCCCCAACCATGAGATATATTTTGACTTCAAAACAAAAAAAAACAAAAAAATTTGGCCTGACCCCTAAAAAGTTCGTCCTGACCCCTAAAATTTTCCCCGACCCCTAAATCTCTCCAGCCCCCTAATTTTTCACTCTCCCCCAACCATGATAAATATTTTGACTTCAAAACAAAAAAAAACAAAAAAAAACAAAAAAAATTGGCCTGACCCCTTAAAAGTTCGTCATGACCCCTAAAATTTTCCCCGACCCCTAAATCTCTCTAGCCCCCTAATTTTTCACTCTCCTCCAACCCTGAGAAATATTTTGACTTCAAAACAAAAAAAAACAAAAAAATTTGGCCTGACCCCTAAGAAGTTCGTCCTGACCCCTAAAATTTTCCCCGACCCCTAAATCTCTCCAGCCCCCTAATTTTTCACTCTCCTCCAACCATGAGAAATAATTTGACTTCAAAACAAAAAAAAAACAAAAAAATTTGGCCTGACCCCTAAAAAGTTCGTCCTGACCCCTAAAATTTTCCCGACCCCTAAATCTCTCCAGCCCCCTAATTTTTCACTCTCCCCCAACCCTGAGAAATATTTTGACTTCAAAACAAAAAAAAAACAAAAAAAAACAAAAAAATTTGGCCTGACCCCTAAAAAGTTCGTCCTGACCCCTAAAATTTTCCCCGACCCCTAAATCTCTCCAGCCCCCTAATTTTTCACTCTCCCCAACCCTGAGAAATATTTTGACTTCAAAACAAAAAAAAACAAAAAAAAACAAAAAAATTTGGCCTGACCCCTAAAAAGCTCGTCCTGACCCCTAAAATTTTCCCCGACCCCTAAATCTCTCCAGCCCCCTAATTTTTCACTCTCTCCCAACCCTGAGAAATATTTTGACTTAAAAAAAAAAAAAAAAAAAAAAAAAATTTGGCCTGACCCCTAAAAAGTTCGTCCTGACCCCTAAAATTTTCCCCGACCCCTAAATCTCTCCAGCCCCCTAATTTTTAACTCTCCCCCAACCCTGAGAAATATTTTAACTTCAAAACAAAAAAAAACAAAAAAAACAAAAAAATTTGGCCTGACCCCTAAAAAGTTCGTCCTGACCCCTAAAATTTTCCCCGACCGCTAAATCTTTCCAGCCCCCTAAGTTTTCACTCTCCCCCAACCCTGAGAAATATATTGAAATCAAAACAAAAAAAAACAAAAAACAAAAAAAAATTTGGCCGGACCCCTAAAAAGTTCGTCCTGACCCCTAAAATTTTCCCCGACCCCTAAATCTCTCTAGCCCCCTAATTTTTCACTCTCCCCCAACCCTGAGAAATATTTTGACTTCAAAACAAAAAAAAAAAAAAAAAAAAAAAATTTAGCCTGACCCCTAAAAAGTTCGTCCTGACCCCTAAAATTTTCCCCGACCCCTAAATCTCTCCAGCCCCTAATTTTTCACTCTCCCCCAACCATGAGATATATTTTGACTTCAAAACAAAAAAAAAGAAAAAAATTTGGCCTGACCCCTAAAAAGTGCCGCCTGACCCCTAAAATTTTCCCCGACCCCTAAATCTCTCCAGCCCCCTAATTGTTCACTCTCCCCCAACCATGAGATATATTTTGACTTCAAAACAAAAAAATTTGGCCTGACCCCTAAAAAGTTCGTCCTGACCCCTAAAATTTTCCCCGACCCCTAAATCTCTCCAGCCCCTAATTTTTCACTCTCTTCCAACCATGAGAAATATTTTGACTTCAAAACAAAAAAAAACAAAAAAATTTTGCCTGACCCCTAAAAAGTTCGTCCTGACCCCTAAAATTTTCCCCGACCCCTAAATCTCTCCAGCCCCCTAATTTTTCACTCTCCCCAACCCTGAGAAATATTTTGACTTCAAAACAAAAAAAAACAAAAAAATTTGGCCTGACCCCTAAAAAGTTCGTCCTGACCCCTAAAATTTTCCCCGACCCCAAAATCTCTCCAGCCCCCTAATTTTTCACTCTCCCCCAACCATGAGAAATATTTTCAGTTCAAAACCAAAAAAAAGAAAAAAATTTGGCCTGACCCCTAAAAAGTTTGTCCTGACCCCTAAAATTTTCCCGATACGAACCTACCTCTACACTTCTCAAAAAAGGAGGAGATAATGGATGGGATGAGTGCATCATGACAACGGACCCGATACGACCCTACCTCAACACTTCTCAAAAAAGGAGGAGATAATGCATGGGAATAGTGCATCATGACAACGGAACCGATACGACCCTTCCTCAACAGTTCTAAAAAAAGGAGGAGATAATGCATGGGATGAGGGCACTATGACAACGAAACCGATACTACCTCAACACTTCTCAAAAAAGGAGGAGATAATGCATGGGATGAGTGCATCATGACAACGGAACTGATACGACCCTACCTCTACACTTCTCAAAAAAGGCGGAGATAATGCATGGGATGAGGGCACTATGACAACGAAACCGATACTACCTCAACACTTCTCAAAAAAGGAGGAGATAATGCATGGGATGAGTGCATCATGACAACGGAACCGATACGACCCTACCTCTACACTTCTCAAAAAAGGAGGAGATAATGCATGGGATGAGGGCATCATGACAACGAAACCGACCCTACCTCAACACTTCTCAAAAAAGGAGGAGATAATGCATGGGATGAGTGCATCATGACAACGGAACCGATACGACCCTACCTCAACACTTCTCAAAAAAGGAGGAGATAATGCATGGGATGAGTGCATCATAACAACGGAACCGATACTACCCTACCTCAACACTTCTCAAAAAAGGAGGAGATAATGCATGGGATGAGTGCATCATGACAACGGAACCGATACGACCCTACCTCAACACTTCTAAAAAAAGGAGGAGATAATGCATGGGATGAGTGCATCATGACAACGGAACCGATACGACCCTACCTCAACACTTCTCAAAAAAGGAGGAGCTAATGCATGGGATGAGTGCATCATGACAACGGAACCGATACTACCCTACCTCAACACTTCTCAAAAAAGGAGGAGATCATGCATGGGAATAGTGCATCATGACAACGGAACCGATACGACCCTACCTCAACACTTCTCAAAAAAGGAGGAGATCATGCATGGGAATAGTGCATCATGACAACGGAACCGATACGACCCTACCTCAACACTTCTAAAAAAAGGAGATAATGCATGGGATGAGGGCATCATGACAACGGAACCGATACGACCCTACCTCAACATTTCTCAAAAAAGGAGGAGATAATGCATGGGATCAGTGCATCATGACAACGGAACCGATACTACCCTACCTCAACACTTCTCAAGAAAGGAGGAGGTAATGCTCACACCGGCGAATACCGTAACCCCCCCCCCAATTTGGCCTGAAAGGAGGAGGTAATTCCTATCATGATAACAGAACAGCCACAGGGAGGGAGGGGGGAAATATTAGCGTCTATTAATAATTATGAAAGAAAGTGTGTGAGGGAAAAAAAACTGCCACTCTCTGACGTCATGATGACCTGATATAACCGGACACAATTTAGAGCAAGACCGGGTACATCCGGCAAGGGATTATGGGACAGGTGCGGATGTGATTGAGCAACCCTTGTTTCACTACACACTCTTAACGTAGGATTCCTATGTTGTTATTGATGCAACCGGACAGAAGTTATTGGATGATCTGATAGAACCGGACACAATTTAGGGCAAGACCGGGTACATCCGGCAAGGGATTATGGGATGTTTACAATGACTTTGCATTTTTATCGGATTAGTACATAAATACATTAGATTATTTCGAATTCACTACATATTAACGTGTAAAATGTCGTGGAAAATACGAAAAAACTGCTACCTTTTGTCGGAAAGTGGTCCGGTTGACTGTCAGCGAGTGAATCGTTATTTGCGATTGTGAGATATTATGATCCCAGGATATGTACGGTGCTGAAGATATAAACTTTTTGACATGTCGCCGCTTAGTTTTTGAGGAGAAGCTTCACATACAGACATACATACATACATACATACATACATATAGACAACTGCCCTTTATATAAGAGATTATTATTATTATTATTATTATTATTATTATTATTATTATTATTATTATTATTGTTGTTGTTGTTGTTGTTGTTGTTGTTGTTGTTGTTGTTGTTGTTGTTGTTGTTGTTGTTGTTGTTGTTGTTGTTGTTGTTGTTGTTGTTGTTGTTGTTGTTGTTGTTGTTGTTGTTGTTGTTGTTGTTGTTGTTGTTGTTGTTGTTGTTGTTGTTGTTGTTGTTGTTGTTGTTGTTGTTGTTGTTGTTGTTGTTGTTGTTGTTGTTGTTGTTGTTGTTGTTGTTGTTGTTGTTGTTGTTGTTGTTGTTGTTGTTGTTGTTGTTGTTGTTGTTGTTGTTGTTGTTGTTGTTGTTGTTGTTGTTGTTGTTGTTGTTGTTGTTGTTGTTGTTGTTGTTGTTGTTGTTGTTGTTGTTGTTGTTGTTGTTGTTGTTGTTGTTGTTGTTGTTGTTGTTGTTGTTTATTTATTTATTTTTTATTTTTTTTTTATTTATTTATTTATTTATTTTTTTTTTTCCATTTCTATCACAAGTTTACATGTTCATTAGACCTTAGTGATAAATATTAGATTTCGAATACAGAAACATTAAGAATTTCGTAGAGTTATTTCCCTTAGATTGATTGCCAGCTTACGAGATTCGATTTACATTTTTAAATTTAAATTTTAATTTAAAGTCTTAATTTTGAGTGATTAAACATTTAAAGTCTTTTAATTCAGGCGGTACTGATATCGATCCTGAACCAGTTTTCGTGAGGTTCGACTTGGAAGCGTTCGGCTGTCCTACGCAAACGCCCGAGAGTTGACGAGCCGATTTGTACCAGACGACAATTTTGATACGGTGCTGCGTCCTATGATAATAATGTTTTGCTTGTTTTTTTTGTTGTTGTTGTTAGGGTTAGGGTTTAGGGTTAGGGTTTAGGGTTTAGGGTTTAGGTTTAGGGTTTAGGGTTTAGGGTTAGGGTTAAAAATATTTATTTGATAACAGTAATTTCGCTGTTTTGCTTGTTTTATTTGTTTTGTTGTTTAAAAAATTTCTTGCAACTATAACTAAAAATTATAGGACGCAGCAACGTATCAAAATAAAAAAAAAATTTATTTGATAACAGTAACTTTGCTATGTTTTGCTTGTTTTTTTTGTGTTGTTTCTTTTAGAACATTTCTTGAAAATGTAACTTATAATCACAGGACGCAGCACCGTATCAAAATTGTCGTCTGGTACCATTCGGCTCGTCAACACTCGGGCGTTTGCGTAGAACAGCCGAACGCTTCCGAGTCGAACCTCACGAAAACTGGTTCAGGATCGATATCAGTACCATTCAGGCTTTGAATTTAAATTTGATATTTTTTTACTTTCTTGAAAGTTTAATTCTTAAACTCACATTCTCTCCTTACCACTTTCTAGACGATACTAATTTATCCCTTTAAAATAATAACGGCCGAATACGTGGTACTACTCCAGGGTTTGCGCCTAATTTCCGTGACTGCTCGGCAGCAGCGATCTGACAGCTCACGGAAACGTCTGAGACCTGCCGAGTCGAAAACGAGGCTGTAAACAAAACTGGACAAAAAAAAAAAACAATGTCTGTCTCGCAACCCTAACCGGCGACTCGGAGGCCCAGGGCATACGGTGGAAATAGACGAGTCTCCATTCAACCGTCGGAAAAAAAAACAAAAAAACATTTCTGGCCGTGTTTTCTCCAGCCGCTCTGGGTCTTCGGGGGGGATACGACCCCGCATAAAAGGAGGGGTTTCCTGGTGACAGTGCCTAACAGGAATGCCAAAACCCTAACTCTTCCAATAATCAAGCCAGTATCTGGGACGACGGTAGTATCCGATTGCTGGAGGGCGTATAACAGTCTTTTGCTCAGCCTAACAAAACAAGCGGCAGAAAAAGTAGCAGTAAACCCTGAACATCTACGAGAAAATATACGTAATTCCCCCCTCCCCCCCCCCAAAAATATATATAGAAAAAGAACTTGCCTAATTGTAAAATTGACTTCTTTGCTTTACGTAACACGAAACACATAAAAAAAAAACAACATAAAAATGTTTCATTTTGCCCACGAAAAACAATAAAAAAAAAAGAAGTTTATTTATAGTTCTTCAATTATGGGTTTGTTCATTTCTTTCATTTTTTTTTATAAAAATACATGCATTTTTTTTCTTTCCGTATATTCATCGTCTTATATTGTCGTCTGCCAACCTTCCATTTTTTTTGCACGATTTTTCGGTTTTGTTTATACAGCCGCATTTTCGTCTCGACAGCCTCGTTTTTGACTCGGCAGGTCGCGGACGCTTCCGCGACCTGTCGGATCGATGCGGCCGAGCAGTCACGGAAATTAGGCGCAAACCCTGGAGCAGTACCGAATACGTTCCTAATAAACAGTGAATCACGGGACTTGTGTAAAAATATTTTCAAATATTTTCTAAATTTTAAATCGTAACTTATATTTTTACCCCAACTTTTTTCGGACTTTATTAAACTTTTTAACCTCACATTTGTGTGTGTATATATATATATATAGTAAGCTATGAAAATATATTTATGGCAATTAAGCTACACAGAGGCTCCTGTGTTTCATTCCCGGAGGGAATCTTCAGTCTAAAATGCATGGAGTTATTTTTGCCGGGTGTTTTTATATACACGGCTAGCTAGTTAACCAATCAGATTCTTTGCTGTTCTCTCAGCCAATCGTTGGGCTTCCCGCGAACAAAGGTCTTGTTGGTGTTACTTCCTATATCCTGTTCTATTGTTCTGTTTTCTATAGATTGACCTATATCCTGTTTCCTTTGTTGTGTCAATATAATGGGTGAATTTATTTTAACACGTGGTTTCTTTTATTTCTATTTTAGGTTTTTATTTTTAAGTTGTTGTTTATTTTTTTAATTTTTATTTATTTGTTAATTTATTTATTTATTTATCGTTAGCCTAAGGTAAATTTACTTCTGTGTAAGCAGCTGTTTGCTATCTCACTTCTACAGTTTAATAGATTTCGAGGATCTTTAAAGTTTAGGATTTCAAATTTTTCATTCAGGCATAATCTACACGGGTCGTCTAAATTTCTACATGTATTGGCCTGTCGTATTATTTTCTATTCAATTATTTGTGAGCGTCCATTTTCTTTCAGCTCTCAATAGTGGTTTGCTAGTGCTGTTTTAATTCGGCGTTCTGTTTTGAAATGTGCTTTTGTGGTCATAATATCTGGTTTTAAATCTAGGGAGGTCATACCCACATAGTATTTCTTGTTATTTGGTCTTTCCTTGGTATACAATACTTAAAAATGTTTTTTTTAACTTGGTTCACCCCAAACAAGGCAGGCCACCACTGTAGACGTAAGGGCTACTGAGAAAAAAGAAAAGGGGAGAAGGTTGGGAGGGGGTCAGCCTAAATTGGGATCTGCGCAGCGAGATGTCTGTTTACATTAGTTTTAAATTTCTGCATGTCAGTACTGTCGGGGAAACAGGAGGGAGGGAGGGAGTTCCAGAGGCCAGTAGCACGAGGAAAGAAGCTATTTGAGTAGAAGGCTCTCCGGCATCTGGGGACCTCCACAGTGAATGAATAAGATTTAGTTGATTGTCGAGTTAGTCTAGTGAATTATCGTCGAGGGGGCACCAGAGTAGCCAATTCGTCGGAGCATAATCCATTGAAGTATTTGTAAAACAAACATAAGGATGCTACATTGCGGCGATGGTTGACAGTGAGGGACCTATTAGGTTGGCGACTGTTTTTTGGACCTTGTCAAGGAGGGAGAGACTAGTAGATGATGCACCAGCCCAGATGTGGCAACAATACTCCATGCATGGGCGGATGGTGACTTTGTAGAGATACAGGATAATGTCAGGTGTGAGGAGTTTACTAGCACGGTAGAGGGAGCCAACCTTCTTTGTTGCAGCCTTGGCAATATCTTCAATGTATTTGTTCCAATTCATGTTACCTGTGAAGGTTAGGCCGAGGAGTTTGAATGATGAACTCTCAGGTAGGGTGTTATTTGCCATGACAATCGGTGGTTGGAGAGGCTTCTTGTAGTTATTGAAGGAAAGGAGCTTTGTCTTTGCGGCATTAATAGTTACCAACCATTTATGACCCCAATCCACTACAGCCTGGAGGTTATTTTCTAAGGATTCAGCCATTGCCTCGGATATGATCGCGTATGTTTTGCCAACATAGCGAGAGTAAAGCGTGGTGTCGTCAGCAAATAAACCAATCTCAGACTCTATGTCATCAGGGAGATCGTTTATATAGATCAGGAATAACAAAGGTTCAAGATAGATCCCTGGGGTACACCAGCATTTATGTCATATTGCTTAGATGAACGGCCATCGAGGACAACCTGGATTTTTCTTTTGTTTAGGCAGGATCTAATTATATTAAGTAGTTGCCCAGTAATACCGTATGAGCGTATTTACAGGAGAAGCCCTTTATGCCATACCTTATCAAAGGACTTGGATATATCAAGCGCTACTGCCCTAGCTTCACCTGCCTTGTCGAGTGTATGATACATGCATTCAGAGATGACCGTTAGGATGTCTGCAGTAGATCGTGCTTGTTTAAATCCATACTGGCGGTCAGAAAGAAGTTTAGCATTAACAAAGTGCAGTACTATCGTTAGATTGATTAAGGATTCAAAGATTTTGGCAAAGATCGGCAGTAGACTGATTGGGCGGTAGTTCTGAGGGTCGGTTCTATTCCCAGAACTCTTGTAGACTGGTACCACAGAGGCAATTTTCCAGCTATTGGGGAAGCAAGATTCAGCTAGGCATTTATTGTAGAGTTTGGAGAAGACATGGGCCAGTTCAGCAGAGCATTTCTTTATTACTATTACAGGTATAAGATCAGGCCCACAAGCTTTAGAGGTGTCAAGGTTTTTTATGATGTCTCTGACCTGGGATAGGGTGATGACCAGGTTATCAAGCGTGGCTTCGGTCCGCAAAGGGAATTCAGGGAGGGGGTGGTTATCTGAGTCTAAAGTAGAGTTAGAAGCGAAACGCTGGGCAAGTAGTTCAGCCTTATCAGTGGCTGTGCAAACGACATCATTGTGGTTTGATAGTGGGGTAATCGTTGATTGACCATTATTCACTACACTATTGTAGATTTTCCAGAAATCGCGAGTACCTAGTTTCTGTGATTGGATGCGTTTTTTTGTTAACTCATTATACCTTCTCTTCGCTTCGCCTATCACGACCCTGCAATTATTTCTTGACTCTATAAATTTATGTCTATTAGTAGCTGACTTATGGTGGCCGAATTTATGGAATGCTTGTTGCTTCTCAGAAATGGCAGCTGCACATTATGAAGTGAACCATTGAGGAGAGTGGGGCTTGCTAAAGAATTTTCAGCAAGTAAATTACGGCAGCCATCTTGAATCCTTATTTGTACAAGCCTTCTAGGAAACAATATAAAATCTGAAAAAAAAAAATACTTACAAAAAGTGTAAAAACTGGAGAGCTATGCAGATCGATAGAAGATGAATTTATTTTTGCGTTTGTTAAAAGTTATTTGTCGTAGCTGGGTTTTTTTCATCCCTTTCTGTGTTAACTATAATGCACTTTTGCCTTAGATTTTTTCATAATATTCTGTTCTTACAATAATTTCCCTTAACAGTCCAAGGGAGATAATACTTGCTTTTGAAATAAAGAGTTACTTCCCTTAGAACCTTTTTGTAACGCCATCACTTATATTTTAATAGTTAAACATTTAATTTATTTTGTTTTGCTTATGTAATCAAAGTTCATGAATAGAATAAAATTCAACTCAACAGTTTTGGGCATTTCGAAAATTAATTGTAAAAAATTAAATCTTATTTTGTTCCCTCGCAAAAACATAAATCAAGAAACCAACAAAACTAGCCGAACATGGACAAGTACCGTCAACACGTCAGTACTTTGACAGTTTGACCCCTAAAACTGGACTGTATCACCTCTCGAGCGCTGGCTTTTCAACCCCCACTTTCCGACCCGACCTTGGGTCACATCTTACTTGTGGGAGTAGGATAAAACTGGCCTTGTGCCTAACTCCTGATGATGATGATGATGATGATGTGATGTGTACGATGCTATTGGTAAGTAAATAACATCAAATCGGACTAGGATCAAAATGTAGTATCTATTCTGTCCTCGGTCAGTGGAGGAAAGATCCTTCTTGTCTGGGGCATTTTTTTTTGTCCCGCTCAAAATACCCCTTTTTGGGTAACTGGACATCTCCCACATAAAAAAAACGACTTTGTGCTTAACTTTGTCTTCGTGGGGAGGCAAGTAAATGATCGTTGTTCACAAATTCAAAGATCGACCAAATCAAAAATATCAAACCGTTGTTTATTCCAGACTGGAGGATAAATTTTATAAGAGGAGGTACACATGTTTTTACCGTAACGTACTCACGCGCGTGTGCGTGCGCGTGCGTGCGCGCGAGGCTCTCGTTTTATTTACATTAGGAGACTAGAAAAAGGACTAAGGACAGATAACTCTTAATTTCTATACAATGAGGTACAAGGGAGATAATATCATAAAAGCTTTTAGCAGGTTGACTAAATTGATAATTTCAACAGTAAATAAAGACACGAGTTAAATTTTTGTTTATTTCTAAGTGACTTTGAATAAAACTTGTTAAAAATATGAAAAACTCGAAAATTAAGGAATTAAATAAGAGTTGTCCTCTAAAATTTGAAGTAAAAAAAAAATGATGTTTTTTGTTTACTTTTTTTAACAACATGCAAATAACAAATTATGACTTTATTTAAAAATAAATTGTTTCGAACTAATTACAAACTTAAATATATTTCATTATCTTGAAAATAATTAACAACATCGAAAATAACCTGTAATGGTTATAAACAATGTAATGATAAAAGAAGAATGAATAAGAATGCCTTTCGTAAAGGTTTTATCAGCTTAAAATATATACACGTGTTTGGCAAAGTCAATATGGCGGAATCCTTAGTTCCGGCCAAAGGGGAATAACCATGACTCATTTCCTGAAGAGTTACAGTAATTTATTATAACATTTTCCCCTTCAACAATAATCAAGTATGGAATTACAGAAGTTAAATTTAGTCTGTTCTGTACTAGGTTAAAAAGTCCTTATATTTACTTGGAAATCGCCGCATTCTGGACGATCTCCGCACTGACTCACAGGGATTTTTGTTCTCAGCATCCACATCGTGGCTAGTATGGATATGTTCAGGATCAGGTAAGGGATTCTTCTCCTCCACGTCGATATTGTTTTCGTCAGGTGGCGGTTCTTTATGGGCTTCAGGGCTTGCAGTATTGTTTTCATCGTGTTCGTCTTCTTGGTTTGAGGAGTTAGGGGCCAGGTCTCGCACATTGACAGTAGTTTCCGCACCAGAGGGTAGTCGTACATGAGCATAGTAGGGGTTGATGTCTAATAAGGTAGCAGGGGTTACTGGAGGGTCGAGCTTACTAGACTTAGTATGGTTTCTGACATATACTGGGCCTGGTTTCGCCCAAGTGGGAACAGAAGTTCCGGAGGAAGATCTACGACTATATTTGAACATTCTCTCATGAGGAGTCATATTGGTGGCAGTGCACAGTAACGACCTGATTGAATGGAGAGCGTTTGGTAGTATCTCTTCCCAATGAGGCAGTTTCATGTTGCTAGAGTGTAAGGTCGTTTGGATGGCCTTCCATAAAGTTCCATTGAGCTTCTCAACTTGCCCGTTACCCTCAGGGTGATACCTACTTGTTTTAGAGGTGGCGATACCTTTGCCACGTAAGTAATCTTTGATTTCTCCTGCAAGGAAGTCAGCAGCTCGGTCAGTGTGTATCATATCGGGCATGCCAAAAATAGCAAATAGTTGGTTTAGGCAATGGATCACGGTTTTACTAGTCATATCCTTACAGGGGAAGGCAAAGGGAAAGCGAGTATATTCATCAATTATGGTGAGTAAGTATTTGTTACCACGTACAGAGGTAGGTAAAGGGCCTTTAAAGTCGATGTTTAGTCGCTGGAAAGGTAATATAGCCTGTATGAGTGTTCCTTTGTTACAACTGGCAAATTTAGGTTTCAAATACTGACAGGAGGGGCACGAGTCTGTTATGTTTTTAATTTGTTCTAAAGAAAAAGGAAGGTTTCTTGTCCGGATGAAGTGGCTGAGTCGCGTGACTCCAGGATGGCATAGTGTAGCATGCAAGTCGCGGAGGTCTTGCAAAGTGTGCGTTAATGCAGAGATGCGAGAAAACGTATCAGCAGCTGTATTTTCCGTTCCTGGGCGGTAAGTAATGCTGAATTTGAATTGTGACAGTTCGATCCGCCAATGACATATCTTATCATTTTTAATTTTTGATTTTCTCTTATTATCGAACATAAAACTGACGCTCTTTTGATCTGTAATAACTTTGAAATGTCTCCCGAGTAAGAAGTGTCGCCACTTTCGAAGAGCTTCGACAATCGCAGCAGCTTCTTTTTCGACCGCGTGATGTCTAATCTCGTTCGGACTTAGTGTCCGAGAAAAGAATGCAACGGGTCTACCCTGTTGGTTCAGCGTAGCAGCAATGCAGTATTTACTGGCATCAGTTTCCACTACAAATTCTTTGTCCGGGTCAACAGTTATAAGGGTGGCATTACTTAAGTCGGTCTTCAGCGTCTGAAAAGAATTTAGAATAGACGGGGGTAGTGGAAACTCCCTGTTATGGTTCAGCGGCAGTATCTTATCAGAAAAATTTCGAATGAATTTACTATAGTAAGAGAACATACCAATTATTCGTTTTTGCGACTGTAGATTTAGAGGCGGTGGCATTTCAAGGAGTGGTTTTAGCCTCAGGTAATCAGGAGTAATTTGGTTGTTCTGGATTGTGTACCCAAGAAGTGTGATAGAAGTAGTAGAAATGATGCTCTTACTTTGGTTGAGTGTGATGTTGCATTTTTTTGCTACATTATAAAACCTTTGAAGGTTGTAATCGTGTTCTTGTTGATCCTTTCCGCATATCGTGACATTGTCTACATACACAAAAGTATCTGTTAATTTTTCTCTTTCTACAATGTCATCGATGCATCTTTGAAAGGCACTCACTCCGTTAGTGACTCCAAAAGGGATACGAGTAAATTGGTAAAGTTTTCCATTTACTTCGAATGCTGTGTATTTCCGATCGGCGTGACTAATTGGGATTTGGTGGTAAGCAGACTTCAGGTCAAGTGTTGTAAAAACGTTGTATCGAGCTATGTCATCAATCATTTTAGTAATGTTAGGCATGGGATAGGCATCCAGTTCTGTAAATCTATTTATGGTGTCGCTGTAGTCGACCACCATTCTTTTTTTTTGATTCTCGTTAGAGGTCACTAAAACTTGGGCTCGCCAAGGAGATATAGAGGGCTCTATTATGCCTTCCCTCAGCATTCTGGCAGTTTCCTCTTTAATAAAAATGTTGTCAGTGAATGAGTGACGACGAGATTTGGTGGCAATAGGGGTCGTCCGAGTAGAAAGATGAGAGAAGAGGGGAGGAGGAGAAATTTTGATACATGGAAAACTGTTACTCTTACCCATCGCTCCAATAACAAGTTCTTCCCTGGGACCGTCGAATTTCAACGTCACAGTTTTATATTGTTTTAGAAGGTCTTTTCCGACAATCATATCCGTGAACAGGTCCTTAATTACTTCCACCGTCATGGCGTGGTGGTTTTTACCGTTTAGAGAGATGTCAACAACAGTTTCGCCGATGATTTTAGCATGATGATTCGGGTCCGCCAATGCTACGGTTTTCAGTTTGGGGATAACAAAAAGTTTCAGCTTTCTTGCTGTATTTTTGCTAATGAACGTCCTCACGCTGCCGGAGTCTACCATAGCATTCACTACCTGCCCATTTATTTCGCATTTGGTGTAGGTGATGTCTTTGGCACCCGTTCCTAGTCAGGAGAGATTGGGTGGGGGGGAGTCCGGGTCGTACAACACAGCAGCAGGAGAGGAGGATGATCTACATACCTTAGCCCAATGGCCATTTTTTTTACATTTTCTACACTCGGCATTACGTGCAGGACACATCGCCCGTGCATGCCGTGTGTTCCCACAGAAGAAACAAATTCCTTTTTGTAATGTATTTCCTTTTACAGCGGCTAAGGGAGTTTCTTCTGGTTGACCTACGGTAGCTGTTACGCTCGGGTGGTAATCGAAGCTGGCCGTATGCTTCTCCGCTTGTTCTAGGGATCTAGCCACTGTAAATGTCTCTTGTAGTGTCGAGAAAGGTTTTTCAAGTAGGCGCTGACGGATAGACGAAGACGAGATGCCGCTAATGAACGCGTCCCGTATATATTGTTTTTTGTTTTCCTCGGCACTTACCGCTTGAAATTCGCAAGATTTAGCGAATACTTCCAACTGTTGCATGAACTCGTCGATGGTTTGTGTCGGTTTCTGTTTACTTGTCAGGAGTTGATGTCTGTTAAATACAATGTTTGTTGGTTTCATATAAATAGCGTCTAGCGTTTCTATGGCGCCGTTGTAATCCGTGGCGTCGCTTATGATTTCGAAAATTGTCGCCGAGACAGAATTGATCAATGCGAAAAGATTTTGCGCATTGTTTTCGATTTGGTCGTTATTTAACGTGCGTAGGTAATATTCAAATGTTAGTTTCCAATGTTTGTATATTTTTTCCGAATTCGGAGCAGTTGGTTCTGTGTTAAATCTTTCTGGCCGCAGTAATTTGTCCATTTTTTTTTTTTTAAGCTGATAAAATTGTAATGATAAAAGAAGAATGAATAAGAATGCCTTTCGTAAAGGTTTTATCAGCTTAAAATATATACACGTGTTTGGCAAAGTCAATATGGCGGAATCCTTAGTTCCGGCCAAAGGGGAATAACCATGACTCATTTCCTGAAGAGTTACAGTAATTTATTATAACAAACAATACTTTTGTTTTATTTGTCTGCGTAAATGTAACATTTTTGACAACAGATCTCTTTTATTAATAAAATTCGGTAGCATTTGCAGAAGGATTTTTTTATTGTAATAAATCCGTGATTTCCTTTAGGAGAATTATTTAAAAAAATAATTTATATATTTCTAATAATAACCTGTGAAAATTCGCATTTAAATTAAAATTGAAATAAAAAGATTTTGAGAATTTATTTTTAGAAAGTGGCCATGTTTCATTTTTATTGACGATGCTCAGTGATAATAATGTTTGTAAGATTCGTTTTTTAACGAATTCAAGTTTTGGTTCATCGGCGCCTAAATTGTTCAGAGCAGACGACATATTTTTCATTGAATCTCAGGCTCGTCCTCTGATTGATCAATTTGAGTGACGTGTCAGTTTCTAATGGTAAACAAGGCTGATAGCATTTTTCTTGCTAAAATATTTGGAAGATATTATCTTCAGATAAATTCGAGATGTTGACTTGTTAACATCTAATTTGTTTCCGTGGACAGCATTTTCTTTCCTTGGGAAAATGGTGCCCTCGTTAATTAATTAGATAACTCCCGTTTATATAAAATCGACATTATTATGTCGAAAATTAATTTAACTAATAATTTAACAGATTTATTAAAAATAACGTAGTGGATTTGAGATATTTATCTCTTAGTTACGATGTGTATTTAATTTGGACTACAGACAATATGTTTTTAATTTGATGACTAGTTTAATCATAATTCGAGAAAGAGGTCCTAGAATTATAAGGTTGTATTTGAAAAACTCAAATATAAACCATTGTTTATGAGGATAACTTATGACGATAAGTTGTTATTGAAAAATATGATCACTACAAAGATGCGTGGATCTTACATAGTCTAAAAGAGAAAGACTAATTGTTTTAAATAATTGATTGAAAAATATCGACATAGGATCGATAATATTTATTAATTAGTCAGAAGGACTAAGAGATTAAAAAGATTTATTGAATTCAATATTCGTTTATCAGAGAGGTAAACGAAAAAGTCATCGTAGGTTTGTTTTGACTGGAACTCTGTAGTCCAGAAATTCACATTTTATATATATAAAAAGGGAGTTATAATTATTTATAAAAATTAATATAAGAATTAATTAAGTTAATTTAGTTAGAAAATAATAAGTTATTGATTTCAGAAACACTAGTAATATTTGTAAAATTATTACTTAACCCCCCCCCCCCCAAGAACGTCTGCTTGGCGCCCTTTTCCGAACAAAATGAAAGAACATTTTCAAGACAAGGTTTATCGCCACTGATGAGCGAAATAAAAAAAATATATACCAGAGAATGTCTACGCCTGTAAAAACAGAATTTCCACGTCTGTAAAAAAAATATTTATTGTGAACTGTGAGTACTTTTGTTTGTTACCTTTACTTTTTAAATGACATATGAACAAATATGCATGTCTCCCTTTTTTCTTATTTTAACCTTTTTTCTTCCCATTTATTTGTAAATAAATTTCGATTCTTTGATTCACAAGCAAGTTTTGTCTGTCTTTTTTCCCATTTGTTACCAGGAAAAAAAGAGGCGTATAGATGAACTCGTCTTGCGCAAAAGTCAGTTAGTTTTTTATTGTAATTTAAAAAAGAAATTTCAGAGAAAATTAAATTTTTTACAAGATCAAGACATTAGGGAGTTCAAAAGTTTGTTCAGTTTTGTGTTAGTTTTCCCTTCATTTCTTAAGAGTAACAAAAGAAGTTTTGTTTGTCAGGCGATGAGAAGTGGATAGTTTACAGCAATCTAGAACACATGAGAATGTAAGATCAGCCAACAGAAGTGACCTTCACAAAAATAAAATAAAGCTGTGTGTCTATACATAGGAATATTAGAAGATGGTCATCTCTAAGTAACTCTTGCAAACTCAAAGGCTTAATTTGAAGAATTTCTGTTCTAAATTCGACCAGCTAAATATTCAAGGAAAATACAGCTGCGAATCATTCACCATTAATGACTAGAAGAACAGTGGAAATTTTCAATCATTTGGTACATTCATAAAATTTGCACCTTTGGACAACCATTTATCCAAGTTTTTTTTACAGAATCACAGCTTGAGTAGATGTTGTTCGTACCAGTCGTGGATACATCCTTAACAATTAGTCCGACAATAGATTTGTTGCTGTTGGGCTGAGGTATAGTCATGTTTAGTCCTAGGTGGTCGATGCTCCCAGTCTTTACCTTATCTCTGAGAAAAGGTTAGTTTATTGCTAATCGCCTGAGGCATCCTTGCGGGGGAATGCCGATGAGACTGCTCAGGCATTTTTTTGTAGGCCACAGTGCATGCCACCTAGTGCGCTGGCTTTTCAAAACCCCATGTGATCTTGTTACAATGAAGAGGAACACTTACCAGCAGGAAAGAGGATGAGGTGCTTCGCATGTCATGTCTGCAGGGTAAAAAAGGGCTTCTCTTCATGAGTGCAAATTTTTATAATGAAGTCTGATTTGCATATGTGGAGATTAGCTGATATGAATGAAGACGACAGCTGGGAAGCAACAGAAGCGATTTGAATTGCAGAAAGAAAGACAGGGAAAAAGTGGTGGTATTGAAAATCGGTGAAGTTGAATTACCGTCAAAACTTTTTCGTTTTATTTTTCTGGCACAGTTAGGTAACAGATCTTGTGTCTAACCTCCTGCAGGGGAGATACATCAATATACTAGATTAAAAATTTGTAGAAAGAAAGATAAAATATGATGAGAGTATTGACGGATAAAGTTGTCTGCAATTTGTAGTCATGCAAAACTTTTGCATTTCTTCATATCTTAGTCTGACCATTATTAACCTAGTTCTATCAGTTATTTTTCCAACAGCTTCAGTGTTTTTTATGATAGCCATGTTTTAATATTTCCTTTCCTTTATTAATTATAATCTTCTGGGTTAGTAAATGTAGAACAGTTGAGGTAGCAACATCAATTGGCAGCAGGAGAAGGCCAAGGAAAACATGACAGGAAGTGATAAGGATGGATGTGAGAGAAACGGAGATAAATGAAGACCTGGCCAGATATAGGTTCGTTTGGAAGTAAGAAGAAGATAATAATAATAATAATAATAATAATAATAATAATAATAATAATAATAATTCATCATCATCATCATCATCATCATCATCATCATCATCATCATCATCATCATCATCATCATCATCATCATCATCATCATCATCATCATCATCATCATCATCATCATCATCATCATCATCATC
Source organism: Sepiola atlantica (assembly GCA_963556195.1). Taxonomy (NCBI): domain Eukaryota; kingdom Metazoa; phylum Mollusca; class Cephalopoda; order Sepiida; family Sepiolidae; genus Sepiola; species Sepiola atlantica. The sequence goes on from OY744526.1 coordinate 30,495,406, forward strand.
ATCATCATCGTCGGGAAGACTGAGACTATATAATGGATGGCAATGATGAACACAGTTGAAATCTTAAGTAACATTCTACAAATGCACAAACCTACCGTCATAAACTGTGAATGCTAAACAATTACATGGAAGTTGCAGTAGAAATAAAACAAATGCATAAAAAGAACACCACCACATGAACTTAAAAGAACAAAAACAGCAAAAAATTTCATAAACCGTCCCCTCATCCAGCCCCCAAAAGCAAGCAGCAGCAGCAGCAGCAACAAAAAAAAAAAAGTGATGACACAAGCCTCGGCTGATACCACACCAAATAGCCGTGAAGGGTCAATGAGGATGAAAGATCTAGGAGGGAGACCACTAACCAGACCTCCACTAGAAGAGTGCAGAGATTACTGGGACTTTGAGGAGGCTTATTGTCACCTAAATCTCAGAGAAGATCAATAGTCGTTGCCAGCGAGACATCAATGGTAACTTGCTGTTGACATAATGCAAAATCATTTGCAATGGTTATCGAAAGAGGTGGAGAGTATTGGAAATCTGGAGAGACTTTTTTCTTTTTTTAACATAGTTCACCCCAAATAAGACACTGTAGATGTAAGGGGCTACTGAAAAAAAAGAGAGAAGGTTTTTTTTTTAGGGGGGGGGGGGGGTAAACCTAAATTGGGAGCTGCACAGCGAGATGTCTGTTTACATTAGTTTTAAATGTCTGCATGTCAGTACTGTCGGGGAAACAGGAGGGAGGGAGGGAGTTCCAGAGGCCAGCAGCACGAAGAAAGAAGCTATTGGAGTAGAAAGCTTTCCGGCATCTGGGGACCTCCACAGTGAATGGATGGGATTTAGCTGATTGTCGAGTTAGTCTAGTGAATATACGTAGAGGGGGCACCAGAGTAGCCAATTAATCGGAGCATAATCCATTGAAGTATTTGTAAAACAAACACAAGGATGCTACATTGCGGCGATGGGACAGGGACTGGAGCTTGGTTGACAGTGAGGGACCTATTAGGTTGGCGACTCTTTTTTGGACCTTATCTAGGAGGGAGAGAGTAGTAGATGATGCACCAGCCCAGATGTGGCAACAATACTCCATGCATGGGTGGATGGTCGCTTTGTAGAGATACAGGATAATGTCAAGTGTGAGGAGTTTACTAGCACGGTAGAGGGAGCCCACCTTCTTTGCTGCAGCCTTGGCAATGTCTTCAATGTATTTGTTCCAATTCATGTTACCTGTGAAGGTTAGGCTGAGGAGTTTGAATGTTGAACTCTCAGGTGTTGTCATGCAGACTTCATGGCACACCACCGATTATTATCAATGAGCAATCACTTTATGATGACCTGTGTGTAAACTCTGAGTGAGTAAAAAAAACAAAAAAAAAACAAAAAAACAAAAAACAACAACAACAACAACAACAACAACAACAACAACAACAACAACAACGACAACAATAATAATAATAATAATAATAATAATAATAATAATAATAATAATAATAACTGAAAGGGATATGGAACAGACAGAACACCACCACATAAACGCAAGGGAACTGAAACTGCATAAAATTTGATAAACTACCCCCCCCCCCCCCTCCTCCTCCCCAAATGTGATGGTTCCAGCCTCGGCTTATACCACACAAAATGGTAGGGAAACATCAAGGAGGTTGGAAAGGCCCAGAAAAGAGAGCACTTACCAGACCTCCATTGGAAAGGTGCAGAGAGTACTGAGATCTTGGGGAAGCTTATTGCCATCCAAATCCCAGAGAAGACCAATGGTCGTTGCCAGTGAAAAATCAATGGTATTCAAAATCATTTGCAATGGTTATCGAAAGAAGTTGAGAATACTGGAAATCTGAGGAGACTTGTTGTCACTCAGACTCCAGAGAACACCACTGGTTATGATTAGTGAACAATCACTGATGATGACCAGCGATAAAATTCTTAGTGATTAAAAAAAAAAAATATTATTATTATTATTATTATTATTATTATTATTATTATTATTATTATTATTATTATTATTATAATAATAATAATAATGATAATAATAATAATAATAATAATAATAATAATAAAACAAAACAAAAAAACAACAACAACAACAACACTTCTGAGGCAACAAGACCACAACAAAAATGCCGATGGCTGAAAAGCATGAAAGAAGACCTTCAAGAAATTGAAGGAGGAACATAAACCAAAATTAATGGAGAAACACTCAAGACGACCCTAAGAAAATGACAATACATGGGTTAAAAAAATTCACAACATTTCTTTTACAAAACTGAGAAAATGCATACACAAAACAGACACACCAAAGAACTAAGGAAGAACTACATTAATACAAAAAGACAATGAGAAGGGAGAAACCCTAAGCAACCACAGACCAATAAACTGGCCCCTGTCCTCTCCAAACTATACAATAAGTGTCTAGCTGAATCTTGCTTCCCCGATAGCTGGAAAATTGCCTCTGTGGTACCAGTCTACAAGAATTCTGGGAATAGAACCGATCCTCAGAACTATCGCCCAATCAGTCTGCTGCCAATTTTTTCTAAAATCTTTGAATCTCTAATCAATCTAGCGATAGTACGGCACTTAGTTAATGCTAAACTTCTTTCCGACCACCAGTATGGATTTAAACAAGCACGATCTACTGCAGACATCCTAACGGTCATCTCTGAACGCATGTATCATACACTCGACAAGGCAGGAGAAGCTAGGGCAGTAGCGCTTGATATATCCAAGGCCTTTGACAAGGTATGGCATAAAGGGCTCCTCCTGAAAATACGCTCATACGGTATTACTGGGCAATTACTTAATATAATTAGATTCTTCCTAGACAAAAGAAAAATCCAGGTTGTCCTTGATGACCGCTCATCTATGCGACATGACATAAATGCTGGTGTACCCCAGGGATCTATCCTTGGACCCTTGTGTTCCTGATCTATATAAACGATCTCCTTGATGACATAGAGTCGGAGATTGGTTTATTTGCTGATGACACCACCCTTTACTCTCGCCATGTTGGCAAAACCGACGCAATCATATCTGAGGCAATAGCTGAATCTTTAGAAAATTACCTCCAGGCTGTAGTGGATTGGGGTCATAAATGGTTGGTAACTTTTAATGCCGCAAAGACAAACCTCCTTTCCTTCAATAACTACAAGGAACCTTTGCAACCACCGATTGTCATGGCAAATAACACCCTACCTGAGAGTCCATCATTCAAACTCCTCGGCCTAACTTTCACAGGTAACATGAATTGGAACAAATACATTGAAGACATTGCCAAGGCTGGCGCAAAGAAGGTTGGCTCCCTCTACCGTGCTAGTAAACTCCTCACACCTGACATTATCCTGTATCTCTACAAAGCCACCATCCGCCCATGTATGGAGTATTGTTGTCACATCTAGGCTGGTGCATCATCTACTAGTCTTTCCCTCCTTGACAAGGTCCCAAAAAGAATCGCCAACCTAATAGGTCCCTCACTGTCAACCAAGCTCCAGCCTCTGTCCCATCGCCGCAATGTAGCATCCTTGTGCTTGTTTTACAAATACTTCAATGGATTATGCTCCGATGAATTGGCTACTCTGGTGCCCCCTCGACGAAAATTCACTAGACTAACTCGACAATCAACTAAATCTCATTCATTCACTGTGGAGGTCCCCAGATGTCGGACAGCCTTCTACTCAAATAGCTTCTTTCCTTGTACTGCTGGCCTCTGGAACTCCCTCCCTGCCTCCTGTTTCCCCAACAGTACTGACATGCAGAAATTTAAAACTAATGTAAACAGACATCTCGCTGCGCAGATCCCAATCTAGGTTGACCACCCCCTACCTTCTCCCCTTTTCTTTTTTCTCAGTAGCCCCTTACGTCTACAGTGGCGGCCTGCCTTGTTTGGGGTGAACTATGTTAAAAAAAAAAAATGAAAAATAACTTGCCTACTAACCATATGGAAAATTTTACTGGCACAACTTATAGAACAGATCTACCACTCACTTAATAATTGTGGTCTACTCCCCGAGAAACAGAAAGGATACCAGAAAGCAACAAAAGGGATGTATGATCTTAAAAACAATTTTATTTACTAAGGAGTCACCACTCATCAAGGCCCAAAGGCCACTTGAGGATAAGGGTTAATGAGTTTGTGTTAGGTGGATGGTGAGACAAACACGTTGAGGATTGCAGACGATGGTTGGATGAGGGCAGAATTTGATTATTTAAGAGTACAGTTCAACAAGAATTTGTTAACATTGGACTTGAAAACGGCCATGTTATAGTCAGCTGGGAAGCAGTTTTTGGAAAGAAACTTTGCTCATGGATGTTCTGTTTAACTCCAGCTGCTTTACATAGATTATAAGATTCTGAAGAAGGTAAAAAACAGAAAAAAGAACATAGCCATGGCATGGATCGACAACAGGAAAGCCTACGACAGAATCCCCCAAGCATGGATACTTGAATGATTAAACATGTACAAAATATCTGACAAAATTATCAATCTTATAGAGAAAGCAATGGAAACATGCAGACGAGAACTGACAGCTGGAGAACAATACATACTCTACTTGTCATAGTATTGAGCACTTTTGAATTCAGTAATACTATTTGCCAAATTTACTTGAAACTACCAAATTTGGTAACCCCCATCATCTCTCTCTCTCTCTCTCACATGCACACACTTTCTCAGAAGTTCTGTTTGTCATTCACAAACAGAAATAGAGAGTAACAGACTGTATTTGATTTATGACCTTCTTTATCTCTCATAGAGAGAGAGAGAGAGAGAGAGAGGTGGAAAAGGGAGGATGAAGGAAGGAGGGTATCGATAAGGAGGATGATGGGCGATAGCGAGACGTGATGAGCATTATTTTTCTAATAAAGGTGTTCCCTTCCCCGTCGAATTCAAAAAAACATTTTTTAATGGAAATCGCGTCAGACAAGGCATGAAGCCACTTGATGTAAGGAGTTAAAAAATACTACTTCAAGGTTAAAAAACAGCCAACGATAAGTGTTAGATGGATAGATTTCGACCCAGAAAACAGCAATTCTTCCCCCTTTGTCAGAAACATTGCTGATGGAATGTGAGGACTAAAGCACAAAATAAGGGAAGCGAAAGTAAGCCCAAAGTCTACTTTCTACTAATTTCGTTCTCTAAATAATAGATGTCAATGTTTTTATCTATTCCAGTCATCATGGTGCACCAAAATGCTTCAGTGGTCTGCGGAAAAAAGTTCAAATGCCAACAATGAGATGTCAAAAAAGAAAGTAAAAATGCCGAAACTAATTAAGTTTGTGCATCTAAGCAGCAATTAAAGCATCGGGTGCACTTATAGAAGACAAAATCTTTCGGAAAGTTTGGAACTCGATTAACACATTCGGCAATTTGCAACAGAGTAGGAATGTACACAACATCGCGCATTTGTCATCTTTGCTCTGTGTATGCGATGATTAGGTCAACTACGGAAGTTGAAGCGTTTAAACATCAATGATTGGTAAATGTACATGACAGACATTAACTATTTTAATGGAAATGTACATGACGGACATTAACTATTTTAATGGAAATGTACATGACGGCCCTTAACTATTTTAATGGAAATGTACATGACGGACATTAACTATTTTAATGGAAATGTACATGACGGACATTAACTATTTTAATGGAAATGTACATGACGGACATTAACTATGTTAATGGAAATGTACATGACGGCCCTTAACTATTTTAATGGAAATGTACATGACGGACATTAACTATTTTAATGGAAATGTACATGACGGACATTAACTATTTTAATGGAAATGTACATGACGGACATTAACTATTTTAATGGAAATGTACATGACGGCCCTTAACTATTTTAATGGAAATGTACATGACGGACATTAACTATTTTAATGGAAATGTACATGACGGACATTAACTATTTTAATGGAAATGTACATGACGGACATTAACTATTTTAATGGAAATGTACATGACGGACATTAACTATTTTAATGGAAATGTACATGACGGACATTAACTATTTTAATGGAAATGTACATGACGGCCCTTAACTATTTTAATGGAAATGTACATGACGGACATTAACTATGTTAATGGAAATGTACATGACGGACATTAACTATTTTAATGGAAATGTACATGACGGACATTAACTATTTTAATGGAAATGTACATGACGGACATTAACTATTTTAATGGAAATGTACATGACGGACATTAACTATTTTAATGGAAATGTACATGACGGCCCTTAACTATTTTAATGGAAATGTACATGACGGACATTAACTATTTTAATGGAAATGTACATGACGGACATTAACTATTTTAATGGAAATGTACATGACGGCCCTTAACTATTTTAATGGAAATGTACATGACGGACATTAACTATTTTAATGGAAATGTACATGACGGACATTAACTATTTTAATGGAAATGTACATGACGGCCCTTAACTATTTTAATGGAAATGTACATGACGGACATTAACTATTTTAATGGAAATGTACATGACGGACATTAACTATTTTAATGGAAATGTACATGACGGCCCTTAACTATTTTAATGGAAATGTACATGACGGACATTAACTATGTTAATGGAAATGTACATGACGGACATTAACTATTTTAATGGAAATGTACATGACGGACATTAACTATTTTAATGGAAATGTACATGACGGACATTAACTATTTTAATGGAAATGTACATGACGGACATTAACTATTTTAATGGAAATGTACATGACGGACATTAACTATTTTAATGGAAATGTACATGACGGACATTAACTATTTTAATGGAAATGTACATGACGGACATTAACTATTTTAATGGAAATGTACATGACGGACATTAACTATTTTAATGGAAATGTACATGACGGACATTAACTATTTTAATGGAAATGTACATGACGGACATTAACTATTTTAATGGAAATGTACATGACGGACATTAACTATTTTAATGGAAATGTACATGACGGACATTAACTATTTTAATGGAAATGTACATGACGGACATTAACTATTTTAATGGAAATGTACATGACGGACATTAACTATTTTAATGGAAATGTACATGACGGACATTAACTATTTTAATGGAAATGTACATGACGGACATTAACTATTTTAATGGAAATGTACATGACGGACATTAACTATTTTAATGGAAATGTACATGACGGACATTAACTATTTTAATGGAAATGTACATGACGGACATTAACTATTTTAATGGAAATGTACATGACGGACATTAACTATTTTAATGGAAATGTACATGACGGACATTAACTATTTTAATGGAAATGTACATGACGGACATTAACTATTTTAATGGAAATGTACATGACGGACATTAACTATTTTAATGGAAATGTACACGACGGACATTAACTATTTTAATGGAAATGTACATGACGGACATTAACTATTTTAATGGAAATGTACATGACGGACATTAAGTATTTAATTCTATACCATATTGACTGGAAGTGATGTTCGTATTCCCAATTTGCCCGGAAACGCACAAAATTATAATTCTTTATGTTTCGGAAATTTTTAGATGAGGATTGATTATTTGGATTACTTGGATTATTTAGACACTATTCTTATTTTGGATGTTATTCTCACAACGTTTCGGCTGATGTAACCTTCGACCTTCTTTAAGTACATCTTGTTGAACTCAGGAATTTTAATGTCCAACTTGGGAATCTGTATGGAATTTTGACTTCTACTCGATCTTAAGACTTCCACCTGGTCATGGTTGATACAACAAGGGCAGTCTACTCCTATAGATTAAATAAAAACAAGATTTAGTTCGAAATTCCATAACGATTCCTGAGTTCGACAAGACGCACCGGAAAAAAGTCCGAAACATTGTGAGAAAAACGTCTATGATGAGAACAGTAGTCCGAATATTCCAAATAATACAAATGATAACTCTTTGTTTGAATCTATTTTTAATACGTTGAAAAGGTCTAAACAGAAGGAAAATAATTCTCACCAACCCCCCGTATCCGGGTACTGATACTTATTTCATTATTTTGTCGTTTTCATAAGGGTAAACGACTTTTTTCACGTGCATTATTTAAAAAAATTGATTCCGAAATGTTTGCTTTTGATGCTAATTCAAATAATTTGTTCGATGACAATATAATCTTTCAGTGCAAATGACATCATCATATTAAAGAATAAAATCGTTCCGTTTTTAATGTCGAGCTTCATAATAATCTGCTCCAAAGTTAAGGCATTATAAACACTATCAAATATATGTACTCTCCGATCGCATATTTTTGCTAATCTGGGAGGATGGTATCATGATGAACAAACATATATTATGATGCATAAAGACTGTATGAATCTGTTATCTGATAATAACAGTTTAGTAACAGACCAAAAAAGATCAATGGATGAAGTATGAAACTTAACACGTTTATTAAAACAAATTTTCAGGTTGGATGATGACTTAGAAGCCCCTGGATGCGAAATGATTGTCTGGTGTCCTACAAAGCACTTTTGTTTACCTTTGACAGCCATTAACGACCGACCTTCAAGGGCAATTAACTTCCTTTCACTGGTGCAAGGTAGATAATTCTACCTTGCATATTATTAAAAAAAAAGCACAGATTGGAGAAAGAAAATATGATTAATGGTTAAAGGCAGGTCAACTCTTGATCATTCTTTGTGCCCGATAGTAATGCAATGCTTGAAAGGAATCAGAAGAGATGGATGCATGAAGTTTGATGTTTTTCTCTTTAATCAATTGATTTTTCTCATTGCTTTTGCTGAGAACGGAACATCCTACCAGATGCTAGAATTCACCTCCTCTTTCAGAGATTTCATCTGAGAGATCTTTTTAGGATTCTAGCCGTCCCTTTTAGTGCAATTGTTTAGATCTATGACGAGGAAATGAATGAGGGGTAATTGGGTATCCCTATCCATGATAATTAAAGTTTTAGCTGAGGTCAACGGTCTGTGGGGGATGCTAACGCATTCTATTCCTCTTAAATATTGAAGAAAAACGAGCAAGAAAACGTCAACATTCAACACAAATGAAGGGCAAATAAAATATCCAATACTCAAACATTTATATTAACAACAACAATTTATTTTGCATTTTTACACATAAAAATTATATTCCATATTTGACGAAAGTCTTTTAGCGTCTTTTGGATAAATGTCTCTTTGACGGCTTGAAAGAAATAGTGTCTTTTTGTTATTTAAAGCAATGTCTCTTTAAATAAGTTTTGTATGAAGAAAGACGCACGTGTGTGCGTGTGTACGTGTGTGCGTGTGTGCGTGTGTAATTGAAAAGAGAGAAAGAAAATGCCAAGCTTACTATGTGTGTCCAGCAGTCAGAAAAGGGGAGAAGGAATGATTTGACGCGATAGGTAGTCGTCACATCGTCTTGCGACTGGCCGATGGAGCGAAACAATTCTCCCTGCTGTGTCTGAAGAAATTCTGAAGGCAAGAGACCGGATCCGTCGCAAACGACGTTTATATATGTCCATATCAGCAGGGGCAGTGACCGGAAACATATGATCCCTATTTTGGCGTTTTCTGCGGGGTGTTGAAAAACGCCTGTCGACTGCTGTTGAAAGGTGAATTCCATAAAACCCCCTCAGATTGAAAAATATTGAAAGAAAAAAAAATATTTTCAATATGTAACATATTGTTTCAAGTTGGCAGGCCAATTTACTCTCCTGCCGGATTTTGTCCTTAGCTTCGGTGTAGGTGGTGTGCTGCTTATAGTTGTATCTTGTTCGCACACGCTATTCTTCGATAGATCCAAATATGCCGGTTTTAACCTGTCTATGTTTTCCATTTTTCATAATAGTGAAATACTTTGATTTCCTCTCGACTACTTTGAAAGGTCCTGAATATGTAGCACAAAGAGGTTTTTTTTACTGCATCTATGCGTACAAAAACATATTCGCAGTTGTTGAGGTCTTTTGGGATGTAAATTTCTTTTGTCTGTGTCCTTGTAGGTGTAAAAACCAAATCATTCATCCTTTGCTTAAAATTTTGAACAAAGTTTGTAGTTGGTTGAAAATGATTTGTTTTCTCACAAAATTGGCCAGGCAATGTCAGTGTGGTCCCAAAAACCATTTCGGATGATGTGCACCCTAAATCTTGTTTCAACAAATTTCTGATGGACAACAAAACCAAAGGGATGTTTTCTAACCATGTTCCGGAATCGTTATTTGCTGCCAGAGCTGCTTTCAGTTGTCTATGGAAACGCTCGACCATTCCGTTCGCACAAGGATGATAAGCCGTAGTGGTTATGTGTTTCACTCCCAAAAGTTTTGTGAACTACTCGAAAAGTGTTGATTGAAATTGTGCGCCGCGATCTGTTGTTATTACGGATGGACAACCAAAATTAGCTATCCAATCCTGCAATATTGCTTTCGCGACGGAATGTGCGGATGTATCACGCAAAGGAGTTACGACAGGCCATCTGGTAAATCTGTCGATTATTGTCAGTAGATATTGGTGGCCCGTTGCTTCTGGTAGTGGTCCAACTATGTCGATGTGTAAGTTGGTGAATCTACCATCTGGGTGAATAAATTGTCCAGGAGGAGATTTTGTATGTCTGCCTACCTTGCTAGTTTGACATTTTAAACATACTTTAGTCCAGTCAGTTATGTCTCTATGCATTTTAGGCCATACAAAACGATCACTAATTAATTTTTTTGTAGCTCGTCTGCCTGGGTGTGACAAGTTGTGAAAATGTTGGAAAACTTTTTGTCTTAGTGAAGGTGGTATGTATGGTCTGGAATAGCCTGTGCTGTGTCGCATAGAAATGTTTCTGATCCGAAAGGGACTGGTTGTGCCTTTAATTTTAAGGAAGTGTTCTTTTTTACTTCGTCTAATGTCACATCATTTCGCTGTTCTACTGCGATTAGATCGAAGTTGAGTGTTTCCGAATTTATGGCATGAATAGTGGAACGTGACAAAGTATCTGCTACAATGTTATCTGTACCCTTGATGTATTGGATATTCGATGTAAATTGGGCTATATAGTCCAGTTGTCGGGTATCTCGTGGTGTATATCTTTCCATGCTTGTGTGTAAGGCGTATGTGAGGGGTTTGTGATCTGTGAAAACTGTAAAGTCTCGACCCTCGAGAAGATGCCGAAAATGTTTGATCGAGAGATAGATCGCAAGTAATTCCCTGGAGAAAGCGCTGTATTTTTGCTGTGCGTTATTCAATTTCACAGAAAAGAAAGAGATTGGTCTTTCTGTACCGTTTTGAGACTGGTGTAGAACTGATCCAATCGAATCTGAAGAAGCGTCCGTAGTCAGTGTGAGTAGTGAATTATCCTCATCACGGATGTAGGAAAGCTTTGTGAAATCTGCTAGTGCTTTCTTCGAGTTTTAAAATGCGATCAATGCTTCCCCTTCTACTGCAATTGTTGCATTTTTCTTTTTTTGTTTGCGCAGTAAATTTGTGAGTTGGGTTAATATCTTTGCACAACCTGGAATAAATCTGCGGTAATAATTGATAAGACCGAGGTATCTTCTCAGTTGTCGTAATGTTGTTGGTTGTGGAAACTGCTGTATCGCTCCCACTTTTTCTGGTATGGGCGCAATACCTTGCTCATCGACTACATGACCCAAGAATGTCAGTTGAGGAACTGTAAAAACACATTTGTTCACGTTGATTTTTAAACCAAAATGTGCCAGTCTCTCAAAAACCTGTTCTAGGTGTTCGTGATGTTCCTGCATACTTCGACTACCGATGAGAACATCATCGATGTATGCAAAAGCAAATGGTAATCCTCTCAAAACTTCGTCTATTAGTCTCTGGAAACTTTGAGCTGCGTTACGTAATCCAAAAGGCATTCTTGTGAATTCGTATAGGCCGAAAGGAGTAGTGATTGCTGTTTTTTCTATGTCTTCTTCCGCCACTGGAATCTGATAGTATGCTTTGACCAAATCAAGTTTGGTAAAAATTTTAGTTCCTTGCAGACCTATGGCAAAATCGTGGATGTGTGGAATAGGATATCTGTCAGGAACTGTTTTAGCATTGAGGTGTCGAAAATCTCCACAAGGCCGTCAAGCCCCATAATCTGGTTTTGGTACCATGTGTAGTGGCGAAGAGTATGGGCTACTTGATGGGCGGATGATTCCTAACTTTAGCATGTGTTGAAATTCGTCTTTTGCTATTTTGCACTTATCCGGGCGTAGTCTGCGTGGAGATGCATGAGTTGGTGGTCCGGTAGTCTTAATGTGGTGTTTAGCAGAATGGCGAATTTCATCCGTGTGCTTCAAAGGAGTCATTATGGATGGAAATTTTTTAAACAGTTCCTGTAAATCACTGTTAGTTGGTAAAGTACAGCTGATTCCTGTCGATTTGTACACTGATGTTATTCCTTTCATCGACAACTGTGTTTCATTGTCGATGAGACAGTGTGTATACATGTTTACCGATAGACGAAAATGAGATAAAAAGTCTGCCCCGAGAATGGGTGTTTTTACTTGGGCTCGTGTAAAAATCCATGAAAAAGGTCGTCGCAGTCCCAAATTTAATGTTAGTGATGTCTCACCGAAGGTTTGGATTTTTGATCCGTTTGCTGCTTGCAACGTGTATTCTGATGGTGTAGACTTGCTGTTGGGTTCTGGTGGTATTACACTTATTTGTGCACCTGTGTCGACTAAAAAATGATATCCGGTATTGCTATCCCGGATGTAAAATAGACGACTAATTTGTTTGATTCCAGCAGTTAATGTCGTCTTTAATCGCTGCTGGAGCGTCCGTTTCCCGCCTGAGTCTGGTCAACATTGAAATTGCATGGTTTTATGCATTTCCTCGCCTTTTTTCCAAAATTGAGATGATACCAGCAGGTATCGTGCGTTTGTCCCCATCTGGAGGAGGAATTTGACCGGCTCCGGCGATTCCTATGTGGAGAATAGGAATTGTCTCTGAAACGTCTCCGAGGTCGGTAAAATTGTTCTTGGTTGTTAAGGAGACTCTGGACCGTGAGTGTTAATTCTGACATGTTTTTTTCAAGCCTGGCTACAATGTCAGGTGTGTCTGTTTTTAGTGTCGGCACTGAAGACGCATACACGTTCTTTTCTGGGTTGTTACTTTCGTGTATTTTGTCAGCTACTTCTGCAAGTTTCTCCAAATTCAAGTCGTCCGGTAGTGATGCCAAAATTTGTGTAGTGTGGGCCTGGAGCTTGTCTGTCCATAACTTTTTTAGAACCGTGTCGGACATTGTATTTGATCCCAACAATGTGCACATTTTTCTTAAAAGTTGAGATGGTTTCATGTCTCCTAAATTCAGGTTGTTGAAAAGGTCGTGGAGTCGCCTTTCGTTCGATTTGCCTGTTCGTCTTATTATGGCTTCCTTCAAAATGTCGTATGGTTTTTCCAGCGGTATGTGGTCTAAAAGGTCTACGACTTCTGTAGCTACGTCTGCTGGTAGTTTTTCTACCACGTACACGTATTTTGAATTTTGCGAAGTAATCTTTTTCGCCGTAAAAATTGCATTCAGCGGAGAAAACCACGTTTGTACGTTTGTAAGGTTGTATGTTGGCAAATTCACAGTCAGTGTACATTCTGTCGGGTCGCTAAAAGCCATTGTTGTTTGAATACTGGAATCTTATTGAATAAATGTTCAACGGGGTCACCAAATTGTGGGGGATGCTAACGCATTCTATTCCTCTTAAATATTGAAGAAAAACGAGCAAGAAAACGTCAACATTCAACACAAATGAAGGGCAAATAAAATATCCAATACTCAAACATTTATATTAACAACAACAACAATTTATTTTGCATTTTTACACATAAAAATTATATTCCATATTTGACGAAAGTCTTTTAGCGTCTTTTGGATAAATGTCTCTTTGACGACTTGAAAGAAATAGTGTCTTTTTGTTATTTAAAGCAATTTCTCTTTAAATAAGTTTTGTATGAAGAAAGACGCACGTGTGTGCGTGTGTATGTGTGTGCGTGTGTGCGTGTGTAATTGAAAAGAGAGAAAGAAAATGCCAAGCTTACTATGTGTGTCCAGCAGTCAGAAAAGGGGAGAAGGAATGATTTGACGCGATAGGTAGTCGTCGCATCGTCTTGCGACTGGCCGATGGAGCGAAACAATTCTCCCTGCTGTGTCTGAAGAAATTCTGAAGGCAAGAGACCGGATCCGTCGCAAACGACGTTTATATATGTCCATATCAGCAGGGGCAGTGACCGGAAACATATGATCCCTATTTTGGCGTTTTCTGCGGGGTGTTGAAAAACGCCTGTCGACTGCTGTTGAAAGGTGAATTCCATAGGTCCATCTGACTATGTTCAAAACAGTTAGATAGAATGTCCCTCCTGAATTTGTTGGTTTCCCAGATACACTGCTTCCTCAGGGAAGTGTGTAATCTGACAGAGGCTATGATGGAGGAGATACACGAACTGGCTGGGTTTGTTCAACATTACTCCCGGTTGATAGTTGTTATCAGTAGGGTGTGTCAGACCAGACCGTCCTTTACGATGCTGTTAGAGCATGTGCGGGTGCAATTGGATATGCTATGGGACACCTGTCACCGAGCATAGTGACCCCCGGACGATTGAGGGAAATGCTGTTAAAACTACAGACCGAATTACTACATCATTTAAGATTACCTGTGGATCCAATCGGGCAATTGTGGAAGTATTACAATGCCTTGGAATGTGTGACAGAATAAACTGTCAGTGTTAGTGTCTATTCCTTTGTTGAACAGGTAGCACGTTCAAAATCTATCAGGTCAGAGCTTATCCATTCTCTACCCCTGAGCTGACTAGAAGCTGGAAGTGGTGGCTAAATATACGATTGAGACAGAGTTCGCAGCCCTAAATTTGTCCTGAACAAAATTTATGTTGTTGACAAAATTTATGTTGTTGAGACAAATAAGTGGAAGATGGACGCACTGGGTAACTGTACGTCGGTTAGTCCGATTTATGTACTGGGTAGCCACGAGCTATGCATGATCAAATTATTTAAGAAGAACAAAGATGAGATAAGGAGGAATTGGCTGGTGGAAATCCTGACAAATGTGGTACTGCCCTCGGCAGTTAGTGTTTTAGACGGGGTTCGGGCGATAGTCACCCAAAAGGAGATAGAATTATTATGGGTGTGTGAGGGAAAACCCAACAAAACGATAAATCTAATATCGCTGTTGACAGTCATAAAGTTGCCCATGGGTTGTGCGGCCTTTGGGATCTCAATTTCTCTCACCCTTACTATCAGACCAAAAAGAGATTTGAGAGCAAATAGCTTTTCCTCTACTTAATGAAAATTAATGGGAGTGGATGGACAGAACTATGGGAGCCGCTAGTTAAGGAATTTCCCGTGTAACGTTGGAAAATTAACCTCGAACAATTAAGGACTAAATTAAGTTTGATAAAATAGGCAGATCCAGGTTGGAAGGATGAAATGGACATGAGGACAGTTGGGCCGGTTATCTCGGTAATAATAATAATAATAATAATAATAATAATAATAATACGATATGGACAGACTCTACGTGAAAAGAAACGAAGGGGGGAAGAGGACTGGTAAGTATAGAAGACTGTGTGGAAGACGCAAAAAGGAGCTGGAGAAATACATAACCCAGAACACAGAAAGGCCGATTCCGCAACAAGAGACACCATCCAATGAACAACTCGTGAAGCACCAAAACCAGAAACAAAAAGACAAGAAAAGAAAAGTGGGAAGAAAAACAACTACATAGACGTTTCATAAGAATGACAAGAGAAGAGACCCACCAACTTTCCTGGGCATAGCTAAGAAAAGGACACTTGAACAGAGAAACGGAATCTCTACTGACAGCGGCAGAAAACAATGCGATTAGGACAAACTACATTAAAGCTAAAATAGATAAAACCCAGGAAAACAGTGAATGCAGATTGTGTGGACAAAGAGAAGAAACAGTAAAAAACATAATAAGTCGGTTGAGGCTACCCCAACAAGTTCATCGGGTTGGTCAAATCCCCCGACTGTTAAAATAAATATTGAGGATTTTCGAAAGAAAATGGAACAGTATTCTTCACTAATTACGGACAAAGGACTCATTATTGATATACCAAAGCTAGAAGAGATTAACAAAAGGACTCTAACTGTGTTTGTTGTCAGAAGGAAGAACAAACACAGTGATTCGAGCTACGGTAGACATCATCACCAAGCTATTAGCGTCAGTAGGTCATAGACACCAGAAAATAAGTAAATCATGAGGATATCACACGTGGAGAACCTTATTCATGTCATAAGAAGAATGTTTGATGTTGTCACGAAAAGAAATCATTACCACGGAATGAATACTTGCGGTGAAGATGAACTACTGTGTCAGTTTTCCATGTACCGTTCTACATGAATGGAGAGCACATAACTGCTTTCCTAGTATGGAGACTTAGTGTCGCTCACCTGTGATAACCCGACAATCGTCCAAATCCCATCGATTCACTGTGGATGTTTCCAGATGCCGAAGAACCCGTCTACTCCAATAGCTTCTTCCCTCGTGCGACAGGCATCTGGAACTCCCTCCCTGCTCCCTGTTTTCCCGACTGTACTGACATGCAGAGATTTAAAACTAATGTAAACAGACATCTTGCTGCACAGCTCTCAGTAGCCCCTTACATCTACAGTGGCGGCCTGCCTTGTTTGGGGTGAACTATGTTAAAACAAAATAAAAACTACCTTTCTGTTTGGAACTACGGTTTTCTGCAAAACTTAAAAGCGTTCATTGAAATTCCTTATTACTTGGAAGTTGGCGATGACAAATTGCCTATAATTGTTGCATGTAGACGGTCTTCTTGCTGGTCCTGTGGTGCCGTTGGCACTTAACTATGGAATACAACAATAGTGTAGCAGTTACCTCCTCCTTTCAAACATAACTGCACGGTTGGCCGTTAGGTGTCGCTTTTTCACCGACAGGTGGCGCTGAAAGGCAACATCAGAGTTATCTGCCCTTCTGATTATAAAAACCGATGTAAACGGAAAATCACTCTCTTCTCTATTCAATTGGCCTCGCTGAACGACACTAAGACACCGGCGCTCCGTCAACACGTGTTCAACAACGGTAAGAGTTCTCAACTCATTTTCTTTGTATACGGTTTTCAAGGACTTTCCCACGCCGGACTCATTTCTTCACATGCTCTTTTCAAGAACTGTTTTCTATCGACACACATACATACACCACACACGTCATCATCCCACATACACACACGTTCAATAAACCTTATCTGAACTAACTTCTTTTTGTTTGTTAATTATTACACTGTTTTTGCATGCAACAATTGCTTGATTTTATGAACTCGCTTATAGTCGGGAACGCGACCCGATTCCAACAATAGAAAGAACACAGGTCCAGTAAACCCGAAAATAAAGTGGGGGATCACTTGGGCCCTAGGGTCGTGGAAAAATTAACTGTCAGTAAGGAGCCCACAAAGGGAAATAACACCCTAGAATTCCTTGACCTAAATCAGCAGAACGAGGAGAGGTGGACTATTGTTCAAGGTAAAAAAACCCATGGAAGACTCGCCCAGGATCAGATGAAATTGGAAAAACAAGGGTATAAAATGTCAAAGGATCCTGGGGGGAAAATATGTGGAAATAGTTCAACTTTACAAGGACCTTAGAGCCACTAATTCGTCCAGCCCCCCCCCCCCCTAAAAAAAAACTCCCCAGGAAACCCCCAAGCCTAACCCCATTTTAACTCCTGGCTCTCCACTGACCAAACCCAAATCAGCCCCCCCCCAAATGATCCCACTAGTAACAGCTCCTATAAAAGAGTGTTAATGCATTTTGATCCCCCTTTCACCTATGAAGAAAAGCGTTTCCTCCCCAAAGCATTCTTCATTTATCATCCTGAAAAGTATCTCAATCACTTCACCCACAAAATCACCAAATCTACCTCCTCCTTCGCCACTCTTACGTCCCTCCCCAAATTCCCCCTCCTCCTTCTCCCATGAAAACGGACATGCTCCCTCCACCTCCATCACAGAGATCAAGTCAATAGAGGCAAATAAGCTTGTCGATAGAAAGAGGGAGGAAGAAACAATACTTCCTCACAGGACAGGAGATATGTGTGGTCACTGAGGAAACGGAGAGAAAGAGGGCACAACCTCAGTGACCTAAGAAATTTACTAGAATTTAAAGAGGTGGAGAGAAGGTTGGTAGAGAACCCCCTTAACTTCCCTAATGCTCAAAGAGTGCACACAGTCACAAGAACTGAAGAAGAAGCGAAAGGAATATGGAAAATGCTGGAAGAAGCCAATGCATCATATGACACCTCGCCCCCTCTAGCTATTTTTAATAACCAACATTTTCGCATACTTAGAAAATCATGTCATGGGAGTGTCCCTGTCAGAATGCAATGCACCCCTCCCTCTATAGAATAGCGAAATTAACTTTTACCCTGGATGTCGGTTGCTTGTCCCCAGATGGCTTCATCGATATAAAGATGGCCACATATTCTATGGGACGAGCCATTGGCACCCTGAAACCATTAATATTCGTTTCTGAAATCTGACCATAAGATACCACAATAGCTCTCAATGTAGCTAGTGTGAATGTCCGGTTCTCGCAAAGTTCGAGTTTGAGAGAATCTTCAGCAGCTCGGAGCGGATATATGTTGTATTAAGGAGACCCACTTAATTCCAGGTGATTATCTGGGTGCGCTGACTAGAGATTTTTGTGTCTATTCAGCGTACTTCAATTCTCACTCGAGGGGGGGGGGTTCCTGGCTAGTAAAGCGCACTTTAGATGCGTCGTGTGTCCTTTGCTTCATGGATTCGGAAGGAAGGCTTTTCATTCTGGATGTTACCCTAAAGGATAAGACATTTCAATTCATTGGGGTTTATGCGCCCAATAACCACGTTAAGCTCGCTCGTTTCTTTCGGCAGATCGAGCAGTTCATGAATATCTTTTGAACAGTTATCTAAGCGATAGACTGGAACGCAATCCTGGATCCCGATTTATATCGTTTGGGTAATACTTCTAGGGGTACTAACAATGATCGGGATTCTGGACTATTTTGTGAGTTTCTCGATAAGTTTAATCTTGTTGATAACTTCCGAAATGAAAAGCCGTGTGATGTAGTATGTACTTAAATATCTAGGCGCAGCTCTGGTTTGTTATAACTTTCAAGTTATATTGACCGGTTCTTAATTAGGAGAGTCAACATAGGATTATTAGAGTGTCCAAGTTTTCATAATATAGTTTACTCGGATCACCAACTTGTGTAAACTTAGATAGACGTAAACCTAGAGTGGCTTGTTACTGGAAACTCAACACATCGTTGTTCGATGTGAAGGGTTACCAGGAACAGCTAATACTAACTGTATTGCGGGAAACGACGTGTGCTATAATTTGGAATAAGTTTTGTCAGAAGAGGGAAAGGAAAAAGAAAGGGTGTGTGGTTAAGTCTCTTGTTTATTTTAGCATTTATTAATTTTCTTCAGTTATATTATTTTATTTATTTATTTTTTATTCATTTATTTTTTTGTATATTTATTTATTATTTTTATTTATAATATACGTTTAATATATTAGTACCGGTATTAAAAGCTATTTTGTTAATATTGGGTTGTTTCTTTTTTATAAATATTGCTTCTAGTATTTTTAGTCGATGTATGCAATTATTTTTATGTATTATTTTAGTATAAGATGTTAGTATTTTTCGTATCTCGGCTCACTGTCGTGTATAGAGGGAGGAGTGCATATGCAGCGTTGAATGGCGCTGGTGTCAGATAAATGATAGGTTAGCCGTCTGGAGAGAGGTGTTGGTGTGTGGCCAATATAGGTATTATATATTTGTTCTGTTTGGTTCGTAAGAAGACATTCCTCAAAGAGGCATGTGAATATATATATTACGTTAGTTTGGCTTAGGGTCGAGTAATGGTGTTATTATTTTTTATTATTAAGTTCGACGTTTTGAATTTTGTATAATAGATTATTAGTTTAATTTTCTTAATTTTCTTATGTTGTTCACTAGGTTTAGTATATCGTTGAGAATTATTGCTTTTTACTCGAGTTTATAATTAGGAAGACTTTGTAGTATAGGTGGAAAATGTCGTTTTTGTTGTGGCTTTTGTTTTTGTTTTAATCGTGTATGAAGTTTATATATAATCTTATTTGTTGATCGACTATTCTATTTAGAAATTGTTATTTATTAGTGTTTGTTTTATGTTGGTTAGTTCTTTATAGAATATTTTTCTAGATGAGGATATAGTATGTGCGCGATGGACGAGGTTTTTTATAAGGGCTATTTTATATTTTTGTGGGCATTCGCTGTGATAGTTGAAGAGGCTGAAGTTGTTATTTGTGGGTTATTATATGTTGATGTTGTGCATTGCGTAGGGTTACTGGAGTCTATTAGTGCATCTAGGAAATGGGGATTTTATTGTTAATATTTAATTCATGTGTAAATGTTAGGACTAAGTGAGTTTCAAGGGTTTGCTGGAGTTTTTTTTTAATGTTTGCGTAGGATTCGGTAGTAATGAAGATATCATCGACGTATCTAGCGTATATGGTTGGATTGGTTATTAGGTCGAAAAAAAAAGAACAACAACTAATATATATTTATATATATGCATATATATATATATATATATATATATATATATATATATATATATATATTTGGATTTTTCACTTAGAAAATAGATTATTCAGTGAAGACCGTGATTAAGCCAATAAAAACAAGCTCGATGATACTCGATTACAGGGTACAGAGCATTTATATGTGATTTTTAGAAGGCTTACCAAAGCATTCCGTTCAGGAGCCCAATCAACACCACAAAATACTTTTTTATTCAAAGATTATTTTTTATTTCTTTTTCTTCCCTTCTTAAGTGACCTCTATTAAAGCAACACCACATTGTGTATTGCTGGTTGTTGTAATTCTTATTCCATGTATTAATTTCCCTGATGATCTGCCAAGCAAGGACCTGCTTGGTAGTGAAACACGTGTAGGTAAAAAACGCTTTAATTTGAAAATGATAAATAAATAATCTTTGAATGAAAAAGTCTTTTGTGGTGTTGATTGGGCTCCTGAACGGAATGTTTTGGTAAGCCTTAAAAAAATCACCCCCCCCCACACACACATATATATATATATATATATATATATATATATATATATATATATATATATATATATATATATATATATATATATATGTACGTTTTTTTAAGGAGGGGATCGGTAAGAAACGATACGATTTCTATTTCGAATCTCCATCCTCAAATTTTGTTTTTATGTATTTTCTTTGACTAAAGTTTTCTTTTAAGTGACCCAATCGAAACATGACTACTGGATAAAAATAAACTCACAATACTTTGAATATTCGCTGTAGAAAAAGCGAAATTTGGAAGAAAAAACGCATTGTCTTCAGACAATTTAAATAAATAAATAAAAACATGCCCTGTATTAACGCTAACACTAACTCCGGGTTGACAATATTCTTTCAACTCACCAATCTTCATTTTTAATATGTGCGTGCTCTTTACTGAATTGACTTATGGTCCCTTGTCAATGATAATAGAACAAAATTATTATGGTGGAAAATGAAAATAATTGTCGTGCATCATGTCGCTCGGCAATATTTCAAAAACAATTTATTGCATAAAACCATTATATTTGATGTTTTCATTGACACATGTTTTCTTTTGTTTCAATTATATTTAATGTCTTGGCAATCATGTAGTTTCTCGCCCTATGTAATTTGATCGGAAACACGATATGCAATAGCTCAAAACTTGTATTAAAAAAAAAAGATTATGAACGTATTGACGTTAAAATCAATTTAGGATTACGTATGAAATAGGAAAATAACTTTTTATATTAACCGATACCCAACCAGTTGTTCCGGGCAAAAAGCAAGGTGGTTGTTATCTATGTTTGTTGATCGAAAAAGTTGGAACGTAGAATGGTTAAGACGAAGCTAAAAGAAGTAAAGTCTTTTTAAAACCATAAAAATATTTGTTTACGAAAATAATCCTTTTACTTCACTTCTTTTCGTTTCTCGCCATGTTGACAGGGCCACAAATTCGCCGACTGCAACCCCATGCCGAGAGGTACCCCCCCCCCCGGAAAACAGTGATGCCTTAGGATGGTGTCCTGGTGGCTTAGCCATTCTTCCACTTAAACCCTTACTTCGGCTAGACGGGAGATCGGAGAGGCCCGACCCGATCAATCGGCTGGTCGCGTCATGCCCTATCTATCAGTTAATCCGCAACAGTATTATTCAATCTGATTCTTAAAAAAATCAAACCCCATTTCCCCATTTTATTTTTTTCTAAATAGATATTAGAGGCGGTGGCTGAGGGTCAATCATGTTGAGAACAAAGAAGATTACCAATGCCAAGGAGTATTTTTTTAAAGAGTAATATTTTCAAAGAGTAATGTTTTCTGGGTGTAGTGTCACTGATGGGGTGCTTTCTTCGGGTGCTCCGTTTTCCTGATCTTGAGTAATAATGGTACCATCTGTGAAATTTCCTTCTAAGAGTAATGTTTTCTGAGAGTAGTACAATGTTTTCTAAGAGTAGTGCAATGTTTTCCAAGAGAAGTCTATTCTGAGATCAATGTATTCTAGGAATACAAATAATGATCCTACCTATAGAATTATATTTCACCACTTTATTCAGTATTAAATAACTCATAGATGGTTGATATGCCATAAAGCAAACCAAACCAATCTTTTCGTTTCGTCTTAACCATTGTACATTCCAACTTTTTCAATCAACAAACCTAAGTAACGTGTTATTTTTTGTTGTCAGGAACAACCGGGTGTCAACGAGTTTAAAAAGTGTTTTTTCCTTCCTATTTCACATGTAACACTAAATTGATTCTAACGCCAATAGGTTCAACATGTTGGAGTTAACAGACGTTTGGGCAGCGTCACCCCCTTTATACATGTTCTAATACAAGCATTTACCAATTAAACAAAGAAACAACTGTAAACCCCACACGCGCACACGGTGGTCTCGTCGACCTCACACGGTGCACCCGATCGTCGTAGTGGCAATAAAAAACTATATAGATCGAAATTCCTCTCGGCCGGGATGACGACGATGATGATGATGACGTCGCCGATCTTGTCGTCTCGTCCAGCTAGAAATACACTCCCATGTTGAAACTGTTTATATCAGCGAGCGATCACTGGGCGAACAGCAACCGGTTGGCTCTGTGAGGGCGAAAGATCATTCAAAGCAGAACTAAAGGAAAAGAACAATGTTCAACAACTCGGTCAGGGTTGTTGTGTAGAAGAGTAATTATTAATAAAATAAAAGAATTGATTTTAAATTGGATTAATGTCTACCGTATTTGTAAAAGTCCATATCAAAAGTTTGTGTCTTCTCTAAGTTATCTCGTTAGTTCTGTGTGTGTGTGAATTTGTTTCACAAGTTATCGTTTAAGTCACTAATCAGTGGGCGAAGCGACGATGGGGAGTTCGTTTGGTTTTCTTTTCTTCGTCGCGCACAATCATCGGCGCGCGGCGTCGGGCGCGTCTGACTCTGTCTCAATCCAACTCTAACTGACTGTGTACTCCCGTGCGTGAAAAACGCACATTCTTTTATTGAAGGTGTCTATCGTCGTACACCCCCTTCTCCGCCATCTTTCTTCTCTACGTGTCCTCCTCTCTCAAGGAGGATGGGAACACGCGCATCGCCCCCCCCCCTTCCCTAAAATAAATGAAATTTTCTTTCTGGCCTGGTGTTATCGCAAAAACAATTGCTTTCTCATTCTCGCCGTGTGGACCGAAGGCGCTCTGCCGTAATTAACGATGACAGGCCCAAATAATTCTCTACCAAGTTAAACAGAACAACAGCGTTTTATTGATACTATTGGAATTAAATCTAAGATTATGGAATTTCATAATCAATAACTTCCCAT
Organism: Sepiola atlantica; assembly: GCA_963556195.1. NCBI lineage: Eukaryota > Metazoa > Mollusca > Cephalopoda > Sepiida > Sepiolidae > Sepiola > Sepiola atlantica. The sequence goes on from OY744526.1 coordinate 30,519,289, forward strand.
CTGGCAACTGTCTTCTTGCTTGGGAGGCAAAGGATTCTGACCGAAAAACACGACTTAACTAGACTGTCTGACGCCTTGTTCCCGTTGTTTGAATAAGTTCGTTTCTACGTCAAATATATACTAGTTTTATATCTCCACTTCGTCTCTACGCAGGGCCTAGCATCATCACCAAGATGCACACTAGCGCATAACCAGGGTACCCGATCCCGATGGGGCCCGGATATTTTGTCACACAACACGGAAACGATAATGTATGCAAAAATACATTTATTCCTCGCAAATCCGACAGGGTTCGCTTTGAGATTAGTTCCATAAAAATGGGTACAATAAAGTCTGAAAAGAATGTGTAAAGGTGTGTGAAAGTTAAGGGAAATGTCTTACATACCGTGAAATGTGTGTGCGTAGCGCACATGTGCTGGTGAGTGTGTTCATCAGAGGCGAGGCCGGAAGAAAGAGGTGAATTATCTTGCGCGTTCCTTTTTTTAATATCAGCGTCACCTACCATCGTGAAAGGGGAGATAATTCGAGTCTGAAACGCCCCTGGTGAATGTATGTGTACGTGTGTAGAAAAGGGTACGTAACGCTACAAGCATGTTACAATCTAATATATATATATATATATATATATATATATATATATATATATATATATATATATAATCGTTGAGCTACTGCATATCGTCTTTCCAATAAGATTACACGCGTGGGAAAAATACATGATTACCAATGTTTTTATAAGCAAAAATATTAAATATAATTGTTTTATGGCATAAGCTGTTGATTCCCCGTTTCGTTATTATAACTTCATTTCAAAATGGACACCAACTCTTCTGTTCTGTTAGGTAATTAAATTACACCGGATATAAACTCAATGTCCCCCTGAAAAAATACAATTATATTTTAAAACTTTATTTATTACTAGCAGGCTTCGCCCGCTCGCTATCGTTTCGCAATTAAATTTATATTCATTACTTTTATTGAAATGAAATTAACCGATAAGAAAAAGAAGACAAAATCTCTCTTTCTCTCTATCGATAAGAAATAAAGAACACAAAACTAATCGATAAGAAGACAAAACTAATCGATAAGAAAAAGAAGACAAAATAACACCCTCTCTCCCTTTATTCTGTTTTAATAATAATAATAATAATAATAATAATAATAATAACAACAATACTAATAATAAGGGAATATTTTTGCGTCTATATCAAAAGTGAAAGAAATTCTTTCCTTTCTTTTTTATTATTATTATATATTATTTTTACTCAAAATTTTTTCATTTGCATACGAGATTATTCTTTCTTTCGGTTTTTAATTATTATCAGTTATTGTCATGATTAAGTTCCCCTTTCTTTGCTCATAAATTAAATTTGTATACGTGGGTATTTAAGCGAGCCGGACACACGTTCACTTTTATTATATAGACTAGCAAATATATGCCCCCCCCCCCGGTCGCATATTTTTGCTAGGCTGCCGCGTCAGAAATGAACGCTCACCTGTAAACCGATGGAGCCCCAGTCATATTTCTTGGGTGGTTAGACATCGATTTTCTTTGTTTCCAACCAAGAATATTTTTAGTTAAAAAAAACAAAAAAACTTTCGACCCACCCCAATTTTTTTTACCCCCCCCCCCATAAATAGAAATATTATTAGTTAAAAAAAACAAAAAATTTTTTTTTGCTCCACCTCCAACTTTTTTTTACCCTCCCCCATACATAGAAATATTTTTAGTTAAGACAAGAAAAAAAAAAATTGTTTGACCCCCCAATTTCTTTTATCCTCCGCCATACATATATTTATTTTTAATTAAAAAGAAAAAAAAATTGTTTTGACCCCCCCCCCCCGCCCTAATTGTTTTTACCCTCCCCCATACATAATAATATTTTCAGTTAAAAAAAGAAAACTCTTTTTTACCCTCCCCCCAAATTTGTTTTACCCTACCCTATGCATAGTAGTATTTTCGGTTAAAAAAGAAAAAAAAAATTTTTACCCCCCCAATTTTTTTATCCTCCCCCATACATAAGAATATTTTTAGTTAATAAAATTTTAACCCCCAATAAAGTTTTTTTACCCTCCCTATACATAGTAAAAAACAGGAAAACAATTAGGAGGCACCTCAGTCATATCAAAGAACTCATGTTTAAATATGCTATTGAAGGCGCCTACGTCATATCAAAGAACCAGTTTTGTTATTCTTCCAAAATGGTTATCCATTTAGTAATGGCCGAGATATTTATTGCTTAACTTCAATTTACAAAAAACACCTTGTCTTAACAACGTAATGAAAATAAAGAATTATAATGTGAAAAAAATCCTCTCACAATGACGTCACTTCAGAAAGGACCGGAAAGATGAGTCAGAAATTTACTTTTCAAAAATGGTCACCCATTTACTAATGGCTGGGATATGCCTTGCTTAACTTCAATTTACAACAAAACACCTTGTCTTAACAATGTAATGAAAATAAAGAATGATAATGTGAAAAACTCCTCTCACAATGACGTCACTTCCGGTAGGATGAGTCAGCAATTAATTCTTCCAAAATGGTCACGTATTTACTAATGACCGGGATATACCTTGCTTAACTGCAATTTACAACAAAACACCTTGTCTTAACAACATAATTAAAATAAAGAATTATAATGTGAAAAACTCTTCTCACAATGACGTCACTTCTGGAAGAACCGGAAGGATGAGTCAGCAGTTTATTTTTCCAAAATGGTCACCCATTTACTAATGGCTGGGATATGCCTTGCTTAACTTTAATTTACAACAACAAAACACTTTGTCTTAACAACGTAATGAAAATAAAGAATGATAATGTGAAAAAATCCTCTCACAATGACGTCACTTCCGAAAGGATCGGAAGGATGAGTCAGCAATTTACTTTTCCAAAATGGTCACCCATTTACTAATGGCTGGGATATGCTGTGCTTAACTTTAATTTACAACAAAACACCTTGTCTTAACAACGTAATGAAAATAAAGAATTATAATGTGACGTCACTTCCGAAAGGATGACTTTGCCATTTTAACAGAACTTGCCAATCAAAGTATGGTTTAAAAAACACGCTGGTTTCTTAATGAAATGTGTTTAATTAATTGTATGAATAATTTTTATTAATATCACCTTATCGGAAAATATTGTAAATACATATGTTAATTTGATAATAGCAGTTATAAGTGTATATTTGTAAATATGAATTTAATTGAAGTTTAAAAGGAATGAATTATGCAAATGGCAAAACCCGTTTAGTTTCTGAGCGACTTTTTGTAACAGTATATAAGGAAGTTGAAAAGTATTATTAAGCAAGATTCTTGACACGTTTTCTGTTCTAATCGCAGTCTCGTCTTAAAATTTCTCTCTACTTGATTTATATGTTTACGGCGGTTTTTGTAGTACTACAGGGTGTCTAAAAAAATGTACTCACTCTTAGAATGACGAGAAAACCTTTATTTACCTTGGTGCGCGTTATCAGCTTTGTTTGAACAATAATAGTCATCAGTTTGAACATTTGCGAACATGATTCTTCAATTACATCTGTCTCATGTATTCGATGCTATTTCATTTCACTCTATGTTCATAAATAAAAGTTTTCTCGTCATTCTACGAGTGAGTACATTTTTTTGAGACACCCTGTATATATAGAAGCTGGCAGACTAAGTAAATAGTAATATTTTCTGATGGAGTTTCGGCTTCAGACAGATACATAATCTCCATTATTAATAGATTTTATAATCATGCTTATTGATAATCATGGTTAATCACAATCAGTCCCTATTTTGAAAAAAAAAAGAAGTTTTTAAGCCCGAACAAGTAAAATATTACGGTTCAATTGTAATACATACAAAAAAGAAAATTAAGAAAAACAGTATTTTACACAGAATCTTCTGTTCGGTTGGTTCTAAAGAAACTATCATCCTAGGCATTACCTCTTCACTTGCGCGTGGGCATTGATTTACTACCGGTAGCTTGAGCAACTCTTATTATTATAGTTGTAACTGGATTCCCCACTAAAACCAAACCTAGTTTGTAAGTTTGCCACCGTGGACGTAATACAGTAATACAGCCTGACGTTATAACCGGTGTAATTGAACCCCCTAATTTATACGTAAACACAGCGAAAATAACGTTCTACCTTCTTTGATCCGGGAGTTAACTTGCATTGGATATAAAGTCATTGCCTTCGGTGAATTCATTACTTTAATTTTTGTTAATCTTTTTGTTTCAGCCAATGTAAAATGCTAAGTTCTTTTTAAAAATGTATTGATAATTCTTAAAGGCGGAATATTTTCACATATTTTTGCAAACACACGCAAACACACTTACTGAAGCCTGAAAGCATGCGCACATACAAGACTGAACGCACGCGCATCCAAACTCTCTCTCTCTATCTCCCTATCTCTCTCTCTCTCTCTCACACACACACACACAAATACGTTGCCCTGTGGTCTATTACTTTTATTACCACGTACATGCACACACATGCATGCTCACACTTATTGTTTTCATTATTTGATATTTTATTTGTTATGAAAATGTAAGAGTTTTGTTGATCTCTACTTGAAACAAAGTTAAGCTTAGTTAAGGCGAACTATTTATAATAAATAAAATGCGTAGAAACATGTGTGTGCGCAACACACACGCACGCACGTACACATTTGTCGTTCACGCATACGGACACGTCCTACGAGATAAACATTTTCGTATCTTAATAGTTATTTGGTATTGTAAAAGTTATGTTCAAAAGTAAATGATGGAAATTAGTATTTAATATTGTTGTGTCAGTGTATTTGTACGAAACACCGTAGAATGATGTATCAATTTAAATTAAGCTAAGCAGTTGAATAAGTATGTACCTTATGTAGGCAGCCATTTGAAAAAATAAGCGGAAGCAATTCATCAGAAAATAAATTCTTACTCGATTTGCTGAAAATTGTAAAGAACTTGAAAAGCGTAATTTGTGAAGTAAATTTTAAAGTTTTTATTAAGTAAATTATGGATTAATTATGTAAATATTATTGAGCATCATTTTGAAAGATGATTTACATATTATGGTGTCGTTTGGTTTTATGCTGACCAACACCAGCGCCTCAAAATGTGTATCCATATTAATAGCTTTCAAAGCCAAAACAAGTATTTTTAGAAAAAAATAAATTGAAATAAAATATTTTCATGCCAAATGAATTCCATTTTTGGACCTTACCGGCTCAACTTGTTCCACATCCCCGAATTGAAGTAAAAGTGCTAAAACTAATTAAGTACACTCCTATGTAATTCGAGCACAGCTCAGTTAATGCATTATATATGTGGACCCAGGTTCTCCCCCCCCTGCTCTAGTATTCAGGCTAAAGGTTAACCTTGTTGCTCCTCATTTCTTTTAAAGAGTTTTTCATGCCAATAACAAAATAGGTTACCAAGAATCGAATAATGATATGTCAGATGGATTGCTATTTGGGTCTGACTTTGAAAATCTGACTGAGTTTTTTTTTTATATATATAGATATCATTTCTTAATTTTGACGTTGATTTATGATCATGTTTTTACAAGAATTATAATCAAATAATTTTACAGGCAGAATACATGATGATGTTATAATAGACCCACACCCTCTCTCTTCCTCTCCCTCACCCTCTCTTCACTTTTTTTAATTTTCTTCCCGCCCCCTTCTTATTCTCTCCTCCTTCTCCCTTTCTTAATTATTTACCTCATTCCCGTACTAAACCAAGTATTTAACAAAGTAAGAATACAGCGTGATGGCACAATAGACGCCCTCTTTCCCAATCTCTTGTCCACGTCTTTCTTCCCTTACCTCCCCTATTTTATCCACTTATTTTAAGTATTTACACCATTCAACCAGGTCTCTTATCATTTTATTTACCCTTAGACCCACCATCTAAAACATGCATGTACAAATTAAGTTTTCACATCCACAGGCAGACTATTTCGTTGTATCACAGCTCTTATATATATATATATATATATATATATATATATATATATATATATATATATATATATATATGATTATTTTTATTTACACAGACATGTACAAAATCTGCGACACTGGCATGTCGATGTTATCGATCAACAGCTATTATAACTGAGATCTCATCAGGCAGAGTTAGAATCCGATCTTAACCGTAGATCATATTTGGTATTAGCTGCTGATCACTTAAAAAATAAAAAAAACAAACATTCAGTACAACTCCATGTTTTATCAAACAGTAAGCAGCTTGTAATACTATTGGTCAATATTTTTAAAAGAGAAACTCAACGATCATCACCGTTAGCCATTTGACTTCCAGTTTTAGACATATCGCTTAAAAGGGATTGATCACTCTATCTGAAGTAAGAACAAGCCGGAATCTATCTTAATTCCAGAATGACCAGATGGACGAAACCTGAGTCTCCCCAGAGTAAACCGTAGTGTATATATATATATATAGATATATGTGTGTGTGTGTGTGTGTGTGTGTGTGTGTGTGTGTGTGGTCACGTGCATTAGATTAGCGGCGTATATGTTCAGTCGCTGGGTGTACAGTAGTTCGTGAATGACTCTCGTCATGTGTGCTACTTGCTGAGGGATTTTCGACCCAAAGACTAAGGCTGATTACTGAAATGCACACGTATGTCGCGTGTGGAAGAAAAACAGGAAAGAGGATTTTGGGGTTTTATATTGGGCGCAAATATTCGGAAGTGAATATTTCTTGCAATCTGATTGGTTGAAAAAAACTGCTGATTTTAGTTTTTGTTCAAACGAGAATCGATACGCAGAAACCACATTCGCTGGTTGCTGCTGTTTCCCATATAACCATCGGATATTATGGAAAGAAAAAGAGGAAACAACAACAGGGAATTAATCTGGTCACAACACGAACATATAGCCGGTTATGTTACAGAATAAATCCTGTGTCGAAACGTCGCTTAAAAAAAGCATTCGCTTTTAAAATTGTACTTTCAATTCGAAAAATAATAAATAAAAGAATGCGTTTTGGGCAAAAAAGAAAAGAAAAGACAATAAGATAATTTGGAACATTTGGGTTAAAAAGGGATTATTTTCATGGCGTAATCATATGACGGAATAAAAATAAAGAACGCTACTTAAAAAAAAATTGGAGAACGCGAACAATTTAATTAATGTATTATATGAAATTGACATAAATAATATTTTTTTCAACAGCATTAAATAAATCTCAGTCCTGTTCGAAGTAGCAACGGCAGTGAATGTTGTTCTTACGTACTGACTCTCGATTGGACAAACGCTCAAATCAGTAGTTTTTTTCAACCAATCACAGTGCAAGAAATATCTCGTCTCAAAATCTCGCGCGTATATAAAAACCCAAACACACAACTTTCTTTCTCTTTCTTCTTGTTCTTTTGCAGACAATATGCTTGTGTACGACACAATCCTCCTCGGGCCCCTTTGGGGCGAAGTCATTCGACAAACGCAACGAGAGACACACACGAACTTCTGCACGCCCAACGAAGCACACACACGCCACTCACCGAACGCATATACATAGTTCATACATATACTCTCTCACAAACAAAACAGGCATGTTAATATACACACACATATATATCATGCCTATCCCATTTACACAGACGTAAACGAACACGGCGCCAGCCGAAATTAACATGTCTGCTCAATTTCTCCTTTTACGGAAAACAGTTCTTTTACTCTGAACGTTCCTTGAACAATCTGAACTCTCAATCTTTACAAACCCTTTATTTTCATTGTATTAACGATGCTGTCAATAAAAATTAATTAATTTTGTATGGATAGACTTTATCATTCATTCATTTGATATTGCCTTTCCCTTTACAGTCTACTCCCTTTTATTCATTTTTCCACTTTAGGTTCCTGTCCTCCAATCGTTCTTTGTTGCATTCCACATTTGGAAATGTCTTCTCCACACCAAGCGAGGATCTGCTTCCATGTCCCAACTCACACACACACACACCAATCACCAATTGTCCATTTCCCTAAACATGAATATGTTTTAATCATCTCCCTGTCAACCTTTTTACCTGACTTTTTGGCTTGGAAGAAAGTGTAGTATCTGTTCCGATGGATATTGCACCCTATAGACCGGTGTCGTCTTGTCCTTCGGGGCATGATTCCGCCGATCTGTGGGTTTGTCCTGTGCAGTTCTAAGAGGTCCACCCTCCCAGGCTTTGCCTCCCCTCTTTGGGGAGGAGTAAGTTTATTGCTTACTGCCTGAGGCGCCCCTACCGGGGAATGCTGACGGGCTGCCCAGGAAATGTTTAATGGCCAGAGTGCTCACCTTCTCGGGCGCTGGCTTTTCAAGTCCCACTTTCCCGACCCGACCTTGGGTCACCTCTTACCTTGTGGGAGTAAGATAAAACTGGCCTTGTGCCTAACTCCTGGAGAGGAGGTAAATAAACATTTCCCTGTCAACCAGATTTAAGATATTTTTCTGATACCGTAACATCCTCTTCTAAACAGCAGATCATCTCCCCATTTCATATTCTCCCGGACTGACTAAACACATTTAAAAATGCTATTTTAAAAGTAAGCTGACAGACCAAAGAAAATGACATCTCACACTTAATTGCGACAGACCGATCGACGGACAGAGCCCCAATAGAGATGCTTTGACGCATTTAAAATTAGTTGCGTCCATTTAATCTGCGAGTCTAGTAATGAAACTAGTGTAGAGTATATATGGACAGACCGACTGACAGAAATATCAAGCTAAATGAATATGAGGTGTTCTAGTTTTAACGGTTTTAGCGACCACGTGTTTGCGTAACTCTCCCAAACAGGCGGTCGCCATTTTGTGTGTTGTGTTATCTTAGGTACACACACAGTTTTTTCTATTGGGTCACCATTTATCAAGGCCAAGAACCACTCGAGAATAAAGGTTAATAAGACGAAAATGGGTACTACTCCAGGGTTTGCGCCTAATTTCCGTGACTGCTCGGCCACATCGATCGACAGGTCACGGAAGCGCCCGAGGCCTGCCGAGTCGAAAACGAGGCTGTTGAAACGAAAACGAGGCTGTATAAACAAAACCGCAAAATGCGGAAGGTTGGCAGACGACAATACAAGACGATGAATACGGAAAGAAAGAAATGCATATATTTTTATAAAAAAATGAAAGAAATGAACAAACCCATAGCTGAAATAAATAAACTTTTTATATTTTTGAACCATTTAAAAAAAAATTTGTTTTCAATTAGGCAATTCTTTTTTTTTTCAAATTAGGCAAGTCTTTTTGTTTTTTATAGATTTTTTATGGGGGGTGGAGGGTGGGGGGAATTCTGTATCTTTTCCCGGAGAGGTAGCGCTTGTTTTTTTTTGGGGGGGGGGGGGGTTTAGCGAAAGACAGACAGAAGAGGAGTTGGGACCACAGGTAGATTATCTTCAGTATGGTCGCTATATCCAGATTTGACCGCGAAACAAAATGTCCCCGATCGCAAAGACACCCCAAACCCTGCATTCCTGGGTGGGGCATCTCCATGCATATTTGTCCGATATTGTTTGTCTTGCCGTCAACCGGCAAAGTCGTGCGCATCGCCTACACCGCATTCTGGTGGGCAGTAGAGATTTCTGATGGCAGAAATTCATAACCTGCTCCGGAGATTCTAGGCTCTGACACAATTGCTGCAAAATCCATTTTTTTGAGTTTTGCTTAGCGTCTCCTTCCAATTTTTATCGGCTGCTTACAGCATCCTGCTTGGTCAGTTTTTTTTCTTCCCAGTTTTGTTTACAGTCTCGTTTTCGACTCGGCAGGTCTTGGACGCTTCCGCGACCTGTCGGATCGACGCGGCCGAGCAGTCACGGAAATTAGGCGCAAACCCTGGAGTAGTACCCGAAAATGATTGCCAGCCGAAAGATGAGGAACACAATGGAAGTGCTAACATTGATCAATGCTATTTACTGCGTTTTATTACTTTTGGGCCATGACAAATATTTGTTGACATTGCATTTGAAGGCGACCAAGTTGTAATCAGCAGGGAGGCAATCTCGTAGTAATGCGTTTCATAGGTGGGAAGTCCCCGCAAAGAAGCTATTTTCCATGGAAACTGCGCCTGACGCTAAGCACACATAGTGCGAAGGGAAAGTCTTTTGTCGATGTGGCAGAAAACGAGTTCTTGCTGCGAATATCTTACAAGGGAGAACCAAAGACTGGAAATCAGAATAAAGAATAAGAATAAAAAAGAAATAAGGGTAATAATAAGGAAACAATTAGATTTACATAAATATATTTTCATAACTTACATATGATGATTGCCACTTCTTTACAGAAGAAGGGCATCCCTACAAAATTGCATTGTCCGGTTGTGGTCATGCAGATTTTACAAGTCTTTATCGCTGTGGGTCTTGTAGAAATATCTATACATGTAGATGGCCATGCTATGCGCTTGTATGACACGCAGAGTACGCTCTCCTTCTACAAAGCCTGGATTCAGTGACACGCCGAGGCAAGATAACTGAGAGACGATGTAGAACGCAGTTTTTATATCGGAGTTTCCATCTCCTAGATGGATGGTCTAACAAAATCTACGGGTCCATCTCACCGAGTAAGGTAGCATCGAGCCTGGATACTATATCAGGTATTTCTACGCCCTCGTTAATAATAATAATAATAATAATAATAATAATAATAATAATGATAATATTATATATATATATATATATATATATTTATTTATTCTGGTACAGAAAAATTAGTACAACATTCGTACCGTCGGTTTCAAGCACGGAAGGTCTTACCCATCCGGCTCTCTTCAGCTTCTGTTGTCATCTGTTTTGGAAATCCAAAACAGATGACAACAGAAGCTGAAGAGAGCCGGATGGGTAAGACCTTCCGTGCTTGAAACCGACGGTACGAATGTTGTACTAATTTTTCTGTACCAGAATAAATAAATATTATGCTCTTAATTTTTAACTTTAATTCTTAATTAATCGAGCACTCTGCTGGGATTTTTCCTACCATTCTACAAAGAAGTTATATATATATATATATATATATATATATATATATATATATATATATATATATATATATATATATATATATATTGTGTTAAAGAACTGCTTTCCGATATCGGTTATAATTTAAAATTTTACGAAAATAATGACACTCATCGTTGTTTTTGTCCTTGTCGTAAAAAAGACAAAACAAGAATTATTTCATGCTGAATCCAGTTAGAAAGGCACGGGCGAAAGAAACGCGTTCCATTATATATATATATATATATATATATATATATATATATATATATATATATATATATATATATATATATATATATATATATATAGTAAGCTATGAAAATATATTTATGACAATTAAGCTACGCAGAGGCTCCTGCGTTTCATTTGGGGGGGGGGGGATCTTCAGGCTAAAATGCATGGAGTTATTTTTGCCGGGTGTTTTTTTATATACACGGCTAGCTAGTTAACAATCAGATTCTTTGTTGTTCTCTCAGCCAATCGTTGAGCTTCCCGCAAACAAAGGTCTTGTTGGTGTTTCTTCCTATATCCTGTTCTATTGTTCTGTTTTCTATAGATTTGCTTTTTATCCTGTTTCCTTTGTTGTGTCAATATAATGGGTGAATTCATTTTAACACGTGGTTCCTTGTATTTCTATTTTAGGTTTTCATTTTTAAATTGTTAAGTTTTTGTTTAGTTTTTTTTTACTTATTTATTTATTTATCGTTAGCCTAGGATACATTTATTTCTGTGTAAGCAGCTGTTTGCTATTAATATATATACACACACACACACACACACACATATATATATATATATATATATATATATATATATATATATATATTGTCGTAAAAAAGAAAAACAAGAATTCTTTCATGTTGAATCCAGTTATATATATATATATATATATATATATATATATATATATATATATATATATATATATATATATATATATATATATATATATATATATAATGGAACGCGTTTCTTTCGCTCGTGCCTCTCTAACTGGATTCAACATGAAAGAATTCTTGTTTTTCTTTTTTTACGACAATATATATATATTATATATATATATATATATATATATATATATATATATATATATATATATATATATACATAAAAGGAAATTGAAACATCTTTGAAGCAACATGTGTCAGAAGATTTATATATTTAAATTTGAAAAAAAAAAAAAATGGTGCGATTTAAATGATAAAATCATTTATTTATTTATTTTTTCTGAGACTTTTGACGAATGCATCTTTTTCAAGAGCGAGACTTCTTTTTTCCCTCTTCATTTTGTTGGTATTAACCCCGTCTCTAACAACTTGACGTGTTTTCGGACTCTACGATGGATCTGACTCCTCAGGGTCAATACCAACAAAATGAAGAAGGAAGAAAAAAAGGAATAAGTCTCGTTCCTTAAAAAAATGTATTCATCGAAAGTCTCAGCAAAAATAAAAAATAAAATTAATAAATCAAGGGAGGCGCGAGAGCGCTCTATCCCTTAATAGACTTCACGAATGGCCTATGGTGGAAATCTCATTTCAAAAACCAATAGACCAAATTAGTTAAAACTTTGCACAAAATTTTTATTTGATAGGTTCTATAAGTGTGTAGAATTTCAGCATCATTAGTCAAGGAAACCCAGAGATCCAGAAAGGTCAATCATGAAATCATGTTATCTGTGTGTACGTACGTACGTACGTACGCATATGCCACCCTGTATCTCATCAACTATTTGATGGATTCAGCTGATTTTTGGCAGAGATAGAGGTTCTAGGGTCTAGTTGATGGCATTTTAATTTCAGTTTACCATATACCTTAGTTTTCCAGAAAATTAAAAAAAAACTTAAAAATGAGCAAAAAGTGTGTGAGGTGCGCTGAAGAAAAATTCCTACCAGTAAAATACATAGCCCTGTTGTGCTCGCATATCCTTAATGACAATAAAAGTGTAAACATTTTGAATTTTCCTTGCTTTTGTACATTTAGTGTATATGAATTTCCATCTTAACCCTATTAAGGGCATATGATTTCAGTATACTGGCATTTTTCATGGAATAAATAAATAAATGACGAGTGCTTTTAGCGACCCCTTTCCCAGATGTGGCGGGAGTACTTCATCTTAGGACGTATCTGACTCTTATATCGTTAGAGGATGTATCAGAAGTCAGATACTTTTTTTGAGCGGTAGAATGATCCAGCCATTTTTCCACCTTAGCAAGAGATTCGATGTAAGTCTTCCATTTGATGCGTTCATTCAATCTGCGAGTCTGGCGATGAAAATTCTATTTGAAGCTGAAGCGTGACAGATCTGCGGACGGAACGACCGACCGACACAGCTTCTTACATAGAATTGCATCCTAAAAAGGAAAAAGAAAAGAGAAAATAGCAAGCTAACAAGGACGAACGTACAATGATTGAAGAGTTATCAGGGTCAGGGTTAGGGTTAGTTCCGATATGGACACATCAATAAAACTAGAAGTGAATTCTCCGGGATTTCTTTTATCAAATCTATCACCACAACTCAAAGAAGTTGCGTTTTCCCGCCCGACGGGAGAATAGTAACATTTGGTTCTTTGGCTCGAAAGGATTAATTGAGTTGCGTCTCTTTATAACCGAGTTTCTTATCAATCCGACAAAAAAGAAAAAAAAAATGAAAAAAAAAGAAAAGAAAAAAAGAAACAAAAGAAAAAAAGAAAGAAGAAAGAAAGAACGAAAACAGGAAAAGAAAAGAAAAAAAGAAAGAAAAAAGAAAAAAGTAAGAAAACAGGAAAAGAAAAGAAAAAAAGAAAAAAAAGAAAAAAGGAAAGAAAACAGGAAAAGAAAAGATAAAAGGGAAAAGAAAGAAAAAAGAAAGAAAACAGGGAAAGAGAAGAAAAAAGAAAAGAAAAGAAAAAAGAAAAAGATAATACAAAAGAAGAAAGAAAAAAGAAAGAAAAGAAAAAAGAAACAAAAGAAAAGAAAAGGAAAGAAAAAAGATAGAACGAAAACAGGAAAAGAAAAGAAAAAAAGAAAGAAAACAGGAAAAGAGAAGAAAAAAGAAAAGAAAAGTAAAAAGAAAAAGATAATACAAAAAAAAAGAAAGAAAAAAAGAAAGAAAAAAAGAAAAGAAAAAAAAGAAAGAAAAGAGAACAACGAAAAGAAAATGGCCAAACAACAACCTGCTGATAGTTTACGTCCTACAAGATCAAGAAGCGATTGTTTTTCCACTCATCTTTCTGGAAACAAATAACGTTAACCAAATATTAATACAATGAATGGTGACCTTTCACTTATTTTGACATCGAAAACAAATGGCCTCGAAGAACTAAAAGGCGGATATCTTTGATAGACAGCTCCATCTCTGACGGCTGAATAAAGCAGACATACATATTTCTGTATTAACAGAGTCGAGCTCTCTGAAAAGGAGTACAAAAAGTAGGCTGACCATTATCAGCTTTCTCTTCAAATTCATGTCTTTGTTCGCTTCAGTAAAAGGTTTCTTTGTATAAATGTATACAGTAAGTAAAACGAGGCGACGTCAGTTGATATTGAATTTATCTTTAATCATATTAATGTGTTGTTACAGTCAAAGTGGTTGAGGCGCCATATCTCCTGATGTAGAGATGCAATAGAGGAATTTGGTGGTTTTCGAGTTGTACCGGAGCGCGTACCAAAACAAACAAAATTGATCTAACGTCGAGGCATCGGCGGCATTTCTTAATTGAAGTCATAGATCAAGGCTTCAAGTATAAAGTCTTTTATTTTAGTCTCTATATTTAACGCACAATGTCACATACAACTGGAGCAGGAACACAGACTACTGAAGAGTCTTTTTTTTATAGCGGACAATACGAAAATACGTGCACAAGTTTGTGGTATTTAATAGAAGAGCTCTGCCACTAAATAAAAGTAGCCCAGCCAATCATGCGCAGTGCGCACACACACTCTTAACCTACTTTTGTGAGTCTTGTCTAGACATGCATTTAGTTAGAGTTATGATTAGGTTAGGGTTAATGTTATGTTAATTAAGGCTAGGTTAAAGTTAGTCTGCACAAAATGCAGAATAAACACCACTGTTGAACGCATCGCGGAATGTGGACAGCTATCTGTATGAGTTTATGTAGAGACAAAAATATCAAGGAAACGATCTTTTCATGCAAATACTCATTGTTTTTTTTAATACTACAAGCCGCATTTTGTCTGTTATGAAAGGTAGCGGGTAGGGGGATTTTTTTTTGGGGGGGGGGCGGGGCGGGGCTTTTCTACAAAACATCCCAAGTTTGAATATACCTTAGCTCTGAAATGTGTGACGTAATTCACGGGACTACCTTTCATCCTCTTTCTTACGAACGTTCGCGGTGAAAAGACGTTCGCGGGATCTTGGGCATTTTTATCCACCCGATCGACACACCCCGTGTATCCATAGATATATACATTTTCTCTCACACTTCTTATCCAGGAGCCAAACAACTATTACACGTAACATATTCTCTTTCAATTCTTTATACACGTGTACAACATCTCTCGCACATCACAGACAACCTACATGCTGTCATTGTTCTTTCGACCTGGCAGGATGCGACATTCATGCGTCCAAGGAAGATAGTTATTTTACCCATTTTATCGACACTTCCTACGTATATACTCTTTATTCGCATATATACACCTTTTCTCTTCTTAACAATTGGCCTAAACCTAAACGCATATAACACACCCTTTCTTTATGCACGTGTGCAACATCTTCTCTCGCATATAACATACAAAATAAATATTGTGATCGTTAACCCTGCTGCATCGTTTCATCACTTCAGCCTTCAAAATAATTTCTCTTTCAGCTACCTTCCTAATATATATATGTCTCTACAGTAACATTAGCATTCGTTAAAGTAGAAAATGGCCGTTTTCTTTTTCTCCGGGTCCCAAACGGATAGTCGATCACAGTTTTATATGTGTTAGACATAAATATTAGAAACAAAACATATATATATATATATATATATATATATATATATATATATATATATATATATATATATATATATATATATATTAGGAATAAAAGAAACAGTGTTTCAGACAAAATGTAAAAATAAAAATGGAATAAAGGATTAGCTAATCAACTCCTCCTCCTTTTTTATGTAAATCCATTGTTGTCATTTATTTTAAATTACTACTAATCTTTCTTACCGACTGTATTAACTTACAGCGTTTCCAATCGGCGTTTATAAGCTAACTGCCGATTTTCTTCTTCTTCTTCTTCTTCTTCTTCTTCTTCTTCTTCTTCTTCTTCTTCTTCTTCTTCTTCTTCTTCTTCTTCTTCTTCTTCTTTAACATTTCTTTCTTTCTTTCTCCCTTTCTACTGTTTATTACACGTGATTATTTTTTTCCAAATTGCGTTCTTTGTATAAATTTGAAAACTTTTCTGTTTTTAATTAAAGTTCTGCTACCGATTGATAATGATTGTATTTTAACAATCGAAATATTTTGGTAGAACTATTCAACATGTGTTTTTGAGTTTATTTTTTGCTAATTGTTGATTAGCTTATCCTTTATTCCATTTTTATTTTTACATATATATATATATATATATATATATATATATATATATATATATATATATATATATATATATATATATATATATATATAGAGAGAGAGAGAGAGAGAGAGGGAGAGAGAGAAAGATTATTTCAATACTGTTACTAGCTTTTACATTTTTATCGACGTCGTGTTCATGTATATCTTTCCCGTACAGGCGGTCTCCATTTTATGAGAGAACTAAGTGTTAGCAATAAATAAGTAAATATTACTTACTTTGTGTTTAGGGTTTGTGAGAATATATGACCACTACCAGAAGAAGTAACACATAGTCAAAACCTGCCCCAAGGAGGAGCTGGACAACACATCCATGCTCTTTGCACAACGTGCCAGAAAGAGAGTAAGATCCCCGTCCTAAATTCTGCATGCGGGTGGCAGAAAATGACAGACTCTCGTGTAGGAGAGCGCGTGTTCTCTCTGAATTATTTTCATTAGAATCCGTACGTTAACAACACAAATTGATAAAACGGGTGCGCTCATCCAAACTCTTCCCCGTCCAAAACTTATTTAATAAATTAGATAGAAAAATAGATTAGATAAAAGAATTTCTCAAATTTTGAGTTATATCAAGTAATACATTTTGAAAGGATTAGTACGCGCGCATGAGCGTCAATAATATGTATGTGCTTGGTAAAATCATAAACTATTGAACTTATCATTATGAATTATGGATTATGTATTCTAGGCAACAGAGTGTGCAACGTGGGCACATTATATATATATATATATATATATATATATATATATATATATATATATATATATATATATATATATATTACGTTATTTATTTTTATATTTTTATTTACAATGCTCATTATTGAAAACTATTCAATTATTTTTACGGAAGAGCATTGCCCCAATGCTAAGTAACAATCATTATTTCATTCAACAGCGTGCCCTACCTATAAGGGGAGCTTATATATATATATATATATATATATATATATATATATATATATATATATATATATATATATATATATATATATATATATGCTCCCCCATGGGTGGAGCATGCGTATTAAGAAAATAATGGTTTCACTTTTTGCATTCGAGCCGTGCTCTCCCGTAAAAAATAATTGAGTATTTTTCACTTATAGGTATTGTAAATAAAAAATATAAATAAATAAATAACATCATTTATAATGCGATACAAATACTCTCACTATCACTTAGATGTTCTTGGCTCAGTTGGTTGAGCGCTGGACGAACTCCAGACATTGGGGCCCCGGTTTCGTTCGAATCTCACCAGGTTTAGCCGTACTGATGAGTTGTAGAGACGACGAAACACGTGTCTATCTATCTATCTATCTATCTATCTATCTATCTATCTATCTATCTATCTATCTATCTATCTATCTATCTCTATCTATATCTCTCTATCTATATCTCTCTATCTATCTATCTCTATCTATATCTCTCTATCTATCTATCTCTATCTATCTTGGCTAGAAATTCCTAAATCTTATCGAAAACACTTTCTTTTAACTAATCACTTGCACAAAATATTCAATAAAAATCACTTAAAACTGTCCTATAGTTGCTGTAAAAACTAAGAAATGATAATCAAAGCCCACAATAACAAAATACTAAATGAGAGTAGTAGAAAAAAATAAAATGCATAAAAAGGTGATAAATATAGCAACAATAGCAATAACATTAAGAAAACAATATAATCACCAGAAATAGTAATAACTCAAACTATAATAGCAATAAAAAAGTTAATAATGAAGGGAGAAACTCTATCTGTAGAACTCGTGCACTTTGTCTACTACAAAATAACTGCTTAACTAATTGTATTGTTTACCAAGCCAGCATAAGGTCCCAGAAAAACCCTAATAACTAAAGATACTATGTAGGAGAAACCTCCCTATAATTTAAAACTAGGTATAATAACCATAAAAGCACATTCAATAAATTAAAGATAAAAACACCGATTCAAAACATCACTAGTGAACCATTACTGGGAGCTCAAAGAAGGCGGACGTTCGCGAAAATATTACGATGGGCCAGTACATCGAGATATTTAGACGACCTGTGTAAATTATGCTTAAATGGAAAGCTAGAAATTTTAAATTTCAAAGATCCCCCAAACTTACCAAATTATAGAAGCGAAATAGCAAGTAACAGTAGGCATAGAATAAACTTCACCTAAGGATAACTATGTATAAATAAAATAAAAATAAAAATAAAAAATAAAATAAAATAAATTAATAAGTAAAAAAAACAAACTAAATAAATATCTAAAGCAGCAATGAGTAACAAAATAAATTCCCACGTTCTAAAATAAGATCACCTATAAATTTGACCAACAAAGAAAGAAAAGGATGTCAGACAAAGATCAGTTAGACCTTTGTTTGAGAGGAGTTCGGTCATTAGCAAATGAAAATATTAGCCAGTGAGGGAGTAATAACAACGAATCTGATTGATTAGTTGGCTAGAGTAAACACTACTTAGATATAAAAGCATTTGTTAACAAAGAAATTCGCGATGAAACATAGACACCTCTGCTTTAAAATACGTCAAGCCGCCGTATAAAATGTTAAAGTTTTCACCGTTTATTCACTGTTCAAAATTGGCCGAGTGGTTAAGGCGTCGGATTTGAGTTGCAAAATACTCGTAATCCGGGGTTTCGAACTGATGAGTCCCGATTATTAAAGGACGAAACGTTACGTACATAGATAATAAACAATAACAAATATTTATATATATATATATATATATATATATATATATATATATATATATATATATATATATATATATCAGGAAATACATTTCTTTCTTCAGCCACGAATCCATCCAGCTCTAAAATCGATAGTTGATTTAATACACCCCCTCGATATTACTGTTTATCGATATTCTGACTCTTCCCATTCCTCGATTAATTTCCCTCCATATCGTAGTTTTTTCATCGTTAAAGTAGTCATTTGCACCAACATTTCTAGAATTAAATAAATCTTACGTTTCAAATTGTTCTTGGGGTCAATCAGAGCATGTAATCCGCTTAAATGTTTATAACTTTCTAGTTTTGCAATATAAATGAAATTCTATAATGGCTGTAAGAAAAGGTATTAATTAATACAAATTTTGCGTTGGCGTTTTCTTTTTAAAGTTAATGAATTAGATCAGTAATTCAAAGTTTAAGCAAATGTATTAGACACGTTTAAATAATTAAATCTTAATTTGACGTTAGCTGTGAAAAGAGTTTTAATTTATTTAAAAAAAGTATTCAGGCGAGAAGTGCCTTTTCCTCTTTTTAGACAAGTTGACCCGAGCAAACAAATCGCATGTTCGCATGATTTATAAACGGCCAGTTAGAATGGATGAAGGGAAGGCAAGTGGACCCCCATAAAAGCGTTTTTGCATGAAATGTCTTCTAGTGCGAAGAAGAAAGAGTAAACAACGGGATTATTATGCAATAAAAGTACCTTTTTATTTCGATCGAACTGAAAAGAGATTAAATACAGACAATAATAAACTATACAGAATATAAGGCGTCACGTTCTAGCAAGTTGTATACGGGCTGATATGTTGGAAGAGCCAGTTACAGAACACCCGATTCGTACGACTGTCAAAATCCAACGTAGCGGGAAAATCTTGCATGGGCGCGTTTCGAAACTAGTCCAACAAACCGTATTCATACGCCAAGCTATTCTACTGATCGATGGGCGTATTGCTCATTGCTTGCTTGTCTGTTTACATCAAGAGAAAATAGGACATCGATATGTGACTGTGTTATAATTGTGGTAGTAAGACTCTGAACGTTACCGACACGTAGTTCAGCCACGAATGTAAAATGTGCACAGGTTGAAAACCCGATGACAGAGGAAATCAACCCGTACTTCATAAAATGAATACACATCCTATCACAAATTATAAACATATATATATAAACAACCAAGACAAAATTAACAGTACATAACAAGTACTTATTTATTTAAAAGAGGCTGGTTTTGTTATTCTGAGAAAGTCGATCAGAATTAAAAAGTTAATTTGTAGCACTTATGAAGGCTTATAGCCTTTATGAAAATGAAAATAGGAAAGTTCTTTTTCCTGACACCAAAGTTATAATTGTGTCGAAAACAAAATGTTATAATTGTTAAACTTATTTTCACGCGTTCCTGCGCGGGTACGTTGCTCTTTTGTGAAGAGACCGTAACGAGTTCAAATATATCAATTAAGAAAGCTTATAGCCTTTATGGAAATAAAAATAGGAAAGTTCTTTTTCCCTTTTTTTTCTTATGAAATTCGAGGAAAACAAATGCGAAGACACAATATAAACAAAATGAAAGTTGATTTAGGACGAATTAATATAGTATTCTTTTTTTTGTCCTTATGTATAAACACATACCTTTTTTTGTTTTGACGGCGGAGAGAAGGATATTTTATAGAATTTTGGATTCTGTGATCCGCTTTTAACAAGCTGTTTTAGGGTCCTGAGATATACGTAATCTCGACGCTAAATAGGTCAGTTGATCGACTGTTCGGTCGTAATCAATTTTGTTAGACAGGATTTTCTTGGGTGTCCGGTAGACAGTCGTAATAAATGTCGCTGCATTTCTTCCGCGTTAGATTTAAAAATCCTATTTATTTATTTTTGATTTGTGCGCGGGGATAAATTTTCTGAATCTGACGGCTTGGTGAGCGGTTGATTGTGAGATGCGTCATCTCAGGATAACTTGTCTGAATATGACGGTTTGGTGAGCGGTATATTCTCAGAGGCGTCCGCTCTGGATAACTTGTCTGAATATGACGGCTAGGTGAGCGGTTGATTCTCAGAGGCGTCCTCTCTGGATAACTTGTCTGGATATGACGGCTTGGTGAGCGGTTGATTGTCAGAGGCGTCCTCTCTGGATAACTTGTCTGAATAATACGGTTTGGTGAGCGGTATATTCCCAGAGGCGTCCTCTCTGGATAACTTGTTTGAATAATACGGCTTGGTGAGCGGTATATTCTCAGAGGCGTCCTTTCTCCACGGACCCTGAAGCTCGACTCCTCCTGTTTCCCCCCTGGTTCTGACTTTCTCGCTTTGTATATAACAACAGCATTCCCTCACCTGATTGGTCGAGTCTTTCGCCCACGCCAATGCCGTGTAATGTACAATAAGAAAAAAGCACACGTTTAAATATCCTGTACCAAGCTCTGAACGGTGTGACGTCAGTCACATGACTCGTTTTGTTTCCTGTCTTTCTCAGAACACCCGAGGTGAAAGGACTTTCACTTGGCATCCTTTTCTTTTCACAGATTTTCTCGAACTTACAAGATGTGACATTCACGCGTCCTAGGGAGATTGTTAATTTTACCCATTCTATCGACACTCCCTACTGTATCAATTCTTTACTCGCGTAAATAATTTTCTCTCTCAATTCTTATCAATCAGCCGAAACTAAAGTAAATGTAATGAATTCTTTCTTTCAATTCTTTATACACGTGTACAACATGTTTCTCGCACCTCACATATAAAATAAATGCTTTATCGTTTCATTTCAGAAGAGTTTTTTTCGTTTACTTTCTCAATCTACCGCCTTAACAAATATCGTTCGCATTCAATACAGTAGAGAAAGGCCACCTGTCTCTCTACGGATCTCGGACTGATAAGCGATCAGCATTCGTTTTCTACAAAAGTAGACTTCTCACACCTGACATTATCCTATATCTCTACAAAGCTACCATTTGCCCATGCATGGAGTATTGTTGCCACATCTGGGCTGGTGCATCATCAACTAGTCTCTCCCTCTTAGACAAGGTCCAAAAAAGAGTTCCCAACTTGATAGGTCCTTCACTATCCACCAAGCTCCAGCCTCTGTCCCATCGCCGCAATGTTGCATCCTTGTGCCTGTTTTACAAGTACTTCAATGGATTGCGCTCTGATGAGCTTGCTGCTCTGGTACCCCCACGACGTAAATTCACTAGACCAATCCGACAATCTGCCAAATTCCATCCATACACTGTGGAGGTCCCCAGATGTCGAAAAGCTTTCCTCGTGCTGCTGGACTCTGGAACCCCATCCCTGCTCCCTGCTTTCCTGACGTTACTGAGATGCAGAAATTTAAAACTAATGTAAACAGACATCTCGCTGCGCAGCTCCTAATTTAGGTTACCCCCCCCCCAAAAAAAAACCCTTCAACCTTTTTTCTCAGTAGCCCCTTACATCTACAGTGGCGACCTGCTTTGTTTGGGGTGAACTATGATAAATAAAAAAAAAAGTAAACGTAATTTGCAAAATGTTGTTCATGAGTAAACTAGGTGTGAATTTACCAAAAAGATGGTGTTGAGGCAGTCAACGACTTTAGCTACCACAAGTTAAAACAATGATAAAAAAAGAGGAAATATCGACGACGAACTGGTTTAAAAGTTCGAACAAACGAGATTTTATTAAGCGCGTGTACGAACTAGTTTTCCGTGTAGTTTGTCAGGATCGACTGTATAAAAGTAATGCAGTGTTTTGTGAACTAGCATAAGACGTTAAGAGTTCTGATTGATTCTAAGGTTGTATTTCGCTCGGGCTAGCATATTCATACCAGTCGAGGATACGTCCTCGTCAATCAGCCCGGCAGAGTTTGGACCATTTTGATGTTAGGTGACAGTCCTAGGAGGTACACTCAGGCTCTACATTCTCACGCAGTGAAATCGAGTTAGTTTATTGCTAATCGCCTGAGGCGCCCCTAGCGAGGAATGCCGACTGGACTGCTCTAGCATTTTTTGTGGGTCAGAGTGCACTTTATCTTTTGCGTTGATTTTTCAATCTCCATCTTCTGACCTTTTGTCACATTTTCCTACGGTGGGAAGAAAGTAAATACTAGCATGGATGTTCGTGTGAGAAATGATGTGTGCGTATGTGTGTGTGTGTATGTGTGTGTGTGTGTATGTGTGTGTGTGTGTGTGTGTGTGTGTGTGTGTGCACGTCATTAATTATGTGTTGATGAAACACGCGATTGGGTGTGTTGGTGTGTCTCTTGGCTGCTTCTTCCGGCATGAACATATTCGTTTCTATCAGCTCTATTAATATTGGAAGAAATAGAAAAGGATTATTTTCCCTAGTGCGATGATGATGATGATGATGATGATGATGATGATGATGATGATGATGATGATGATGATTGTTTGTCATCGTAAAGGTGTGAAAATTTCGTTGCGATAGTCGATTTGTTATTTCCATCCATTAGATGAATCGACTTCTTTTACTCATGTTTGGCAAATTATCCACGATGTATGACATTTCGCTATGGCGCAGATTACAATGTGACGAGCAGCATCACAGCTTACTTGAGCGAGCGGATTATATTTTTTTGTAAATATATACAATTATGCGCATCGTCATTTAATCAGAGAGAATGTGGATTTGTTGGTCTTTCGCTCGGTAATTCCTTGTCTTAACCAGCTTGGTTAGTCTCACCTCTGGGGTGGGGAGGGAGGAGTTAGTTATTTGTTGTATCTTCTTTCTTTCACACTAAGAGAAGGTCTGTATTCTGTGGTCGCGATAAGTTTTAACGATACTCTGAAGCGAACGGAGTTAGTTATATGTTGTATTATTTTTCTTTATCAATACGATAAGGTCCATATGCTGTGCTTGCAATAAGCTTTTACTCTTATGGTGTGTGTGTGTGGGGGTGGGTGGCTGGGGTTATTGTATTCTCTTCTTTTTAAAATCCGTTAAGGCCTGTCTTTCCGGCTTGTCCCTAGCCACCAACATCCCCACGTTTCGCGTTTGTAGTTTACAAGGAGAACAAAAAATGCTAATTTATATAGGAAGATTTTGGATGACATTCTGGAAGGTTGAAAAGCAGACATCAAACTATTTGATTGGCTTGAGACTGCGTAGGCGTTTACAACGGACATGCACTGTGGATCTGTAGAAGAAAGGGCAACATCAAAAAGAATGAATGACAAAGTCTATCCATACAAAGTTATTTGATTTTATTCGACAATTTGTTAAGACAATGAAAATGAAGGGTTGGTAAAGATTGAGAGTTAAAAGAGTCCAAGAACGTTCTGGTGAAAGGTGTTTTGTCTGTGTGGAGAAATTGAGTACACATGTTTCTTTCGGCTGGTGTTGTGTGCGTTTACGTGCGTGTAAATGAAAAGGCATGGAAATATGTGTATGTATATTAGTGTGTCTCTGTTCTGTTAATGAGAGAGTGTGTGCGTTTATGAACTTGTGTACATGTGCGTTAGTTGAGAGGTGCGTGTGTGTGCGTCACTGGCCGTATTGTCGTTCGTGAATGTCTCTCGTCATGTATGTTCTATTTGCTGAGAGCCTTTTGGGCCCCAAAGTGACCCAGGCTGGATTGTGACAGTGGGCGTGTGTTGTCTGAAAGAAAACCGGAACAAAAAAGAGGAAAGAAAACGCAGTGTTTGGGTTTTTATAGTATATGTTGGTTTCTGATCTGAATATTTCTTGCACTGCCATTGGTTAAAAGAAACTGCTGATTTGAGCTTTTGTCCAATCAAGAGTCGATACATTTCAACAACAGATATTTGCTTTATTTGATAGAAATTCGTCTAAGCGTCGACTTCCGATCCGGAGGAAACTAAAGTGGTCCAACAATGGGTATTAATGGGAAACTATCAAAGTCGAACAAACACGCATCTAAAAATTGAATACACATTTTATAACAATAACATATATATATATATATAAGGAAGAATTGAGTTTGTAAACTATGATTGAGTTCCGGGAGATTAATTTATCTGATGGAAAGAGAGTTCGGTTGACTTGTCGAAAATTGGTTGTTTTTACACCTTTCTTGATAGCAACTGATCGTCACAGTCAATTTGATGTGTTGTACTTCGACTGCCGCAGTAGGAAAAAACAATGTATGTGTTCTTTCCTTGGCTGGTTCCGGTATGTGTAGGTTTTGTTTATATTATAATTGAGCATATTTTGTCCGTCTGTTTGTAAATTATAGGATCTAGAAATACTCGACAGAATTGCACCAAGTTTGACATTAGGAATCCTTGAGATGCCGGGTGCATCATACAGGGGATAAAATACTACTACTACTACTACTACTACTACTACTACTACTACTACTACTAAACACTTATGACTTTAAAATTATTAGATACAATTTCACTAAAATTAACATGAAGCAATTTGAACATAAAGAGTGTACCATAAGAGGTCACGATTCTTCTTCTTCTTCTTCTTCTTCTTCTTCTTCTTCTTCTTCTTCTTCTTCTTCTACTACTACTACTACTACTACTACTACTACTACTACTACTACTACTAAAACGTACAAGTAACAGTTGTGCCATAGGAGGATCAAAACTATACTACTACTACTACTACTACTACTACTACTACTACTACTACTACTGATAATAACACTAATTATAAACACTTATAAAAATAAAAACTTTCCTTTTTCTGCTAAATTTGAGTTTGACCACAAGAAGTAACCAGGGCTACCTACCTGCATACCTACCCACTCGCCTATCTACTCGCCTACTTACCATCCATTGGTTGATACTAAATTAGACTTGTAGACGATTGTTGGGAGTTTACGTGTTCGGCGTTATGGCTATATTGATCTTCCATTTGGCCTGTGAAAACAGTTTTGTCTCAAACTTACATTTACAGTTTGATAATAAATGGTATATTTATAGGCGAATATTTGGCGCGAAAACACATATACAGGACATTAAGATTCTTATAGCTTCATGGTTTTATTAGCTGCTATATTTACAATGGGAGAGAGGGGCCTTTTATATTCGTGATAGAGCATATGATATAAAGTTTGAAGAGCATAGACATAAAATCAATGGCACACGTTAACAGATTTCTCTTTACTTTGTGTTCATAATATATATATATATATATATATATATATATATATACATATATATATATGTATATATGTAATATTTATAAATAAATATTAATTATTTATTACCTACAGACATCGATGTTTCATGCTAACGCAATCTTCAGTGCAGGAAGTTAATTCTCAACGGTCGGCGGGCTCGAACTCCGATCACAAATCGCCACTGATTCGTAGTCAAGGGAATTAGCTAATAATTAAAGAGGAATTTAACTTTGTAAATAGCGAGTCGGCGGCTAATTAATGTAAATAGCGGCTAATTTACACGAGCAGTGAAAGTGATCAACAAACTGTGTTTGGATCTTGCATGATATAGTGGCTACTACTTTCTTCTCATTAACCCATCATGTCAACCCAATATTTCCATGTACTTGCATGACATTTTTCTTAAAATTATCATCCTGAGGAAGTCTTACAAATAAAGACGAAACGTTGATGAATACATAAAAAAAAACATCTTTTGGTTTTTCCTTTTTCATTTCTCATTACGTCGGATTACCCTCATCCTTCCTTTCTCATATATATATATATATATATATATATATATATATATATATATATATATATATATATATATATATTATGATAAATCCAACTTTCGATGGGTCTCATTTCTTAATTGTTTGCAAAAATAAAATGAAACTTTGGTGATAATTGATTTATTGTTGTGTTTAAAATATCATATTGTTGTGACTTTAAAAGGCTGAAAAGAAATAAGACCACAAGGAAGTAGAGTTAACAAAGGCATGTATTTACAGAAAGTACAGAAGTAATCTGTTGTCAGAGACTTCTTCTGGCTTGGTTATAGCGACTCTGCCCATTAACACCATTATCACTATTCATAGTGTCGGGAAGAGTCTATGTAGATTACCATAATATATACCATAACATGCGAGTCTTTAGATTCTTTTTCTTTATTCTACAGCATGTGTTCGAGATAACTGCATTCTTCCTGGGGCATCCTGAATGGCGTGGACGGTTGTCACTGACTGTATTGAGGTTCTCCACTGTCCCATAATGGTTAAGTCGGTACACCCAGTCTTGAATGCTGCTCTCGAAGTGTCTTCTTTTTTTCATATTTAAACTGATACATGAAAGTGTCCTGAACTTTCTTGAACGGGCCTGTCTTGTAGTAATAGTTGATATATATATATATATATATATATATATATATATATATATATATATATATATATACATATATATAATATAATTATTCATATATATACTAGACCCCGAGGGGTCTAGACATTTGTCTAGTAGATGATCCAATACCCTTCGGATAACGGATCATCTAAATGAACAACCTCTTTCCCTTCGTTCTATTTGAATGGATGGATGATGTCATCATTTTGGGATGTCATCAACTATGCCCAGTTAGCCTTCTCTGTTTTAATGTATGACGTAATCCTTTAGTGACGTCATCATTTTGATGATCTCATAAAATGTGCACATGAACAAGATACCAAGTTAGCAAGATAACAAACAAATATGGTCCACACAATTTTAGTGGCATTTAGATAAATATCATATTTTGTATTTTATCGATTACATGTATAAGTACTGAGTAGCATTTTATTGTTTGCCACGTGTAATAATATTATCATTCATTTTCATTTTGGGAATTTAATGGCCAAATAAATGATAGTATTTTAACGCAGAAGATATACAACATTGTAAAAGGAAATTATTAAGAAAGGAAAAAATGAATTTTAATGAATGGAATGCAATTATCATATTTGACAAGTTGTATTCGAATCTTCATTCTCTGCTTTTCTAAAAATAATTTTATGGAAATCACTCCAGACAAGGCATGAAGTCACTTGATGTAAGGAACAAACAAGAACGAAAAATGATTATCGCAAAGACAGGAGATGCCTATTGGCCTAAGTCTTAAAAAGACCAACGCCATAGGAGGTAGGAGGAAAACAGTCAGCAGGAAGAGAGTTCCACAAGTTTGCAGTTCTTGGAAAGAAGCTACTGGAATAGGAAGCTGTATTACAATGAAGTATCAAAATAGCGAATTCATGGAAATCACTAGAACAACGAGTCAAACGAGGTGGAACAAAGAAAGCAGAGAATAGATCAGACAATTCTGAAGAACACATGCCATAATAGTATTTATAGAAAAGACTGAGATTAGCAACATTACCTTTGTAAAAGAGAAAGAGAGAGAGAGAGAGAGAGAGAGAGAGCAGAGAAAAAGAAAGGGTGGGACCAATCAAATTACAGATACGTTTCTGCACCTTATCAAGAACCCTTAAATGAGACAGAGATTCACCAGCCCAAATATGACAACAGTATTCCATACATGCTTTGATAGTAGATTTGTAGAGATAGAGAATAGCCCTAGGTGTGAGAAAGTGTTGTGAGCGATAGAGAGAACTGACTTTACAAGAAGCAGAAAGAGCAATGGATCTAATGTATGAACACCAAGAAAGATTTGATGAGAGAGAAAGACCAAGAAGTTTCAGTGTCGATTTCTTCTCAAGAGCAGAGCCATCCATGAGAATCTCAGGAAGAAAAGGGACACGTCTACAATTGAAAGACACAAGCTAAGTCTTAACATGATTAAACGAAACAAGCCATTTCGTATCCCAATCCACAACTGAACCCAGGTCAACTTCTAGATTAGCTGCATATTTCAACTGATCCGAGGGAGATGGGCAAGAAGTAACGCCAGAATAGAGAGTGGTATCATCAGCATAGATGTTAATTTTCTGAATAATATTCTCTGGAAAATCATTGATATAGAAAAGAAACAGTGCTGGACCTAGAATAGAGCCATGAGGAACACCAGCATTGATAGGAAAAGAGAATGAAGAGACACCATCCAAAGTTATTCACAAGCTTCGATCAGAAACAAAAGACCCAATAATGTCAAGAACCTTACAAATTAATACCATAACTCTGAAATTTGTGCAGAAGACCAGAATGCCACACTCTGTCAAACGCCTTTGAAATGTCAAGCGCAATGGCTCTACCCTCTCCTGAACAATCCATAAACCGACAGATCTGCTCAGTTACAACAGTTAAAAGATCAGCAGTTGAACGAAAATCATGAAAGCCATATTGAACATCAGTAAATAAACAAGTTTGATGTTGGTAAACCTTCCAAAAACTAAAAGGACAATATTTTGTTGTGTCAGCATTTTTAGGGACAACAGAGGACTCCGTCCAACAAGAAGAGAAACATGACTTATACAAATAGAAATTGAGCAATTTCGAGAGGATAGAAGAAAGTTCAAGAGCACAACGTTTGAGAACGACAACAGGAATTGAATCAGGACCGGAAGCCTTAGACTGGTCAGGATCAGAAAGAACCATAGCAACCATCTTTAGAGTGATAATGACTGAATAAAGAGACTGATCAGTTTTCAAAGGAAAATCAGGAAGAACTACACCAGAGTCATCAAGAGAAGAATTGTCAGCGAAAAGACGAGCAAAGAGATCAGCTTGATCCTTAGAAGATGAAATAACCTGAAGACCATTAAAAAGAGGAGGAATAGCAGACTTGCCACCATTAATAACACTATTGTAGATTCTCCAAAAATTACGAGACCCAACCCTTTGAGATGAGATAAAGTCACAAATCCTTTGAGAGTAGCCAGACTTAGCCTCAGAGATTGCTCTCTTGTCGACATTGCTAGCTCTTCTGTAGAATTGTCTAAAACTCTCAGAACCATCCTGACAATACTGATTAAAGTAATGGTTACGATGGACAATGGCAGAAGCAAAAACAGATGAAAACCATGGAGGAGAATGAGGTTTGGTTTGAAACTTACGATGAGGATTGAAGATGTCAATTCCAACAAGAAACCAGTCAGTAACTTCCCTAGCATCGTTCGGAGACATACCAAAGATAGAACGCCATGGAACATCACATAGGAAGCTGCGAAGTCCATCCCAATCAGCCCTCCTGTAGTTGAACGTCTTCCTATGGAAGAGACGATCAATAGAAGACTTGACCGAAAAATTAACCTCAACATCAACAACATCATGATCAGAAGAACCCAATGGAGGAGAAGAGAAATGTAACAGAAGTGATAAAAAAATCAAGTAAGGATGGTTGATGAACATCATTATCAGGAAAACGTGTGTGGAAGGTGACAATTTGGGACAAGTCATGAGACAGAGAAAACTTAAGACATATTTCACCAGCTAGTTCTGTGTGGTTAGAGTGAGGGAGCCAGTCAGAATGATGAGCATTGAAGTCACCAAAAACAAAGATGGAGTTTGACAGATGAATTGGCAATGCATCATCAATACTGCTGGATATAGCATCAACAACAGAGTAGTTATTGTCAGAGGGGGAACGGTACAAAAAGAACAAATAAGGTGTTTGTTGTGTGGATTTGTAGAAGGCATACTATTAAAAAGGGAGAAAAAGGTAGAATCACTTCAAGACAAACCAAGCCTGAAAGAGACCCCACGACCAGTATTTAATCCCCTGGACTCCAAACATGTTAGCTAAAAATGAAAAAGCCTTTCAAAGGCTAATAGGGAGGAAAGGGGCTACTAGGCTGGCTGACAAAAAAGTTTACCCGAAACTGGTTTCGTGGCTAACCAGAAACCGGCTCGGTCTGTTTGGCAGGTGTTTCTTTGAACCTGGAAAGACCTTGAAGCACAGCCTGTATTAAAAATCTCTCCTAAAATACTGAAAAGCATTGAAATTACATCCTCTCTCTCTCTTTTTCCTTCTGTCTCTCTAGCAACTGGTTCAATTCAATTGCAATTCCAAGCCGTCTTTATGTGTGAATCATGTTTTAGCAGTACCTATCGCGTTTTTCCGGACAAAACCATTCCAAAGACTTGGCTTTGGGAATATTACAACAAATTTGGAGATATCTTAAGTAGGACGGCTCCTAGAGTAAATGTGGTATTGTGGTGACTGAGATGATTGAGTAAGATATACATTTTTATCACTTTAGAACTACGATGACCAATGACCCTTTTCTTCACACTTTTGATGGCTTTGTGCCTAATCTGTTTAAAATTTGAATTTAAAAAACATTTTCTGCAAATAAATATTTCAAAGTGTAGTATCTGTTCTGATACTGCACTTCATTTGTTCTGTCCTCGGGCAGTGAAGGAGAAATCCTTCTAGACTGAGGCAATTTGTTTGTTTTGTCCCAATCAAGAGTGCCTCTTTTGGGGGAGCTGGATTTTCCCTACATAAAAAAAAATCGATCTTGTATCTAACTCTGCCCTCGTGGGGAGGCAAGTAAATAGTGACAATTTTAATCTCAACAAGATGAAAGAAAAGTAAAAAAAAAACAACAACACATTTATTCAAATGATACACATATATTTGCTTTTGAGCATCGTACGATCATTTTAAGAGACAATAAAGGATAAAACGACATTACATAGAACGTAGAACTTATCAGGAATATCGATCTCGCACAAAAGTTCATCTTCGAGACTCATTAATGTTAAATTCTTTAGTCTACTGTGTCCCATGGCGATTCTTCACTTCATTTTAAATTCTCTTGAAAAAGAGCGTTTACTGCTACAATCGCTCAACACTAGAAATGCGGAGAGCGATTTCTACATTTGGAAAAAATTCCAAAACCATGATTGCTAACAGACTTGCACTTCCAAGTTGTCTTTTGTGTAATCCATAGCAGACTAGCAGGGCTACTCGGTGTTGCCCAGGGGCATGTATACTTAGACTTAGACTTAGGAGATCCGGCATTTTGCGACGCATGAGGCAGTCAAGTAAACCATTGTTTTCAGTCTGAAGCCAAATCCACAGCGTCCCTCCAGCTTCTTCCCGTTGCGATCAAATCTCTCTCGATTGTTTGCTTTAAGTTCATTTTTGGTTTTCCTCTTCTTTTTTCATCAGGGATCCACTAACGCACTTGGTTTTCAAATCTCTCTGGGGCCAATCTTAGGGCATGTCCGAACCAGCCTAAACGTTGTTTGCAGATTATTGACGATACCACCTATTGGTTAGTGCGGTCTCTGACTTCTTGGTTGGTAATTCGATCGCTCCATTTGATCCCTAAAATCTTTCTAAGACATTTGGAATCAAACACGTCTAATTTCCTCTCTTGGCTGATTTTGAGATGCCAAGTTTCACTTCTATATAGCAGTGTGGACAAAACGTTGCTGTTATAAAATCTTAATTTAGATCTGAGGGTGATTTTTTTTTTATTTTTCCAGATCTTGCAGAGCTGGTTAAATGTTGCTGAGTATTTTCCTATCCTGCACTGCAACCCGTGACCCGTATTGCTTTCCTAAGTAGGTCAACTATAGCTATTTCTTTTTGGTCGATAAAGACGTTTATAGGTGGCTGGTGTGTCCCAGAGAGCATGTTTTGAGTTTTCTTAGCACTGATATAGAGATCAATGCTCCCTGTTTCAGCTTTGACCTTGTTGATAATGCCTTGTAGGTCAGTGGTATACATTGCTAGTGCAGCAATATCGTCTGCAAAGTCTAGATCAGAAAGTTTACAATCTTTGACTCACGCTATACCCTGATCCTTGGTTTTCTTTTTTAATACTCAATCAATGGCTATGGCAGAGTAATGGCGAAAGCAAATATCTTTGACGGACTCCAGTGATCACCACAAACCAATCACTGAAACCATCTTCTGATTGTATGCACCATTTGGAGTTTGCATAAATTTGCTTTTCTGCAGTGATGATTTTTTCCGGCAGGCCATACTTGTGCAAGATGTTCCAGAATGATGGCCTGTGAATGCTGTCGAATGTCTTGGAAAAATCAATTATACGGCACAGTGTAAAAAATTTGTTCTTCACAAGAACGTTTTGGCCCAAATCCAGCTTGTTATTCATGTAGCTCTTAGTCAACCACGTTACGCATACCGTTAAGGATCATTTAATAATAAAGCTTCCCTGGTATAGAGAGAAGGGTCATCCACCCCCATTTGTCAAAATCGACAAGGTTGCCTTTTTTAGGAATGCATGCAACCACTCCACTTTTCCAATTTTCCGGAACTTCACCTGTGTTCCACACTACATTACATAAGTGGCACATCCATTTAACAATGCTATCATCTCATGACTTCAGCATTTCTGCAGAAATGCTGTCCATCCATGGTGACTTATTACGTTTTAGGGTTTTAATGGCTAAACGGATTTCATTTCGTTGATGTTGATAGGGAGAAGAGTGGAGGGTTCCTTAGTGACTGCTTGGATGGGTGGCTCCGGTCTGTTCAATACTTCCTTAAAGTGTTCAGTCCATCTGGCTAACTTGTCTTCTCCTTTTGAGAGCAATGTTCCATCTTTTGCTTTTATAGCAACCGGTTCAATATAATAGAAAGAAAAAAAAGAAGAAAACGAGAAAGCAAGCAAGAAAAAAATCCTGACTGCTCTTTGACCTAGTTTTAGTGTTGTTTTTGAAACAATTATCAGTAAAAATGAATGAAAAAGTAATTATTTTTTACTCCAATTTGGTCCCAGGTGACCAGAAACGAATTAATATTTTAGTATTTTTTAAAACCATAACTGATATCATACTGAATCCGAATATGTAAGTTTTTAAAGTGTATCTTTGATAATTAATAATCTGAGTTTTAACCGGACACACACACACACACACACACACACACACACACACACACACACACACACACTCTGTAAGAAAAATATGTATGTAAATTTCCTGTAATGAGGTTACAATAATAGCCAAAATTTCTGAAGGAACTCCTGTTTAAGCAACACTGTAATAACACGGACAAATTTCTAATGCCAATACTTTCTTTCATCCGTTCAGAATTCGACCCCCAGTCTGTTTTTAATGCATCTTTTTAAAAGTCACTTGGTTTCTGCACATGAAAATAATTGCTTACGCATCAAAATTAGTTCCAACTATAAAACAGTTCTTTACTGTCTGGAATACGGTCCTCCTACATGCGAAACATCTAATATGCTTTGAAGCTGGTAAATGTTTTCGTCTCTATTGCCACACACACATACACACGCAGAGAGAGAGAGAGAGAGAGAGAGAGAGAGAGAGAGAGAGAGAGAGAGAGAGAGAGAGTCCGACTCTTTTATGTCATAGATGAAATGTAAGTTGAGCATTGCTAAGAAGTGAATCAAATCTTGACCAAAAAACTTCTAACTAGTCAGGATATAAGGAAACAATATTTTTCTTGAATCCGACGCCCTTGAAGACGCGATTCCTGTGGCGCTCGTGGTGACATTTATCCGGCACTCTGTTTTGGTACAGGTGTATCTTCTTCAGAAATATAAAGTCAAGCGAAAAATGTTGATGTGTCAACTAGCGTACACTCTCCGTCAAAAATGTTGATGTGTCAACTAGTGTACACTCTCCGTCAAAAATGACGGAAAAATTATGCTTCACCAGTGTTCGCACTAATATTTATATAAAATCATAGAATTACGTCAGTAACTGAATTTTTCATATATAAATTATTATTATCATTTCTGATGACCTAAAGATAAAAAAACACCATACCGCTGACTTTTTAAAAATTATAGAGTGGAAGATTTATTTCCGAATTTATTTCAGGCGGCGGTGGTTGTCTGACTTTCTATTTACTTTCTCGCTTCACCTCACCACTTGAAATAGTTTCGTCTGGGGGTTAGAAAAAAGCAAATTTTTTACTCGCTAACTTTTGTGTGACGGGACGGCTATATATTTATTTATATAAAATATAAAAATACATAAACATTAGCCTTTATTATAGAGTGAGGATGAATAAGATATCTAAGGAAAATGGAAATACATATGGTTGTGGGGTAGGGTTAGAGAGGGAGAGACACATTTTGCAAAATAAGGAGAAAGTATGTTTGTATCATTTGCGTAACGGATAAAGTACTTAGTAACATTCAGTTCTAGGTCTAATCTTCTGAAGGTTGAAGGTTCAATCCTCAGTGCGGGCGATACTAGGAATTGTGGATTACTGAAGACTTCTACCCAGTCATGGCTGACGAAACAAAAGCATCCTACCTCTGTGGATTGAATAAAGGGTTCCATTCGAAATTCCGTGCAGATTCCCGAGTTCAACAGAAAGATTCCAGAGTTCGACAATATACATCTGAAGAAGGTTAGAGGTTACATAGGCCGAAACATTGTGAGAATAATAATCAAGATGAGAACAGTAGTCTGAATAATCCAAATTGTACAAATTATCAATCATCATCTAAAAAATTCAGAAAACATAAGGGTAAAGTAAATGAGAGATCATTTTATTTATTTATTTAACATTTTTTTAATGGCGATTCGATGTATATCTGTGGTGTAGAGTGCTAACACCCCTCACGACAATAATAGACTAAGTCTAAATAAGTATATACGTAAATAGTATGCATTGCAATCGCTGTGTCTTTGATGTTATGCGAGAGCGTTAATACATTTTTATTTTATTTTCCTAACCTTTTTTAATACTACTGATTCACTGCTTATAAAGTCCAAAGATCACTCGAGGATAAGGGTTAATGAGATTGTCTGTTGGTGATGAACAACACCGTTGCGAAGATTGGGAAGGATAGCTTAAATGGTCAGAAATTTATCATTTAAGTGGGTGGCTCGACAAGAATTTGTTAACATTGGACTTAAAAACGACCATGTTGAACTCAGTTGGGAAGCAGCCCCATGGTATGGTTTTCTACAGATGTGAAGTTCTTGGAAAGAAACTTTGTTCATGGAAGTTCCGTTGTGTTCGAGTGTATTTATTCTACTAGCTGTTCGTGTATCATACGACAGATTGAGATGAATGAAATTACAGAATATTTGATGTTTGCAAACCAATCTCTCCGGTCAAGTGGTTAGTAGTAGCATAATAAGATGCCGAAGAACCTTTCATTATCAGGTTGGTCAAGAAGACAGAAGCCCCAGGCAGGCGGCTTCCGTAGTGCACTGTAGCTAAACAATAACTAACTATTTAATTTCTATTTCAAATATTGTTGTAGAGTGATACCCCTCCCCCCTCATGACAATAATGGACTGAGTCCAAAAAGGATTATAAATAATATGTTCTACACACCAAATATTCACAGCATTAATTTATTTAATTTTTGCAAACCAATCTCTCCGGCCAAGTGGTTAGTAGTAGCATAATAACATTCCTAAGAACCTTTCATTATCAGGTCGGTCAAGAAGACAGAAGCCCCAGGCAGGCGGCTTCCGTAGTCCACTGCAGCTAAACACTAACTATTTAATTGTAATTTCAAATATTGTTGTAAAGTGATAACACTCCTTCTCCTTCCTCACAGACTCTGGGTAAAAAAAGATAAAATATGACAAACTGATCTCTGCTCGTTCAGTGTACAATTAATAAAAATATTCAGTTTCTAAAAGTCTAACTTGTTTACTCGGTATATGTGACAATATACTACAGACAAAATTAAAAATGTGATAACCCTGCATTTTTAAAAAATCGCAGCCTAAAATGGCTGCTGCTGATAATTTAATACTTATACTTACAACAGTTTTGTTCCCGTCCTTGGCCTTTTGGCTAAGATCAAAGTGTAGTATTTGTTCCGATGGATACTGCACGCCTGTCCTGTGCAGTTCTAGGAGGTCCACCCTCCCAGGCTTTGCCTCCCCTCTTTGGGGAGGAGTAAGTTTATTGCTTACTGTCTGAGGCGCCCCTACCGGGGAATGCCGACGGGGCTGCCCAGGCAATTTTTAAATGGCCAGAGTGCTCACCTCTCGAGCGCTGGCTTTTCAAACCCCACTTTCTCGACCCGATCTTGGGTCACATCTTACTTGTGGGAGTAAGATAAAACTGGCCTTGTGCCTAACTCCTGGAGAGGAGTAAATAAAAATCATTTTGGAGAATATGTATATTTACGGGCACTAAAACCTGGCCAGGAATCCCCTGCGCATGTGTACGAAACTTAATGCTCATTGGTGGACTAGTACGCATGTACAGACCAACTCACTTTTATAATACATATCATAAATTATTATGATATTGATTTTTGTTGTCAATGAATTCTGAAAGCCTTAATTATTTATTTCCAAAATGAAAGATAAAAATTATTTTGATTGATTTTTCAAGAACCTCTCATATTTCACAATATATTCTGCTGTTCGAATTTTTTGAAATAAAATTTATTTTTCGATTCTTTTCTTTTTGCCGTTCATTTCGTAGGCGGTTGCGTCTGGTTCTTTAAATGGAAATAATTGAATGGTGCGGACAGTAAATGCAAACCGAATGAAGAGATGAAAGAACCCTTTCTTAAGTTCTGAAAAGTTCCTTAACTTTTTCTGTGAACTTGGAAGCGGTCGGTAACTGGGTAAAGCGATTTGCAGAGCGCTAGTATTTTTCTGAGTTGACCGCCAGAGGTGTTCTCAACTGGTCTCTATCTCAGCACTATGCAACGTGCAAAATATAGCCTCTCCATAGTAAATGACTGTCCGTGTGTGACGAGGAGCCATATCATTCTCGAGGGTAACCTGTTTGAGAAAAGACAAAACACGGCAGATCTACAGGAGTAAACCATGACCAAAAAATCCTGATATTCCACAGGTAGCATTCATCGACAAACGGATGATCTCGCATGGCATCACAACCTCAATGAGAACTAAATACCAAAATCCTGGAACCATATGAAGATTTCAATCATTTCAGTAAGCATAGGAGTCACTGGACTAATGAAAAAAGAACTTAAAAAAACTATCTGGCCAATATACCCGGTGAACCAAGTGAAAGAGAGATACAAACAATTGAACTTAAAGTGACGGTTAGAATCATAAAAAGATCTCTCGGTTGGAGTTTTTGAAATCGTGAGTGAATACCTGGCATCATCAGCAAAAAAAGAAAATGCGAAAAGAAAATTGAAAATAAAAAAAGAAGACAATAATAAGATATAACTGCTCCAGTATGTGGAAAGTGGAGTATCGTGGACGACGTGCAGGTTTGGTGTGCCGAATGTATTATTTACCTCCTTGCCAGAAGGTTAGACACAAGGTCAATTGTGGTTTTGAGAAGCCAGCACACAAAGATAAGCGCACTTTGGCCTACAAAAAATGCATGAGCAGCCACGTTGGCATTCCCCGGTAGGAGTGCCTAAGGCTATTAGCAATAAACTAACCTGTTCATAGAGAAAAAGTAAAACTTGGGAGGGTGGACTTCCTCGGACTGAACAGAACCATACCTCAGCGCGACAACAGCAAATACACTGTTGGTTGATTTGTATACAATCAGCCATTAGATAAAACATATTTCACCGTTAATCGATGGTCAGAACAAGTAAAGGATTGCTTCCAAATGTCATGGCAATTCGCACGACCCGTGTTTATTTAGTATTGATCATTTCCAGTATCTTCGCAAAGTTGACAAAAACGAAACCTTTTCAGAAAAGAGAACCGCGTTTTCCAATTCTTTGTTTAGTTACATACGTCCACACATACGTCCACACATAAGTCCACACATAAGTCCACACATACGTCCACACATACGTCCACACATATGTCCACACATACGTCCACACATACGTCCACACATCTATGAGGGGCTTTTTGTCAGTCAGTCAGTCAGTCAGTCAGCTTGTCACGCATAAGTGTTCCCAATCAATCTTAATCTAACATATAAAATTGTTGGATTTTCAAAGTCAAACGCAAATAGTCTTTAAGCTGACAAATCATACTTCTGCTGAGCCATTTTTCATTTGTTATTCTTGTGCCATGTTATTGACAATATAATAACGTACTTAGCAACAATTTATTTACAAAATAACTCAGTCCAGCCAAGATAATCTGATTATATGAAACATTTTGAACTAATCACTGAAAAATAAAATTCAGCAAAGGGAATAATGCATTGAAGAATATAATAACATTTGTCTCCCTTACAATAAAAATGTTATTTCTTTTTCTGTAAAAGTTTAAAAAATGCGTAAAAACATAAAAATGAAAAAAATAAAATGATTTAACTGCATCTTGGGCAACGCCACATCTACTTAAAAAAACTTACACAGTCTAGCTTTATCAAGATTGATGTGGAGATTGTGACAATAGCTCTAAATATGTGCTTAACATTTTGCTTGGATTGTTTCAAGAGTAGCGAAGTTATTTAAAAATGCGATTTTATTTGGTCTGTCATGCTTAAGTTTTAAATATCATCTACTTTGGTCTGTCATGCTGAGAGAATTTCAGAGTAAGTGTTTTATTGGCAGACCTCAGTACGTATTCTGAAAAGAAGACACTGTTTTATTCCATATGTATATTTGATATGGCACTTTCATGACGAAGTTCGCAGATTGGATGGACGAATTTTAAGAATACTCGTTCTTGTTTTATTGAGACCCACTGCAAGAACCACACAGGATATAAGTTATACCTAAGGCATAGATTAGCAGAAGGTGTGGGACAACGGGGAGATGGTCCTGGGCACTAATTGGAAAAGAGCATCTAAACAGAGAAGGAAATAAGATGGTGTGGACCTTGTCCAATCAGTAGCAGAAAACGAATATTTTTTGTAAAAATATCAAATCTTGATTGGATAAGAGTTTCAATACAGAAAATTTATTCCAGCCAATCAAAAGCACAGAAAACATGCACTTTAACACCTTTTAAAAAATAGGCATTGGAATATTGATACTTAAGCTAAACCCAAGAAAAATTTCACACAGTCTGCTCGAAAATCTTCCACTGCGCGTATCCCTTCGCCCACCGTTTGCTATAGACTCAGACTGTCCAGTTTATTGCTAATCTCATCCACTGCCTAACGACACTCCCCCGATGCTAAGATGTCTTTTCTTTTCAGGATCCATGCAAGATTGTTTTTTTTATAAGTGACTGTATATTCGGTTATTTCTTCAAATTCGTTGTCTGTCGTCAATAAAATGGAATTTAGTTTTGCACGGATTGACTTTGCCATTCTTTCTGATAATGCCTTTCCTTCTAGAATGGTAATTAAAAAAAAATTGAGTACTGATTAATCGGATTTTGGAGGCTAACCGCACTGCCAGAAGCAGCTGCAATAGTTGGTAATGAATAAATAAAATAAGAACTCAAAAGACGGTTGAAAATAAACATTGCTGGCTTCCCGTAGATCCTTGAACCAGTTGACCTCAATAGAAGGGGTGGTAAATGGTCCGATTGCGTGACGGTGTTTCCCTTTACAAACGGCAAGTTACTAATATAAAATGCGACTTGTATCGACACTTTTGCGCCCTTGTCGGTAATGGAATCGGCAACAAACCCTGGACATGTAGCAGCGGCAAGCGATCAAAATACGCCGGTTTTCTCAAACAGATTTGTGTCTCAAACGATCGCTGTGGAGACGAGTGGAGCAATAGGCCCCGCTACACACGATTTCCTCAACAGCTTTAGTCTATTAATGATGCGCCACACTGAAGACCATCGTGAATTGGCTTTACGAGCGCCTCTCCATCGCTACTATTCGAGGAAACGCCTTGAGCCTGCTCTCGGCCTGCCAAACCAGCAGAACATCCAATGAAACTTCCCGATATTTGCATATTGATTTTGAAAAATAAAGAACATTCTATTGATTAACTATTATTCGTTGTTGTTGAATACATTTCATTCTTCTGTTAAATAAACGCTTAATTTTATTCCAAGAAAATGTGAAATACAAATGAGTGCGATCGTATTCAAATCTAAGGCAGACAACTACGTTTGTTATTAAAAAAATATTCAGACGACTGTGTTAATTATGATTTTGCGTTTGAGACTAACTGCATTCAACAGCGAGAAGTTCGATTCGCTGAGTTTCTTCCGATATTTGCAATGATCATATAGACATTTGATGTTGTATTTAAATTCCATACAGAAAGAGAGAAGGAAAGAATTAACACCCATTCAAATAATATTTAGAAAAACAAACATATTTAAGAAACCTCGATGGTTTAAAAATATCTCTATTGACTCCATAATAAAGACCAAGGTGTATTTATTTACTAGCAATAATATGCTCCCTTGGGTGTCATATTTTTTGCGTGTATATATGACAAACGAACGAACATATATTGCACTGTCCCATCATCATCACCAAAGAGGAGGTAATGCATGGGAGTATGGTATAATGACGAACGAACATACCCTACCCCCTCCCAAGGAAGAGGTAATGCCTGGGAGGATGGTCCCATGACACCAGAACAGATACTACCACTACCACCTTCCCCAAAAGGAGGAGGTAATGCCTGGAAGGATGGTATCATAACAACAGAACAGATACTACCCTACCTCCAAAGGAGAATGTAATCCTTGGTAGGATGGTATAATGACCACATAACAGATACTACCACTACCCTCCGCCCCTCAAAAAAACAAAAAACAAAAACAAACAAACAAACAAACAAAAAACAAAAAACAAACAAAAAAACAAACAAACAAAAAACAAAAAAAACAACAAAAAACAAAAAAAAACAAAACAAAACAAAAACAAAACAAAACAAAGCAAAGCAAAACAAAACAAAAAAAAGCAACAAAAACAAAACAAAAAAACAAACAAAAACAAACAAAAACAAACAAAAACAAGCAAAAACAAACAAAAAACAAAGGAAGTAATACCTGGGAGGATGGTATCATAACAACAGGGCATATTCTACATTACTCGTTGAATTGAGTACTGAAAGATAGTACGTTAGTCTGAAATAGTATAGTAAACTGAATTTAGTATAAAAAGATAGTAATAATATAGTTCGGCTTCAGACAGACAAATACCAAATCTCCATTAGTAATAAATATGAATAAATATATGCACTTCCAAAAGTTAGCGAGTAAAACACTTGCCTTTTTCTAGACTCCAAACGAAACCAGTTCAAGTGGTGAGGGGAAACGAAAAAGTCAGACAAACACTTCAGACTTGTTGTTGAAGAAATTTTATTCTTCTTTAAAAAAAAAAGTTAATTTTGTTCCAATAAAAATTCGGAAAGAAATCCTTCACTCTATAATAAAAAGTGAACAGTGGATGTTTTTCACCCCAGTCGTGGTCTCCACAGGCACCAGCAAAAGATGTACCACCGTCGCTTTCGGTTCAATAGAAGAAAGGTAGCATTATCTGTCAGTGTTTCTGCTCCCTGGAATCACCTGCCAGAGGATGACCACCGTATCTAGTTTTTTTTAATTTATTTTTTTATTTAACATGGTTCACCCCAAGCAAGGCAGGCCACCACTGTAGTCGTAAGGGGCTACTGAGAAAAAGAAAAGGGGAGAAGGTTTGGGGGGGGGGTCAGCCTAAATTGGGATCTGGGCAGCGAGATGTTTGTTTACATTAGCTTTAAATTTCTGCATGTCAGTACTGTCGGGGAAACAGGGGGCAGGAAGGGAGTTCCAGAGGCCAGCAGCACGAGGAAAGAAGCTATTTGAGTAGAAGGCTCTCCGGCATCTGGGGACCTCCACAGCGAATGAATGAGATTTAGTTGATTGTCGAGTAAGGTTTAAAGCGGTCTTGGATCAAATTAAACATAGAGTGATATAAAACTTATGTCTAGAATACTTATTCCAATTTTGAGCAAAATCCATTACATGATTTTGATTTTATAAAATGCCTAAAAGTTAATGCTTATAGTTTAAAGGGTCCTAAATAGAAAGTAAGGTTCAGGGAATCTTGCTTGATTGGTGTCTAATGAGTATGGATTAAATTTAATGCAAATCTGATATATTTCAAATTTCAAATGTGAAGTTAAGCCCATATTATGCTTCCTAAAACCCTTTAAAATACTCTAAAGAAACTGAAATTTGTGAAATATCTATTTTACCATGCGGGGAATATTTATTAGTTGTTATTTATTGTTAAAATTTCCCAAAAGTCAGAGGTATCTGAATTTTACGAAGGGCTTCCATCCTCTTTTTACCACCTTCCCATAAAATTAAATTAAACTAAATATAGCCCACATTACAACCCTTTTACGCCTAGCAACTGTCTTTCAAAATTCATAATGATCGGTTAATTAGTTAAGGAGTGAATTATGTATATATATATATATATATATATATATATAAATATATAGACCTACTTAAGTTTATATAGATTGAAGATTATTCTGTCACATGAAAATAAAGATTCAGTCTTTGGCAAACACAATGCAAAAGACAATGGATG
Source organism: Sepiola atlantica (assembly GCA_963556195.1). Lineage (NCBI taxonomy): Eukaryota > Metazoa > Mollusca > Cephalopoda > Sepiida > Sepiolidae > Sepiola > Sepiola atlantica. The sequence goes on from OY744526.1 coordinate 30,562,693, forward strand.
AATTATTTTCTTTACAACATACTGTTTCCTCGAAAATCAGAAATGATTACTTTAACTACACCCTACATTAAAGGGTATAAAAGTGTGCGTTTCTCTGCATGTGTATGTGAGGTACTAGGTACATATCAATTTAATATGCTGATATTGACGTTGCTAAATTTGTTAAATAAGATAGACTGAGGCACATATATGTCCAAATATAAATCGCTAAAATCAGTAATTTTATATCGAAAGCATTTCGTTTTAGATTAACACTAGAACGGTTAATGACGCCGAGTCGTCTGGCAAGGATTCATGTAGCAGAAATTGTTGATGAAGACGGTGTCTTGTCGAGCGAGGCAGCCAAGGGGCGAGGCCTCGAGTACAGGGTGAGTGAAGAGACGAACCCGTTTTTATACAACCTGGTCGGCTCCTACTGATATTAAACTTTTGATGAGATCTGATATGTCAGTGGAATGACGATGTGCGCAGAAAGAACGAAACTGTTGATTTCTGCCACGCGGACCGATATGTTGAAAGATCAAACATCGGATTTTGTTAGGAGTGTCGAGTCGTAAAATAGTGGGAGAGGGGTGCACGATAAGTTCTCTTTTGTTAATCACCGTGTGTTAGAACGACTAGAAACCAATACTTTATTACTAGCCGTATGCTGTGAAGAAGTTGAATGAATCTGCTCTTTGATCGACGAACGGGTTTTTTTATTTACATCAAGTGGATCATAACTCGACAATTTTTAGTCATTTCGTTTTCTGCAGCAACATTTTCATGATTGCAAACCGGAAGAGACACTCAGGGTGTTAATTTTCATTTTTGATTTTCACGTTTGATTTTGCACTCGTAGCGTTCACATCCGGTCGTATTGGAAAAAAAATGTGATTTGGATTTGAATATAGCGCACAGTTTGATTATATCAGAATAAAGAAGGAGTTTCCAATACAAATAAGGTTCTTTGTGATATCGGATTAGAATTTTGTTATTTAAAGAATTGCTATTCATTGCAACTAAACAAAAGATGGAAGAGTTCGATTTAAAAATGAAAAATGGTTGACAGCAGCACCTGAAGAAATAAAACATGAATAAATCATGTCAGAAAAGTTTAGGAAATATATTCTCTGCAGATGACAGCAAAATGGCGGACAAAGAAACACGAGCATTGTCTGAGAGAAGTAGACACTTTGAGCACGAACAAACAATAGCCGGCAATCAATCGTTCTTTTAAAGAATTGCATAAAGATAATTGTCATCATTGAATTTATATATATATATATATATATATATATATATATATATATATATATATATATATATATATATATATATATATATATATATATAGTAATCCACAGACAGTCTGTTTCGTTGTATCATAACTCTTCAGTGCGACTTGACTAATACAGATTCAAACGACTATATCTTTATTTATTAGTGAAGAGGTTCATTCTTTACGGACGTTTAATCATCTATTCAGACAAACAAGGTTTACAAACATATCCTGAATTTTCCAAAAAGATGATTCATTAGAAGAAAAAGACCAGTTGCAGCATCCAAAAGCCCCAAAAGAAACAATAAATTTGTAAACATTTCTGTGGGTACATAATTAAAAAAAAGTGTTTATAGTCAGATATAGCGCCATCTTTAATCCAAGCAAAGCCAAATAAAAATACGCATATCTTTCCCTATATACTTCCCCCCCAAAATATATCTTTTACTTATTCAAAAAACAAAAAACTAAGAAATATAAAATAAAAATTGGAATATATATATATATATATATATATATATATATATATATATATATATATATATATATAAGTAAATTACGTGTACAACAGAATGGTAGGATTAATTTTAGAGGAAGCATTATTAAAATCAATGAAACAGACGAGTGGGGGGAAAAAAAAAAAAGAAAAAAAAAAGGAAAATTGTTAAAATTACCTTAAGGCCTTGTCGTCTGACCCTCTGAGAGGAAACGTCAGAATGGTAAATTAAAAACTAAAAGTCGAATGAGAAATGAAGGGGGGAGAAAAAAAAATAAAATAAATAAAACTTATTTCAGTTGGAGGAAACGAATGAGAAGGGGAAAAAAAAAAAAAAAAAAAAAATTAAATCTCTCAACGTTATGGTGGCTTTGAATCATTAAAGATCTCCAACTGATGTTTCAAAATCTTTTGTCTACACAGGCTAGGTCGATAGTTGTTAATGACTAACGCCTCAAGAATATTGAGATGGTAGTTCGACCTGGCACTGTGTAAAACAGAAAACCACCCATCGGAATACCTGTCAGAACAACTATTTGTACTAACGAGGTGATTACCGATGGCTGATTCCTGTGCCTGGATATATATATATATATATATATATATATATATATATATATATATATATATATATATTTAGATTTTTCACTTAGAAGATAGTTTATTCAGTGAAGACCGGGATTAGGCCAATAAAATAAGCTCAATGATACTCGATTACAGGGTACAGAGCATTTATATGTGATTTTTTGAAGGCTTACCAAAGCATTTTTAGAAACTGTATTATGGATAAATATTTTATATCTACTATTTAAGTTTTTTTTTCTTAAAGGGGGTTTCTGCGGGATTATTGTTCGTTCGCCTCGTTGGGTGTTTATCTCGAATGGGAGCAAGTCAGCCCTGGAAAAAAGGTTCGCACGGCCACATGCATTCTAAACGGACATTTATGTTGTCTTTTCTTCTGATGGAATAGATGTGGAATGCCCATACTATCAGTCACTTGGAATGGTAACTTATGAACTGTGTTTTGACTGTTTTATTTTTGTTTGGGGGGATGCTTTTCATCGTTGTGCCGCCCGATGAGAAGATGTATTCTCGCACATTGTTCCTGTTTCTTTTAAATGCATTTGCGACTAATTCTTTGCTGTTTTGCTTAGTAGCAACAATACTGCGAAAATCTTACGAGCTACTTTTTAAAGAAATTTTCTATTTTTTCTTTTTATCTTTTTATTTTTTTCTTCTCGCCTCTTCTTAAGTGACCTCAATTAAGGCAACACCACATTGTGTATTGTCAGTTGTTGAAACTCTTATTCCAGGTACTTAATTCCCCTGATGATCTGCCAAGCAAGGACCTGCTTGGTAGTGAAACACGTGTAGGAAAAAAAAAACTCTTTAATTTGAATATATATGATAAATAAATAATCTTTGAAAGAAAAGGTCTTTTGTGGTAATGATTGGTCTCCTGAACGGAATGCTTTGGTAAGCCTTCAAAAAATCACATACACACGCACACACACACACACACACACACACACACACACACACACACACACATATATATATATATATATATATATATATATATATATATATATATATATATATATCTATATATAAGCAAACATTGTTTAACATAACAGAATTCCTGCTTGATGATACCTTTTAAAATTTTTCCATTTCTTAATAATAATTTATTCTGTGTCAAAATCCAAAAAGTAATGAATCTTCCATGAGAAAAAAATTAATGTTCCATAAGTATCACGAACACTTTCGATTCTTTGTCAAATCATCTTTAGGTGACAAAAAATAAGATGAACAAAAAGCTGTAGAAAAGTAGGCCCTTTTACTTAAAATGTTATTTTTCTGTATTTATATTTCCTTTTTTTTCTCTCATGTATTATTAAAAATTCATTTATTTAGCTCCCGGTCTACGTCGGGTAGGGTCAGCTAGTATGACTTAAAACTATTATTTATCTCCATTAGACATCCCAACTTACTAGAAAAATTCAGAAAATTAAAATTCTGACAAAATTAACGGATTTACCTGATACTTATTAACAAATCAGTATATGTTTTATTTTCACAATTTTATTTACTTTTGTTTTTCACATTTAGAAATGCGTTGATGTTTATATTTATTGAATACGGATCAAGGCTAAGATAGAAATCATTTTTTGGCTTATATATATTAGATTTTTTTTAATGTGAGATGATATATACAATTATTTCCACAATCAGACGCCGCCGCAGCCAACAACCTATGAAAGAAACAAGCCGGAAGTCATAGACTCGAGTTTCGCCCTCCTTTGGGCTCATCAATAGAACACATCCGAACTCAGGATCCGAAACCCGAATCACTTGCATGCCAAGCGAGTACTCTGCCATTGAGCTACCTCACCACATACACATTGTATCGAAAAATAATTCAAACTATCCGCAATCTGTGAAAAAGGCACTTATCCCCAGTATTTCTAAGAGAGTATCTAAGCTATCCTTAAACGAGAAGTTATTCAATAATAATAAGCAATATTATAATGAAGCCTTAGCTAGATCTAGCTATAGTACAGAAATAAATTTTGTTAAGAGCGAATCAGATGGAAATGTGGAAAGTAGGTTTAGAAATAGAAGACCATACCACATTGTATCATATAGCTATGGGTAACATTACATCTAAAGCAAAGAAAAGCAATATCAATGACAGGCATATAAGTAATGTGAACATTGAACAAGCTATAGTTTAGCCAACTATTGACATAGGAGGAAAAACAAGCTACGTAATTCCATATGGTTTTAACCACTATACAGTAAGCACATTCTTAGCAACATACCTAAGGAATTTTACATATTGTAGAAAATAATTTCTCTCGAGATAGCAAACTAGGTAATAAAACAGAGTAAAATTATCATTTTCGATATCAATAAACTTAGCCTTAAATATTATAGCTTCTAATAATGCCAAAATAAACTTTATAGTGGAACCCCAATGTAATTATAGAAATGTAAATGAATGCCCTCAAGAAGGGAAGTATTTAACTTTAAATATAGAGTATAAATGGAAAATTATGGAGAGAAATAGAACTAGGATATATACCTGATCCACAGAGTGCAGTTTTAATTGTAGGTATAGAAACCATAATCCTCTAACAAAGTAAAGCCTTATTCTGACCCTAAAGATATTTCAACATCACTAGCCAAGGGTGTCAGAGAATTATGTAAAAAGCATGCACAATTCGAATTGAAATAGTCTATATTAGGTAAAGTAAATAAATACAAACCTAGTAAATTCAAGAAATGCAACCTATGTATACTGGAATCTTATATAATAGCATCTAAAGATAATTTAGTTAATAAGAAACAAGAAATTCTGCAAAACTGTTTGCACCGATCTAGATATTTATATATTTTTAGATGCCTCATATTATTCTGAAAGTGTCATAGAATTCATTGTACACTTAGAAGATTTAATTACATTGGAATTAAAAAAAAAAACAATTCTAGGAATGATCTTTGGAGGGTTGGGGGGGGGTGAGGGTCTTTAAACGTTTTAGAATCCATACGTAATTCATGCATAATAAGTCATTTAATTCAGGGGAGATAATAAACTTGAAATCCTGAATTGCCTCCCTTTAACTGTGATCGCAACGTGGCTTTCGGTTAATTTCCGTTCAAATTTGTATTTGTTTTGTTTTGATTTGTTTCTCCTTCCCACCTATTTCCGAAAAAAGCATCTGCCTATTTATTTTATTTTATGTTTTGTTATTCGGCCAGCTTTTGGATTATAGCTTATTTGATTCGTTATTAGTCTCTTCCTCATTACCCTCTAACTCAACCTAATTCAGAGGGAATGTGTTTCTTTTTTATTTTTATTTATTCTGAATAAAACCTACCCAGAAAAATGAAATATAAATAAATAAAATAATTTTCTAAAAAAACAATGTACATTTCTACCAGTGTCAACAATTAGGAAAAATCCTGCCAAATCGTAGATTTTGTCGTCTCAGCAGACGACAGAGTGAAGATCAAAGAAACAGAAAAACGAAGCAAATACACGGAACATGCCAGAGAATTGAAAGGGGTGTAGCATGAAAAATGTCAATATAATACCAATAATCGTAGGAACAGTCCCGAAAAACCTGGAAAAAGACAGGATGAAATTGGAATCAAAGGGAAGACAGACTATACAACGGACGGCAATGATGACAACAGCTAAAATCTTAAAGAAAAATCATTGCATGCGGAAACTAACTCACATAAGCTACGAAGACTAATCAGTTACAATTAAAAAAACACAGAAAGAACACCATCACAAGAACCAAGGAACAGAAACTGAAAGAAACGCTAAGAGATCCGTCTGAAATGATGTGACAATTTATCATTTATAAAGTTTTTGTTGTTATTTTTTTCAGCGACCAAACAAAATTAGTATATCAATTCTGAAACTTTCGACTATGAACTCCTCAGAAAATCAAAGTTAGCTTTCAACAAAACATTGTAAGGCAGCAAAAGATCACAAAAAAAAAAATCAAACAATTCACATTGATTACATCTCTGGATCAAGATCATCGATATTATTAGCTATATGCATGCCCATTTTTACTTTATCTCAAGTAAAAATCATATCATATTACATTTTTGTTGTTATTTTTCCATCTTAATTTCTGTAAATTTATACTCCCCCCTCGAAACACACCCAGCGTTTTCCCGGGAATTAACATATTTTCAGTTTTAAGGGCGGGTGTAACCCCCCCCCCCCCTAGGAGAGCACGTAGAGATTCAAGACCACTTCCATTATTTTTCACGGAAATTTTCATACATATGATTTAAATTTCACCAAAATATGATATATTTTAAGTTTTAAAGGGAATTATGCCCATAGCTTCTTTGGGGAGAAGGGCACATACAGATTCAGGACAACTTATGTTGTCTTCCCTCGGAAAATTTTATACATATGATTTAAATTTCATCAAAATGGGATATATTTGAGGTTTTAAGAGTGGTTCAGTTCTATAGCTCCCTTAGGAGGCACTTAAAAATTCGGGACTGCTTCCATTGTCTTCCCGAAAAATCTTACATATGAATACACTTTTAGTTTTTATGTAGATTCTCTAACCTTTTTTTCTATAGGGAACACACTCAAAGACATTGATATTTATGTATCAGAATTTAGGATGCATTTTTCTTTAGCTAGAGAGAGAGAGAGAGAGAGAGGCGGGAGAGAGATGGTGGAAAGAGAGGGAGAGTAGGCAGAGAGACCATTTGTAGCTTTTTAGGGACCTACATTTTGTTACTTCTCTAGTATTATCCTCCGCACGACTGTCTCTCCTAGTTGGCATTAAAATAACCCTCTTGATATCAACAATTTAAGAGTTTCCTAGAATGTCGTCTACGTACTTACAACTCTACTTCCGATTAGAATACTTGCGCGCCTTGTTTAGTTTAGCCACCACATGCATTCCTGTTTTACCATAGATCTGACTCTTAACCCCTGACCCCGGTGACAGCTACCCCTAAACTTGCTGTTTATTCATGAAATCTAAGTAATTTAATCTCAATGAGTTTTTAAAATATAGCATATCATTATCATTATCTTTCTCAAAATTGATTGTGAATATATTTTCCCTTTTGTATATTTTGTCTTTTTTATAATTGTTAGATAGCTAAGAGAATGCCTGAATGGAGGGGTTTGACTGGCGCCCTAAAAAGTGGGTGGGTGGGGGCTAAAAGCGGAAGTTGAGGAAACCACATAACTTCCGCCAGAGGGAGTTTCAGTTTCTTTTCCTGTTGACAACTGAAGTGAGTAGACACGAAACGTCGCCGCTTCCGTGCAGGCAAGTGGTCGCGTACAATGTAAAGTGTAACGAGGCAGGCGATTTATCTGCCTATCTATCACAACGTTTTCTGTTCTGTTTTACCAAACAACAAGTATCCACATGGTTTTATCAACAGTGGAGGAGCAGCAGAGTTTCACAGCGGAGACGACTGGAGGATCAGCCAACACCCTAGGTTACAACGAAAACAGCACGGGTGTATGACGGTTTATACATCCAACAGTAAGGCATATTGTTACATAATGAGGAAAAAACAATATACATATATATATATATATATATATATATATATATATATATATATATATATATATATATATATGCATATAATATATATATATATATATATATATATATATATATATATATGCATATATGAAAACATGCATATACATATTTATACATATATTTATATACATATACATACATATATATATATATATACATATACATATATGTATATAGATATACACATATATAGATATACATATATATATACATATACATATATATATATACATATGTATACACATATACATATATACATATACATATTTTTAGAGAGAAATTTACATTCTGAAATCCCTCTGACTCTTTTTTTTTCTAAAATAACCATGCACCACATCATGTGAACCATTCCGCTTACTTATTTCACTTTTAAACATTGCCTTTTAATCAAAATTATCAGCTATTCAAAGGCATCGTTTGATAATGTAAAAAGTAACACATTTTTCTTCCAAGTCGATACACTCAACCAAATCATTTTGATATCATAAATGATTCACAATACTGTCTACTTTTAAACTAGACAAAGCATTTTGCTAGCTTTATATTCTTCACTGTTCAGTCTAAATGATAAGTCTTTGAGACGTTAACCGACCTCTTGCTTCCCGAGGTGACATTACGGTTGCGTATTCAGATCACGCCAGGGTCACCATTTTATAGGATTAATCTTATATATATATATATGTACATATACGCATATGTATATGCATATATATATATACACATGCATATACATATACATATACATATACATATATATATATATATACATACATATATGTATATACATATTCATATACATATACATACATATATATACATATGCATATATGTATATAGATATACATATATATATATATATAGATTGAAATTTGTGTAATTAGGCAGCATTCCTTCTCTTATGCATGTTTGGTTAAACAGTACCGATTTTTTATACAACATGGACGAAAATACCAAATCGATTGTGCGACGAATCGAAAAAAACGAATCAAAAAATAAATAAACAGAAGCTGTCGCTACTGTTTAACCAAACATGCATATATATATAGATATACATATATTTATATATACATATACATACATATATATACATATATACATATGTATATACATATACATATATACATATGCATATTTTTAGAGAGAAATTTACATTCTGAAATCCACCTTACACCTTTTTTTCTAAAATAACCATGCACCACATCATGTGAACCATTCCGCTTACTTATTTCACTTTTAAACATTGCTTTTTAATCAAAATTATCAGTCATTCAAAGGCATCGTTTGATTATATAAAAAGTAACAGAGGTTACATTAAGGTTGCATATTCAGATCACGTCAGGGTCACCATTTTATAGGATTAATTTTAGCATTAATTACAAGACTCATTCTATAATGGAATATGAATATGGTTGCTAGAAAAGAAGGAAATATTACGGATTAATCGAACAGAAACATGCACACACATATATTAACAATACATATAGTTTAAAGTTCATGTTACATGTCCAAATGTCTGGACAGTAAATTGTTTTTTTAGTAAAAAGGAGACTGAATAGAACCATACCTCAGCCCGTCAGCAACAAAGTCACTGTCGGACTGATTGTTGAGGACGTATCCCGGATCCAACGTTAGTAGCATGTATTAATAAAAATAACACACGTCCATATTCAAAATACAATCTCTATTTATATAAAGTTAGGTATGTGTATATGTTTACATATTTGTAAGTATAGGATTCATTCCTAAACTATTTAACTGATCATTATGAATTTTGGAACACAGCTGCTATGCATAAAAGTGGGTAATATGGGTCATGTTTAGTTAAATGTAGTTTTATGCAAAGAAGGCAAAGATCGGGTGGAAGCCCTCCGCGAAAATTCAGATACCTCCTAGTTTTGTGAATTTTTAACAATGGGTATTATACATCAATGGATAAATATTCCTCTAATTTCAGTTTCTTCAGAGCATTTTAAAGGGTTTTAGGAGGCATGATATGAGTACAATCTCCCATTTAAAAATTCAAATATTTCAAAATTGCATTAAATTTGATCCATAGTCATTAGACACCAATTAAGAAAGATTCCTTGAATTTCAATTTATTCTTAAGACCTCTTCAGTTTAAGCCTTAAATTTGAAACATTTTCTAGAATAAAAAATCATGTAATAGATTTTGATCGAAATTAGAATTAGTTAGACATGAAATAAAAGTGGTGCAAAGCTGTTCTGTTATGGGAATTTATTTTACCCGTCTTGGAGACAGGTATTCTTCTAGTTATATATAGAAATGGAATGAAAACCAATACCGTCAATGTTTCAGAATTTTTAAGATGAGGATTGATAATTTGTATTATTTGTATTATTCGGACTACTGCTCTCATCCAAGATGAGAACAGTTATCCGAATATTCCAAATAATATAACATTGTCAATGTTCTCTGACTGATGATTTACCCAACTGAACCCCTTCGCCCCCCCCCCCCATCTCTCTCTCTCTCTCTCTCTCTCTCTCTTTCGTTCACACTTCTCTTTGATCTGTTCATCACCCCGGTCGCATATTTTTGCCGGTAAATATGATGGACGAACGTATACTATACTCCCTCTCACCAAAGAAAAAGGTAATGAATGAGAGGATGGTATAATGACGAACGAACATATACTACAATACCCCCCAAAAAGGAGGAAGTAATGCATGGGAGAATGGTATAATGACGAACGAACATATGATACCCCCACACACTACCAAAGGAAGAGGTAATGCCTGGGAGGACGGTCTCATGACAACAGAACAAATACTACACTACCCTCCCAAAACAAAAGATGAGGTAATGTCTGAAAGAATGGTATCATGATCACAGAACAGATACACCCAAAGGAAGAGGTAATACCTGGGAGGATAATATCACGCCATCAGAACAGATACTACGCATAAATCTTTGAATAATAGTACATTAGTCTGAAATAGTATAGTAAACTGAATTGAACATTAAAAGATAGCAATAGTATAGTTTTGACTTCAGACAGACATATACCAAATATCTATTAGTAATAGATGTATCTGTCCCTCTCTCATAGCAGTTTCAAACTTCTAACATTCGCAAGTACAACTATCTCTACTCTTCTTTCGACTGTCGTCGTTTTCAAGTCTCCCTTCAACCGCCGTCGATTTCAAGGCATAGTTCGAAGTGAGCTGGCGTGAACAATTGCTTGCTTTTATTACTGTCGCGTAGGCTCTGTCCAGTAAATAACTGTTTCGACCCTTATTTCTCTTACTTATTTTTTCTTTCTTTACTGACTAGGTTATAGTTTTTTTTTACTCTTAATGAAACATTTGCACTTATCTATTGCTCGATATACATTCGTAATGATCTTATAACTACTGTAGTTTTTATATTTTAATTTATCGAACCAACGTGCAACATCCCCTTTTCACAATTGAATTACAATTTCACACGTTACTCCGCATTTTGAAACCTTTAACATAAATCCATTTCTCAAAATATCCATATTCACTGGATGTTTTGGGTGTCATCACAACAAACAAGTATCTCCAAAATATTTGTGTCATGCGCACAACGAACAAGCTAAATAAAGATGGCTTCGAATAGATCCACTTCTGTCTTCGTGTTATTTGTATTCACACGCATCACTGAATGAAGCATGCAACACACTGGATTTATCACGTATTAATTTACACAATTTATACCAGGGTAACATATCCGACTATTCTCAAATTCTAACTCTTTTACGACTCACTAGACTTCAAGGTATCGTTCCATCGGAAAACTTCCACAACACCCTCATTCTTTGACTAATCGGTATATTCAAAGCAAAGAGAGAAAAAAAATACCCGTTGATCCTTAGATCGCTTGGGACGTGGTAAGCTTTAACCTTTCGATAACAACCTCGTCATATTCCACATTTTGGATCACCCTAGGACGCAAAACATTTTCCGAGAAACCGCCAAGACAGATGAACCATCGCATAGCTGCTTTTAAACCTTCACTTTTTCCACAGCGGCCCGAGAAAACATTACTCGTGCCGACATAAAAAAATCTTGCATGTAAGTTTGTAAGATCTACCCACTCCCTAACAATGTAATTTACAAGAAAAAAATAATTAATCACTTTCTTATCTTCCAATATTTATTACAATCTTCTCCACGTCCCAAATCTACACGTCGGGAAAAATTCCCAACACCTCTACATGTTCATCAATTAAAATATACCACAACATAAATCACCAGAAACATCTGCCTTTTCTCTTAAAATCTTGATATAAGCGTAACCCTTGGCTCCTCTCACCTCTATCTTTTCTGTCCGTAAGCACTTCTTAGCCGATATGTATTCAGCCTGAGCTTTGCTTGCCAACATCTATCGGCCAATAAACAAATTCCTGTTCAGCCTCAGGGAAACATAGTTGTCTTTCCAAACACCCAATTCCAATATATAAACGAGATGCAGGCTGCGTCAGTGTCCTCTCAAAGACGCACGGAATCAAAATATGCGAAATTTGTTAAAATTTTATACTTTACGTCTTAATTAACTTTCGCGAAAAAACAAAAATTTTAGAATTAAAATTACTAATTAAACAAAACGCACTTTTTTTTAGAAATTCATAAAAAAATTTATGTCCAAGAAAAAAAATTGCAAGTTTACAATTTGTGAACTTTGATAATCATCATCAGCAAAGGAATATTTTTTTGTAAAAATGTCAGCTGTTGATTGAATACGAGTCTTAATAAAGAAAGTTTATTTCAGCCAATCGAAAGCACAGAAAATATACGCTTTCACACCATAAAAAATAGACTTTGCAATATTTGCGTTTTGAGCCACTTATTTTTTAGGTTTAGCTTAAGCTAAACTTAATTTTTTAGGTTTAGCTTAAGCTAAACTTAAGAAATATTCCACACAGTCTGCCCGAAATCTTCCACTGCGCGATTCCTTCGTCTTACCGCTGGCAACAAATTCAGAATATTCTAATCTTGCCCCCTGTCTAACGATTATCTCCTCATATTAATATGCTTCGTCTTTTCAGGGCTCTCGCTAGACTGTTCCTTACTAGTAACTACATATTCGGTTATTTCGCCAAATTCGTTGTCTGTCGCCAATAAAATTCAATTTATTTTTGTATGGATCGACTTTCTGATATTGCCTTTCCCTGTATAAAATTCTATAATGAAACACTCAAACAATAAAACTAAAAATTGTCTCTAAAATCTAAAAGAATGCGTCCTTTCAGCTTATAAAAATACTTCTTAATTATTCCAAAATTCATTTTTTTGCATATGTTTTCGCTAACAACCGTTGTCTTTGATTTCTTTCTTTTCTATGATGTCTATTCGTTCAGTCAGTGTTTCTTCTGTTTTCTTTTTTCTTTATTTTAATAACAAGTTTGATAGACATTTGCAGGAACGAGCCCCTAGAGACCGCTTGGATGTTCAAGTGCATCTCCCTAGCTATCATCCGAGGCAACGCCATATTTATTATGACGTCGTCTAGCAATGTTTAAGTCTAGATGAAGAAATGAATGAGGGGTGGGGAACTTTATATCTTTGCACTATTGATGAATTTCTATAGTTTAATTATTTTATGATGGCCATATTGCTTTTAGACTTAATGTTTTTATTGCAATTTTAAAGATTCAACTTCTTAAAAAAAAAACGCACTCTGTCCCGCTGGTCTAAGGAATTTGCATAAGTAGTATATTGTGTTAATGTATAGATATGCTGTTAAAACAATCGTAACCACAGCTCTTACTTAGACTTATAAAATTTACTTAAATATACCACAACATAATTCACCAGAAACATCTGCCCTTTCTCTCAAAATCCTGATATAAGCATAACCTTTGGCTTCTCTCACCTCGATCTTTTCTGGCCGCAAGCACTTCTTAGCCGGTATGTATTCAGCCTGAGCTTTGCTTGCCAACATCTATCGGCCAATAAACAAATTCTCGTTCAGCCTCAGAGAAACATAGTTGTCTTTCCAAACACCCAATTCCAATATATAAACGAGATGCCGGCTGTGTCAGTGTCCTCTCAAAGACGCACAGAATTTAAAATATGCCAACCTAACAATATTTATTAACATTTTATGTTTTAAGTATTAATTACCGTTCGCGAGAAAGATATATCATTTTAGAATTAAAATTACTAATTACACAAAATGCACTTCTTTAGAAATTCATAAAAAAGTATACCAAAGAAAAAATCACAAGTCTTTGTGACCCTTGTTCAATCATCAGGAAAAGGAAACGAATATTTTTTTGTAAAAATGTCAGCTGTTGATTGGATAGGAGTCTTAATACAGAAAGTTTATTTCAGCCAATCGAAAGCACAGAAAATATACACTTTCACACCTTAAAAAATAGACTTTGGAATATTAGCGCCATGCACTTAGAGAACCTAGATTAATACTTAATATTGTTAGGCTAACAGGTGCGTGTGTGCGCACACGCATGTGAAAGAACGTTATTACTCTCCTGTTTTTGTTCTTCCTCCTTCTACAGTCTAAAAAATCTAATTGTGCTTTTTTTTCTGTTCTTACGTTAAAAAGAAATGATTTTTTCTGTACTTTTGTCGACGGAAAGACAACATCAAAAGAAAGAAAAAGAAAGTCGATCCGTACAAAATAATTATTTTTTATTGACGACTTGTTAAAACAATGAAAGATAAAGAGTTCGGTAATGAATGAGAGTTCAAAGAGTCCGACAACGTTCTAGGTGAAAGAAGGTGTTTTGTCTGTAAGAAGAAATTGAGTATACATGTTCGTTTCGACTGTCGCTTTGTGCGTTTACATATGTGTAAATGGGATAGACACGTGTATGTGTGTGTGTATATGTGTGTGGGTGTGTGTGTGTGTGTGTATTAGCGCGTCTGCTTTGTCAGTGTTTATATACGAATTTGTGTCTATGTGCGTTTGGTGAGTGATGTGTATGTGCTGTTTCTAAGCGTACAATGGTTCGTGAATGTCTCTCGTCATGTGTGCACTGTAGCCAAGGGCCGTTCGGGCTCCAAGGGAGTCCAGTTTGGATTGTGACGCACACAAGTGTATTGACTGTGAAAGAACAACAAGAAACAAAGACGGCTGTGTGTTTAGGGTTTCATAGTATGCGCAAGATTTTGGAAATCAATATTTCTTGCACTGCGATTGGTTGAAAGAAACTGCCAATTGAAGCTTTGTTCAATCGCGAGTCGATATGTAAAAACAACATTCACTGCTACTTCTGCTTCCTTTCTTTATTTTCTTTTTCTGTAAGTGTCCTTAAATTGTCTGTTCTTCAGTGTTACTTTTGAAACTTGTAAACGTTTATGTGTATTATTAAATCAGAACTTTACTTACAGTTTTCAGCAGATCGTTTGCTTTTTTCCCTATTTTCTTCTTTCTCATATTTACCTGACACAGGAGTAAAATCCTTGCACATAATTACCCTCGGTGAAGGTTTGCTTAGATACCGAAGTCTTGTGTTTGGATGCAGTATGGTCCAGCTTGATTCTAGGAGGTGTACTCTCCCAGTCATTACCCCCTCGCTCGTGGGGAGATGTTTGGTTATTATCGGTCGCCTGAGGCGCCCCTACCGAGTAATGCTGACGAGTTCGTTCTTGGCTATTTATCTTTCCGACCAGAGAACCCACTTGCTTGTTTCCTCCACACTCGAAAATATTCATACAGAGACCGAACAGTCAGCCTTGGTTCATTCATGAATGTGCTGCCACATTGCCCACAGAAACCAGAAACCATTATTTCAATTTCTTTCAACGAAATAGATGCTCTGAAACCAAAGCTTTCTATAAAACTGCCCAAAATCACTGCAAAAGGGTTAAAGAAAACGCTAAATTGTCGTATGCCCAATCCGTTAAATTTAGAGTGGCCGATCAGAGGTTTGGCTCCCATGAGTTTTGGAGAATAAGAAAAAAGTTCTGAACAGATGTAAGACTTCTATACCAACTATCATTAATGGTCCAGAGGTGATCTCAGCATTTGATCAAGCCAACATTTGTGGCAAATTCCACTCTTTGTAATCCCAGAATTCCCCCCTATGACCGAAAAGCGACATCTAAATAACTGTCGTAAAAATATTAAAAACTTCGATGTCAACAAGAGAACTGATCCCAACAACATTCTGGTCATAGAAATTGCAACTCAAAATAGCTTCTATCCTTACAAAGTTGTTCAATCGTTGATTAAAGGAGAAATGCTTCCCATCTCATTGGAAAATTTGTTGATCTGCCTGGTATTCAAAAATATGTTGGTCCTCTGCATCCCAGTACAGACTAATCAGTGTCTTGTGCGTCATGAGTAAGTTGCTTGAATCTGTAATAAATTAAAAAGTTTTCAATCACCTCAGAGAAAACAATCTCCTTAGTGACAAGCAATATGGATTTTATCTTGCAAGATCTACAACTGACGTGCTGACTGTGATATCGCACAGGATCAGTGAATTTATCAACAACGCTTCGTTTATACGGCGATATCTCTTGATATATCAAAGGCCTTCGATAGGGTTTGGCACATAGGCTCGCTCCACTTGCTAGCTATGGAATATCTGGAAATGTCCTCTCAACCATCAAATCTTTTCTCTCCGATAGGTCTATAAAAATAGTTATTGACGGACAAAAATCTGAAGCACACAAAATCAATGCCGACATGCCTTAAGGATCCATTTTGGGCCAAACCCTCTTCCTGATCTTAATATATCATATTTCAAGAGGTCATCTTCTTAGACGACACAACTATTTATGGCAGGACTTTAAAGAGCTTTGATGATCAAGATATTTCTGACTCTCTCTTCCGACTTAGAGCTTGTAGTGCAATGGGTGAAGAAGTGGCTTGTTACTTTTAACACCTCTAAAACAAAGCTTCTCTCTTTACACCACCAACGCTCGGATAGCCTCTCTCTACTGTATCGTTATATTCATGGTAGGTGCTCAACTGATCTCCAATCATTGCTCCCCCCCTGTAAAACATTCACAATAAGAAATCGTCTGGCTACAACGTCAGCAAAGAACTTTCCCTTCTCTCTCTCTCTCTCTCTCTCTCTCTGTACCAAGATCCAAGCAGAACTTCTATGAACAACATTTCATTCCTAGAACATCACATCTGCGGAACAGAAACGACGATTCTTCTTCCCAGCTGACTACAGCATGGTCGTCTTTAACTCTAATGGGAACAAATACTTATCGAGCCGTACTCGTTGAAAATAAAGTCCTCTTAAATAATCTTTTGTCCATTCCACCTACTATTTCTAATCCTTTCGTGACGGCGATCATCGTCCAATCAACAATTCTTTTAACCCTTATCTTCGAGTGCCCCGGGGCCTTAATAAGCGGTAACTCATCAGTTAAAAAATAAACAAAAAAAACCAAAACTTTCCTGCCTTGTGTCAAATTTTGCTGCAGTGGCAAGCAAACAAATCCCCATTTTCTCTTTTCTCTTTTTCGGACCCATTTTATCACCATGGATATTTGTGTTTTTTTTCACCTTAGTCCAACGAATTGCCATGTGGAAGATGGCTGCTTCACAGCACCAAATCCTATATGTTATATTGTGGGTTCAATCTCTTTTGTTGCTGGTGTGGCAGATGTGATGAGTCAGAACCTTGATCGAGTAGTGGACATAGTCTTGACTTACCTAAAAACCTATTTTTGCATAGCGTGTAAACATAGATGTGAGGAAGAATAAGTACATGCTGGAACTAGAGTATTTATACATATCAACCACGTGTGACCGGCGTTCTTTGCCATCCATAAACAACAGGCTTAATAGAAGTCGTAAGAAGACGTTTTAGCACTCAAAGAGCTAAGATAATTGAACGACAGAGATCAGTATTGAAAACGGTTTTGTTGGAGAAATGTATACCAGGTAATGAAGTTCCAGTTGTGAGTACCTTGTTTCCATCAACACAGACGATCTTTCCCTCGTTTTTTCTTTTATTTTTTAATTCTTTCAGTTGGTCATTGGTTCAGCTAGTATGCCACTGTCTGGTGGATAATCTTCTCCTTGGGGGATTCTTTGCACTAGTGGCCGGATGATTAGGTTATGGAGATGAGATATATTTGGATTTTAAGGTGCTCTATTTTTCCATAAATATTTCTTCAGAACAATTCTTCGACTTTTCGACTTTTAAATTTCTGGTCTAACTCTTGAGAAAGCCATCACAACATAGGAGCGAGATGTTAATACCATTTTGATTTTTAATTTTTTCCATTATATATATATATATATATACTCACACACACACACACACACACACACACACACAAACACACACACACACACATATATATATATACACACACACACACATATATATATATATATAGAGAGAGAGAGAGAGAGTGAGAGAGAGAGGGAAAGGAATTTCTGTAGGAAATCTTGAGTCAAAGAGCTCAATGTAAAAACAGAGCAATAATAGAAGCCAGAAAGAAATAACTCAAGTCAACAATCCAGTTATTTCACGTTATAATTTATTTCTTCTCGCCAGGACGAGAATCATCAGACGTGCTTGTAAGACTGGTGGTTTCTGAATGAAAAATAAGAGCAATCAATCTGTCTGGGTATTTTTAAAGGAGGAGGAAGAGGGCCCCGAAAGGGGGAGGAGAGAGGGGGAACATGGACTGAGGTGTTTATCATTCACGTAAGTTCGCGGTAGTGTATCTGGTTACCACCGCGGAACGCGGGCGAATCGAACCACCCCTCACCTACACTGATCCAGCATGTCGGGAGTGATGACTTAATTAGCTCAGGTCTTATAATCTGAGGGTTTGTGTTGAATTGAAATGAAAATAAGGATAAAAAATAAAAATAAAGATTAGGGTAACTTGAAAATATGAAAAAAAAGAACAATATTAATTTAAAAGAAGTTCGTCTAGTGAATAAGATGGTTGAAAAGAAAAATGTTTAGTGCTCCATTATTGGCTTATAGTTATAAATTTGACACCAGTGGAATTATTATTTCCACTGAATTAGGGTTTGGGTGGGAATGGATCAACAGGATGGGGAGAGGCAGGAATAGAGGAAAGGGTGGAGCGAGGCTCGACGTCAGTACTGTCAGTTCAAGGTCGTCTAGGATACCCCTCACCTGTTGATAGTGGGCAGATTTGCATAAAACTACTAAAATCTCCTAATTGAGTTAAGAACTTCTAAATATTTATAGCTATCCTGTTTGCCTAGCGCCCTCATTTCCTCTTGGTTGGGCAGTTCCATGCACTCTATTGTTTCCAGTTGTCCTCTTTTCATCTTTAACAGTGCACATTTTTCCATTCCAAATTCTATTAGAAATTCTGGTCGTATTTATCAGATTTTCCAGTTCCTTTTTACAAATAGCTTCAGGTCGTCCATTTACATGAGGTGGTTTATTATTTGTTCTCTGTTTGTAAACTTTTATCCGGCATCATATTTCCTTAATATGTAGTTGAGTGGTATCATGGCTATGATAAATCGTAGTGGTGATAGAGAGTCTCCTTGGAAGATGCCTCTCTGTATTTTTAATCTCAGTCAGGTGTTGTCCTTCAGCTGTCAGTTCTAGTCTCCATGTTCACATTGCTTTCTTAATAAGATTAATAATCCTGTCGGGTATCTTATACATTTTAAAGCATTCAATTATCTATGCTTGACAGATTCTATCGTAGGCTTCCTTGTAGTCAATTCATGCCATTGATATGTTCTTTTTTCTGCTTTTTACCTCCTTCAGGATTTAAAAAATCTATCATCATCATCATCATCATCATCATCATCATCATCATCATCATCATCATCATCATCATTTTTAAATGGTGGTATGATTGTCAAGAAGAACCCTTCATTCAAAAAAGAAGTTATCTAAAAGAAAATGAGTTGAAATTTAAAGTTCACCATTTCTTCATACATTTTTCATTCAGTTTTCTTTTGTCCGTGTTGACGAAATTTGCATTCATTTTGCCAAAAGGATTTTTTTTAATAAACTAATGGAAATGATTAAATTCCTTAAAGGAGAAAAAATGGTGGAATTTAAAAATTTATTCCACATAATTTGATGACGCTCTTTGTAGAAAAGCGTAGAATTTTTCATTTCGTTTTCACTCGAAAGTCTCAATCATCTAATAAGATGGGAAAAATTTATTTTTCCTCCTAGCAATCTATTCCTCTCTCAAGAAATAATAATAATTTGTAGTTGGGTATTTGGCCTTCAAGATATAACAGAGAAATGTCACCGAATTATTGCGTGATGATCAGGGCAAAACAATCGATACATTGGAAGAAATAAATTAAAACACAAAACAAAAAACAAATAAAAAACGTTCTTTACAGTGTCCAAATCAACGTTGATACTTTATTTATTGTTTCGACTGATGTGGGCCTGGTGTTCTTTAAGTGTAATACGCATTTACGGCAATGCTTTTCTCATATTTAAGTATAATAGTTGCTGATTGACGTTAAAAATATATAAGTAATCTCCCTTTATTTGTAGCAAAACGTGCTGAATCGTGAAAACCTAGAAACTTACTCAGTGTTGTATTGGGCAATAAACATAGTCCGGTTTGGTTTCGGGTGCCATGAGTGTCGCATGAGTTCTGACTAGTTGCGGTGATGTTTTTCCCATATTTAAGTATAATAGTTGCTGATTGATGTTAAAAATATATAAGTTATCGCTCTTTAATGTTATTTGTAACAAAAATACGAGTTATCTCCCTTTAATTATATTTGTAACAAGACATGCAGAATCGTGATAGCTTAGGGACTCACTCAGTGTTGTATTCGATGTGACTCAGCACTAAACATAGTCCAGTTTGGTTTCAGGGGTCATTAGTGTCGCATGAGTTCTGACCAGTTGCTTTGTCGATAGTTCTGCATCGACGTTATGAATTTATATCGGCAAAACTGTGATATTTACACCGCTGGGTCGAACGGGGGTTACCCCATGTTATCGGCATTACGTTTCTGCTTTTGTCAGAGAATGTGTTGTCTTGGTTCTGGGGAAAAGGGACGAGTCAGCTGTTTAGAAAGAAAATGACGAGATACAGAATGGACGAGACATTTCTGTCTTAGAAGAATATACCTTATTCTTATTGTTTCATTTTATCAGACCAAACGCGTTTACACACGCGTCTGTCTGCGTCTACACACGCGTCTGTCTGCGTCGAGTCAAAGAGAAAATCTGTCTCTCAAAAACATCCCCCACTCCATCAGCATCTCACAACCCGAACGCGTCACGTGTGTTAACCTTTCAAAGGCCTAATCATAATTCATTGGGGGAAAACTATCAACACGTATTGACACATGTGTGCACCTCTTTGTAATCACCGACCCGATGCATGTCATAACAGAGCTGCAAGTTCTTGACTGACAGCCACTACCAAGCTTAACACTCAAGTTAAGTCGGTCTTTGTAACAACATTCTAGTGAGATTTTAACATCGTCGATGTATAAAACAGGTTTAAATTAAATTGATTATTCCACTAATTAACCTAATTATTATTTCGCATATTGTCAGAATTCTGCTAGAATAGTAAACTAAATATTGTAATGAGCACACCCCGTTTTTAGCGGGAGTTTTTCAACCTTGTATCATACATGAAGAAAACCAAGTTGCCATCATTATTACAACACATGAAACTTCATAATCATTATCCATACCTTGGTAGCTGCTTGTTCTTGTATGCACCCTTTTTATGATCCTTCAAGACCAAGTCAAGACAAAATTGTTGGAAGACAGAGGAGGTTTATTCGACTTTATCTTCGTTCCAAATCACTAACCAGTGGGATGGGTGAGGAACAGATAATGAGAGATCGACAATCACTGTTTAATCATATCTTGTCAGCGCATTTCAATTTAACATGTTCACATTTGGCGTGCTTCCAAGGAACTAAAGAACTACACTCCCTCCCTCTCTCTTTGATCCATGTGACGTCATATCCGTTTCTATTAATTCCTACAGTCTAGTAATCTTAACTTCAAGTTAAGCAAGTTGACCCTGACTGGAATTTCATTTCCTGTTATTCCAACCAATTTATATACTAGTAGGTTTACTCGCCCAATATTTAACAAAACAACTTCTAATCACGACGACATGTTTTTGCCACAGTCTGATAAGACGTTCAACAACCGTACGAAGTAGACAACTGAACAAAACAAATAGCTTCCGAACAAAGAACGTTTAGGAAGGAAACAAATTTCATCTACACAAGAACATAAATTTCCTTTATAAGTTGTTCAAGAATCTGTCCTATGTGTCTTCATATTGTACTTGATATTTACCGTTAAATGAATAATTATTTAGCAACTCTTTATATCTATATATTTATAAAATAAAATAAAGTCGGTCTATTTCTCGACTTTTGTCATCGATACGCCCATTCTTACAAAATCAATATTTCATTTTGAATAGCCACTTCTTGTAAATCGTGCCACAATGTTCTTCGGATTAATAAAATGTAATTTAATTTAATTCCTTTAGGAAAATAATTTATCCGATTAGGAAACAGGTTAAATGGAGATTTTCCTATTAATGTAAGCTGACATTGCTGTTTACATGAATAAAAAATTCTACATTACTTTATTTCAGCTTCAATGTAAACACATATACGTTTAAAATAAATATTAAACAATTAATTTCTTACAATTACTTGTATATCATAATAGTGTGTAAAATAACTTTCTTCACAACAACTAATTACAATGGTATTTCACTGAAATGCTACAAGCAGCTGGTTATTAATCCTTAAGAATAGATTTTAGATGATACAAGTAGAAGCTTATTCATCACTAACAAGGGATTCTTTTAAGGATAAGCTTATTATTATCTACTCATTCATTCCAAAAGATATTTGTAACGTGTGTTTCACCGAAAAAAATAATAAAAAAGATATATTATTTTAAGACTCCCAAAATACTAAACTAATTTGAATTTTGAGACTTACATTTACAAGCAAACATATAACTTTTGGAATAAAGAAACGGCATAGTTAAAAAAGATATTTTTAGATTAGGGAATAAAAGCATGGCCGACCAAAAAAGCCCTGAAAAAAACCCCTCTCTCCGTCCTTAAAGTAGGCAGAGAGAGAGAGAGAGAGAGAGAGAGAGAGAGAGAGAGAGAGAGGAGGGGGAGAGAGAGAGAACAAAAGAAGGGTTACGCTACTTATTTATAAATAAATTAAAAAAACCCCAAAACAAACTAAACAACGAAATTTTAATATTTAATCCGATAGATATTTCATTTTTCGTATGTGCTGGTGTCGAAATGACAGTAATACGCCGGCCGGGTGGGTACAGTTACTTATTTATATTTTTTAAGGGTAAAAGAAACAAAAAACGAAATAATTGTGTGTGTGTGTGTGTGAGAGAGAGAGAGAGAGAGAGAGAGAGAGAGAGAGAGAGAGAGAGAGAGAGAGATGTTTCAAAAATAAGACACGTTGGGTAAGTACAGCTACTGGTGCATGCAAACCATTATTTATATATGTAAAAAATGAGACAACTTTTCTATTTTCAAATATGAACTAATTCCCCCCCCCCCACCATTGCTTCTAATATATCGCATTAAATTACCGTATTTTGAGATATTTGTCTTTACTTTTTGAAAACTTTTTTCTATTTAATGGATGCATATCACACACACACACACACACAAAAAAATAAGGCCTCCAATAGTTCACTTTTGCACTCACGCACACACAAAAAATAAAGTTACTGGTATTTTTGGTGTTTTTAAAGAAAATGTTTTCGTTTTTAAAAGGATTAAAATAATTACATGAATTATACTTTATTGCTTTGTTTTTTATTGAATTTTTAATACATATACCATCACTTTTAAAAGGTGAATAAGTGGGTTGTTAAAAATGCGAACCTGCTTTAGTAACAACCCTAACCTTAACCCTAACCCTTCACCCTAACCTGCTTTAGCAACATAAATCAACTAGCTGTAAATACCGGCGTTGTCTGTTTTTTTTTTGTATCGCTTTTTTTTACCAAGTTTTTTTTTCACCAAATTATTTTAGGTTATATCTTATTTCAGTCGCGTACATTATTTAGAGTTAAATGAGTTTCGGCATTATTTTTAAACAACTTATTTTTACTCCAACTATGTTTTAGTACAAACAAACATAACTCAATTGATCAGTTAAAAAAACGATTTAATAACAAACCTAAACTTTGTATTTTAAATTCGTATCTCATTTTCAAATGCAAAAGTTCTTCCCAAATAAGTTCATTGCTCTCAGTTTCAAATTGTTCCTAATATTTGAAAACAAAGGATTTGAAGAAAGGATGTGAGTTACAGACATTTGTCACTGATATTAGATTAATCCTCTTATATGCAACGAGGCTGATAAACATAACATGAGTTGGTTAACACAATAAGGGCTAGTGAACATAACAAAAGCTATTTAACACAATAAGGACTAGTAAATACAATAAGGGCTTGGTTAACACAATGGAAGTCAGTGAACTCAATAGGAATTAGTGAACACAATGTGGGCTTCTAAACACAAAGGAGGCTAGTGAACACAGAAGCTGGTGAACACAACTGGAGGTAGTTGAACATAACATAATCTGCTGAACACAATGTGGACTAGTGAACACAATGGAGGATAGTGAACACAATGTGGTCCAGTGAACTCAATGGAGATTAGTGAACACAATGTGGGCTAGTGAAAACAAAGGAGGCTAGTTAATGCCCTAAAACGATAAAATGGCTCGGAAATCGGAGATCATTTTACATTAAATTTATAACGGAAGCTGATCTCTCATTCTAAATAATTGTTTTGGTTTTTTCTTCTTTTCGCCAAGTATTTTCAGGGTGTTCACATGTAATCCCCTAAAAAAAGTAGAATCTCATTTTTTGAGAGAAGATTAATTCAGTGGAGGTTGTTAATCTGCAAATGTACGAAAAAAAAAACCATCTTTCTCGTTATGCTCTTATTTTTTCAAGGTAAATAAAATAACCTTACACCATAGGAATAGGTAATACAAAAACCAAAATTAACCGAAACGAAATTGTTCCAGTCAAGAAAGTTCAAAAGTAACAATTGCCTCGATTTGGGAGGATAGCTTACTAGTACTGGGAACATAAAAAGCAACTGAAACGAAGGAGAATGAATACTAACAACCGAAAATTAAAACAGAATAGAACTTAATTTATTGCATTGGATTATTTGATAAGAACCTGCTTGCTAGGCATCGTGTATGACAATAAGTATGTTAGGCTGAAGAAGAGCAAAATAAGTGAAAACATTAGAAAGATCCGGATCTTCACTTTGATCCAATAATACAACCTAAACTGACCCTTTCTCTTTAAGCCATAATTGATATTTATTTTTTTAGATGAGTCCTCACATCTCTAAAAGAGGGCGTTTCCATCGGTCTGTTATACCTCCTTATTTATAAATGCGGTGACAAAATGACTGTCACAGCTTGTTGAACATGTGTTGTGTCTACGTTTGCTGCGGTTGTTTCTTGGTTAATTGTTGTTAGGATATGTAAGCTACCACAAGGAAGAAAAACATGTACAATTAGCTTTTGGTTATTAAAAAAAGGGTTTTCTTTTTGTTTTATTTATGTGAACATGCAGGGACAGGATTCGATTATCACTCAACTATCTGTGAAGATTTTGTGTATATGTTTGTAGGTAGTGAGCAAACTGCTGCCTGTATACCAAGCTTAATGCAAACCCGTCCGACTTTCTTCTCTTTCACTCTGTCATTCCGCATTCTGTCTTTCTCTAATCTCTGTCTGTCTATCTATTTCACTCTATTGTCTGTGTCATCGATTTATGCCATAGACATTCTTCTGCATAAATCCCAATTCTGATGTTTACCAAATTTCTAACAACGTATTTAACCGACTTTGAAAACCTCCTTTGTTTACCAAATTAATTGTCCATTGTCCATTGACTTACATCATAACCCAAGTCCTAACATGAAATTACATTTCCAAAATTCCTAAACAAACTGTGTTTTAATAATTATTTTTATTTTGTCATAGTTTTAATTTATGCTACATTATCTGTCTACTGTCTAATCCTGTTACACATGCTTCAGTTTGAAATAGCATTCTTATATCTAAACACACAGACTGATGGATGCATTTCATTTTAGATAAACATGTTTATAAAAGACTTTTAAGTGTTTCATGCTTAAGTTTGAAATAGCATTCTTATATCTAAACACGCATTTTCCTTGCTATATCACGCTTAACTTTGAAATAGTATTTTTGTCTTGTCAGTCTGTCAGACTTATGTTTAAAATAGCATTTTTGTCGGGCGGTCAAGTTTAAATTTGAAATAGCATTCGGCACTGATGTATAAAAACGCACCTGTGAAATATTACCGTACACAGAAAATTACGGAAAATAATTAAGTAGAATTTTAATAAAAAATAAAATTAATTTAGTGATTTTATGCTGTTGACGCCAAGGGGAGAGAATTAGTGAGTCATGAACTAAGACGAAAATCTGATAATGGCGGACTGCTCTGAACTACCATGCATAGTAAAATTTCATGAACAAAAATAAAAATGCTCGATTATTTTCCGTAATTTTCGGTGTACGCTAATATTTTTCAATACCAAGTAAGTACTTTATGAAGTTTTGCTGCCATTTTATTTTTAACTGCCATATTTCACAGGTGTCTCTTTATGCACAAACGCCTAGTATTTTCATCGTAAACACACATTTTAAAAATACCTGTTCTTGTTTTTTTAAAGTAACAGAGTTGGTATTAGTCTTAAATAAGTTTTAGCAGAATTTTCTGAACCAATATGTCCGCCATGTTTTGATATCTTTTTAGGGGGCTATTTGACGTTTGTGTTTTTTTATATTATTAAAACAGGTCTGGCCAAAGGAATTATGTAAATTACTTCCGCACTAAGAAATATATCATCTTTTAACTTTTCTGAACTGGTACAGCTTTTGAACCAGACAAAACAGACTTTTGCTGATGCAGAAATACGTAAACAGCCGGAAAAAGCCGATCCAAAATGAACCCACGTCAAAATCAAAACGAGACGGCTTTTCAACAGAAAAAAATAATGAAACGAAGAAAATCAATGAAATATTTTTTTTTTCACGGAAAAGTTAAAAAATGTTTTTTTTCGGTAAAATGTTTTTTTTTATAAATAAATTAAATATTGTAAAGAACATAATTGATTAAATAACAATTTTTACATATTTTTTTTCGTTTTTTTGTTTGTTCTGTACTGGTACAACTTTTGAACCAGACAAAAACGGACTAGGTTAGGGTTAACGTTAAAAAACAGTTCGTTTTTTTTTTCGGTTCGAAATTCAGTTTTATCACTTTTCTTCAATTATTGCTTGCCTGTCAGAAATTTTAAGATTTCATCAATTTCCAGGTAAAGTTATTGTCTGCTTGTCGAGCCTTTTGATTGGCTAAGCGCTTTAGCATATTCCAGCTGTTTACGTAAACGGCCGGAAGATTCCAAACAAAAAGTCGGTTTTATCTGCGCAAAAAGCAGTACCAGTACCAACTTTTTGCTTATTGAATTTCATCAAGATCCTTCATTAGAAGAAAGTCTCTGAGGAATTTCGGAACAGGAAGTTTGTCCAGTTTCTGGTAAAAGAAATTCCCCAAATGATGCCGGATCCAAATTCGACTCAACTGCTGAAGTGACAATGGTTGATGAGCGTACAAGAACCACATTTCTTTTTCATCCTGATTCGCTTCGAAAGCAAACTCTTCAGGACTCAGCAGACATAAACGCATGTGTCCCTTATCGAAACCGGTCAGAATAAATTGCTTCACGATTTGTAAGGCACCTCGGTTGAAAGCTAACCGGACAGGACAAGATGAAGGGGGAGCTTGTTCAGGACAGCGGAATGAATCAATGTGACCACTAAATTTGAGCAACGTCTGTACTGCTGTATATCGGCCACTGCTTAGGGCATACCACAAAGGTGTGCGGTATTGGTTGTCAAACATATTCATATCCATACCAGCTTCAAGCAGGTCGACGATGCATTCAGTGTGACCTGAAAAAAACAAACGAAAAAGAACGTCAATCATGATTTTGTGTTAATTTAAAAAAAACAATAAACGTGTATGATTAATGACCAAAACTGAAACAAATAGCAAAAACAATAACCAATGTTTAAAAATATTTGAAATTAAACAGTAACTATGGAATATTTTGCAACAGAGAAATAGTTGGTTGGTTGTTTTACGGCATATCAACCCTTTTGTGAATATTTAATGCAGAATCCAGTCAGTTTGGAAAAAGTTGTTATGCTTCAAATTCTTAAAATATTTAAAGATTAAATTAAAAATTAAAAAAATATTTACTAATGAGTCACCACTTATCAAGGCAAAAAGCTACCCGAGGATAAGAGTTAATGTTGAAGACTATTATGAGACGATCGAAAATGATTAATAGAATTAACAAAGTTTGATGACTTGTAAGAACGGTTTATGACAAGTATTTGTTGAGATTGAATTTGAAGGCAGCCATATTGTAGTCTACCCGAAAGCAGTTCTGTGGTAATGTGTTCCACAGATGGAAAGTTCTTGGAAAAAACTCTCTGTTCATGGAAATTCCACCTGGTACTAAACACACCATCGAAGAAAGTTATTTTCCATTGTTGTAGAAAGACGAGTTCTTGCTGTAAATGTCTTACAAGGAGGAACTAGAGATTGGAGCTTAGTTGAGCATCTTCCAGTTGTGTACACATATTTCATAAATAAATAGTCTGCAAACGATATATTCTATTTAACCCATAGATCGGATTCTGACAGGTACTACCACTCAAGGTCCGAATGGGCCAGGAGGTAATGGCAATTAAAGGATGACCCCCACACTCCCCAAAGCTCCCAAATTGAGGTCCTCGCTACTGGATGTAGTTTAAAGTTATAACCAGGACCCAGAAAGATGGTTAACAAAGTATACATGGAGAATATTACAACTGTTTCAAAATGATGACTTTATATCAAACTAAGCTGATCTTAGCACATAACTAAAAAGGTGCCCCAATATAGAACAATACATGGCTAACCCATTAACTATGAAACCTCTTTTATCTGGCATACTCTGATCTCTGAAAAGGATAATCCTTTTTAAGAAAGAAGGAGAAATCTTCATATAAGTCTGTGTGGAATCAAATGAAAAAATTAACTTTCAATAACTGCAAAAAACTTTAGCTATATACTAGCTGTCCCGACCCAACCTTGCCCGGGAGTATTTATACTGTCTTTTTCTTTTGCAAGAATAAATGCATATACTGTTCTTGCATGACTTTAAATTCGGTCATAATGCTACTCAAACAGCCGCCAATATTTACAGAGCATTGGGAGAAGAACCCACAAGTGACCAAACAGTACGAAGGTGTTTTCAGAAATTCCATAGCTGAAATTAGAGCTTTCAGATGAACAATGCAAAAGTCGATCATACACTCTTAACAATTAACGTTTGAAATCAATTGTTGAAAAGAAAACCCATAGTCAAAGTGTTCGAAAAATGTCTTTGGCACTTGATGTCAGTATTCGACCATCTGAAGCAAATTTATAAGGTAAAATTGGTCATTATTTTTCGAACAACCTTATAATATAACATACTAGCTAACCCGATCTGTCGTTGCTCGGAATTATGATTGCAGTTAGTGTAAAGCTGCCCGGGAGTCTTTTAATAATCTATTTTTGTAATGAGAACCTTTAAGATGAAGAAGATAAAGGACAGCCATGCACAATTAACAACGTAATTGTTGGAGAAAACCAATGTCAAAGTGTCTGAGAAATGTTTGTGTCACTTGATGTCAGTATTTTAACGGTGTCCGACCATCTAAAGCAAATTGGTAAGGTGAAGAAGCTCGATAAATGGGTCAATAGTTAATTATTTTCCGAACAATGTAATATTTATTCTATTATTGCGTCACTGTTTCATAACACTTCATCGTCATCAATGTCATTCTAACCTTTACTGAAAAAGGCAGCAATGATGTGTCTCTTCTAACACACAATCAAATCTATATTTTCATTAGCTGGAGTACTCGTCCTAGGACAGGTTTGTTACAATGAGACACACTTGTGAACTTTAATAAGTGTAAGAGATCAAACCCCAAAATATTTCAAAGTAATCAAAAGCATAATAAGATGATGTAGTTTGCTTGCAGCATTGTGTGTAATATATATATATATATATATATATATATATATATATATATATATATATATATATATATAGAGAGAGAGAGAGAGAGAGAGAGAGAGAGACGGGTCATAGAAGACTGTCACAATGCAAGAAGTGAAAATATGCCGGTGTTAGAAAGGAGAACAAAAACGAAGTGATTTTTTTAGTTAATCTTACTCGATCCCAACTTCTGCACAGTGATATAATGTTTGTAACTGTGGTCCATAATATATTTGAGGTAAGACCTCTTTATCAAATGATGAGTGTTTCAAATCTCCTGAAACTCGTGTGAACTTAAGCACTGTTAATATTGTTTTAAATTGCATTACAGCAATAAATCTGATAGTGACCCTGCAGCAAATAGAATTACATTTTTAAATTACGAAATAATATGCTTTAAATTCATTTATAATTGCCATATTTATTTATTTATTTGAAGTGATTTAATGTGTGTTAGATTAATTTAAATAAATTATTATTATATAATTTATTCTTGACTTGTAAGGTGATATTTTTAAATGTTTCTTTCGACTTCCATGAAATATGTTTATCTTAGGAGGAAATTATCTCCAATCTTTCCAGAAGCGACGCAAAAACTTTATTTAAGTAGATACTTAATGTGTGTTTTTTTTACTCAAGCAGAGGAATAGAAATACCTGGCATAGTACTCAGGGGCAGGATTTCTCCTCTAGGTGAGATGGCCCTCTAGATATTGCCAGGTGATCCATCTAGGGGAAGTGAGTTAAAAAACATATTGATACAGTAAAATGTGTGTTAACGTTGATATTACACAACTGAAGTTATGGGCTTAGACACGTTTAAATCTGGCAGAATTAAGCTCCCATTGGAATGATCTCAATTAAAATGTGCTCAAATTATGAGAATCTATTTAATTTTGTGCAATGTAATTATGGCAGCATCATGTTGATACACTGGTTCTCATTCGATCATCAAAGTTAAGCAATTCCTTTTGGAATACTAGGCGTTGTATGTGGGAAGACGGTGAAAACTCGTTGCAAAAAATAGTTAATTAATTTCTCTTGTTCAAGTCACATGTCCATGCTCGGTGTAGGGAAACACAACAACAAAATAAAACCAAAAAAGTCTCGCAAAGCTTTTCTTTTCTCGTTTTGTTTGCTTATTTTGTTTTAACCCATCAGTGAAAATGTAGAAGCATTGTTCCGGTGGCGAAGAAAATAATTCATTCTGCACGCTGTCTGCAGAAATAAAGTAATCTATGGTTTCCCCTTGTAAAATGTTCACACAAAAACTCGTCTAACTACAACCACTGTAAATAATTTTCCTTTCTTCCTCTGTGTACCTAGACCTAAATGGAACTCCACGCTTGCAACAGTGTGGACCTACCTGTACTCCTCTCACTTGCAACAGTGTATGATCACATGCACTACTGATTTCAACCTCAAGCTGTAAACCACTCACCCATACCCAATCTTCATATTAGCAAATATCACTATCCTACCTTACAAACTGGTAGATTCACACTCAAACTTATCTAGACCTTGGTACATCACCGTTTTCTTTTTAGCGTTTACAGCGATGCCATGTTTGACCCAAACCTTGTGAAATGCCTTTCAGAGCTATTTCTTTATCTGAGAATAATAACCATCGTCAAATGGCTTTGAACCAGCCATCAGTGGATATTTATAATCTGTCAGCTCAAGAATTTTCTACCTGAAAATAACTACATTTCTATCTCTATAACGGATGAATAGATCTTGTGTGAGATCTCTTTGAATTCACCTGGGCCCGTTCGTTCCTGAAGCTCATTACAAAACGGTCTTTTCTTTCTTGCATGGACTGACTCACCATCGGAATTTCTGCCACAGTAAAACTTATTTCAATTAGAGTTTTCTAGCTTAATGAGACGTGAATTCACTGCCCGGACCATTCCTTATATTATCCTGCCAGACATTTACCGTGCGTAGACAGATACAAGCCCCACTCGGAACCTTTAGTACTCCTGATGCACGGTTTAACCACATTCACATGGCTACTCATACGCTTTTTCTTTTTTCAGCAAAAGAACTTGCATTTTTCTCTTTTCAGTAAAATATCTTGCATTTTTCTCTTTTCAGCAAAATAACTAGCATTTTTCTCTTTTCAGCAAAATAACTTGCATTTTTCTCTTTTCAGCAAAAGAACTTGCATTTTTCTCTTTTCAGCAAAAGAACTTGCATTTTTCTCTTTTCAGCAAAATAACTTGCATTTTTCTCTTTTGAACACAAACAATCATTTCAGATCGAAATGAACATTTACCATTTTGTTGCAATTTGCAAGTTTGTTTAATTTTACTCTCATTTGCTGCTACTACTACTACCAATAAAGAATTTCTTGTTTTTATCAGCTTTTTAGCTGATAAAAACAAGAAATTCTTTATTGGTAGTAGTAGCAGGGGGTAATGTAGCAGTTACATGATTATATATATATATATATATATATATATATGGGAAATGAAAAAGGAAAAATAAAAAAGGATGTTTTTTTTATATATCCATCAACGTTTCGTCTTTATTTCTAAGACTTCCTCAGGATGATAATTTTAAGAAAAATGTCATGCAAGTACGTGAAAATATTGGGTTGACATGATGGGTTGATGAGAAAAAGTACTGACTTCACTAAGCCCGGACCTCGGGTCTGCGCACCCAGTGATGGCTACTACTTTTTCTCATCAGCCCATCATGTAAACCCAATATTTTCACGTACTTGCATGACATTTTTCTTAAAATTATCATTCTGAGAAAGTCTTACAAATAAAGACGAAACGTTGATGAATATATAAAAAAAATATCCTTTTTGGTTTTTCCTTTTTCATTTCCCATTACGCCGGATTACCTTCATCTTTCCTTTCTCATATATATATATATATATATATATATATATATATATATATATATATATATATATATATATATTAATAAATAAATATTAAAGTATTTATTTAAATTATATATAAATATAGTACTTAAAATTATTATGTGTTTTTAAATATGTCATAACCGCAGTTTCATGTGCTTTTGTGATTGGCAGATGACATGAATTTGTATCAAATTCAAGCTTTGTTATAATTCTTTTATACTTATATCCAGTCGCAGTGGAATTTTATGCCGGTCTGTTAGTTTTTCTGAGTCTTACAAAAAAAAAGTATTATTTATTTATTTTTATTTTTTATTTCGTGTTATTGAGATATTGCCTATCGCTCGCAATTTTGTAATATTCTAGTGGTCTCCTTTTGCTTCGTTTTGCAGATAGATATGTGCTAATTTATTGAATTGAGAAAAAGAGTTATAACCCCCTTAGCCGTTTTGTAGTACTGTGTATTTTGAAAGTTTAAAATTAGGATCTATTGAATTTTTATACAAACGGCAAAAATCAAAACGGAAATTTTTTTCATTTTGTTACGCACACAAGATTTTGATTTTTTTTATATATAAAGGTTTCATTAAACAAAGTGATTAAGCAAATGGTATTTCCGTTTGTCTCCTCTGTCAGCCAATCAAATGAAGTCTCATTAAAATACAATCGGCTGATTTATTTGGTCGAGATATTACGCCAACGATGTTTAATTTTTTGTTGCAATGTAACAGACAAAGATTAAAACGATTCTATCCTAAAACTTGTTTTCAGATGTGTTTTGCTGGTTTTTGAACACAAAGAATCACATTATAAAAAAAATTGATGAGGTAAAGAGTGACTAAAAAGCAATTCTTTAACCGAGAACAAACAAATAAATAATTTTATGTTATTTGCAATGTTTTTAACAAACACAGAAAATGACCAGAGGAACTTGTAAGCTTCAAAACATTAGAGAAGGATATTCA
This sequence comes from Sepiola atlantica, assembly GCA_963556195.1. Taxonomy (NCBI): domain Eukaryota; kingdom Metazoa; phylum Mollusca; class Cephalopoda; order Sepiida; family Sepiolidae; genus Sepiola; species Sepiola atlantica. The sequence continues at coordinate 30,596,504 of OY744526.1, forward strand.
AATTTAAGGCGGAGAATATTCAGGAATATTTTTTAAATTTACTCTGAGGTAAATACAAAATAAATATTCACCTTCTTATTCATCAATGTGCATCACAATATGTTGTGCGGGAGAATATTTGGACTCATCTGACGAACAAAGGCATAAAAATACAGATAACACCAAGTAGTAGCAGCGTTACTGTACTCATTTACTCATGGCCTCTGTGCTGGGTAACTTGGTTTTCAGACTGGGCTGGACGGTCTCAGGAGACCATCACCCCAGGCATTTCTCAGTTATCATGTGACAATCCCTCGTAGCCTAATGGGATTAGGTGGACGCTTACAAATAGCGTTTGACTTTCTCTTGAAAAAAGGCGAGGTCGGCCGACAGAAAATAGGATTCAAGTTCCCTTTTATGATTGTCTGGGTTCAAAGTGAAATTGAAAGATATAACATGACAAGATAGATTTTATTCATGAAATATAGATTTTTATAATCTTAATTCAACTACTCTTTCTATGTGACACTATATATATAGTCTTGGAAGTTTCTCAACCATTAAAACTATATTTATATATATATATATATATATATATATATATATATATATATATATACATACATACATGCATATGAATACAATATTAATATTATAGAGCTATATTATAAAATAAGATTATCGAAATTGAATGGCGACACAAATGCAATCATGTATAGATCTCAGATCATATCAGTGACCTGATGAGATTTGAGATTGAAATATGATTGCATTTGTCTAGTCATTAGCTTTCAATAATATTATTTTACACACACACACACACACACACATATATATATTAAACTCACACGCACACATATACATATAAAAAATCACACACACACATTACCATATATATATATATATATATATATATATATATATATATATATATATATATATATATATAAAGGTATACACAGATATGTAAAAATATACGTATTGTATATATAAAGTTATATGCAGATGTATATATATATATATATATATATATATATATATATATATATATATATATATACGAGGGGCATTCAATAAGTAATGCTCTGACCCATTTCCCATGAGAGTAGATTAATGAAACTTGGCACAGTTAGTAATCTTTCTCTACATAGGAACTACTCAGAGTTATGCATTTCTCCCATCGTTTGATGCAGCTCTGGACACCGTTTTTGTAGAATACCCCAGGTTGGTCCTCCAACCATGTCGTAACTTCAGAAATCAAGGCTGCATCATCTGGGAAATGCTTTCCTTTAAAAAAAAACTTGATGGCTGGGAAGAGATGAAAGTCAGAGGGTGCAAGGTCAGGAAAGTAAGGGAGATGGGGGAGGATTTCATAGCCACACGCCCTTGCTTCTGATCTGGCGACATGCGAGTTGTGGACTGGAGCGTTGTCCTGCAGGAGGAGGATACCTTTGCTAATCTTGCCCCACCTCTTGATTTTGATAGCTTCTCTTAATTTCATCAAAAGTGAAGCGTAATAGGCTCCTTTAATTGTGGTACCCTTTGCCAGGAAATCTGTCATCACTACTTCGTCCTGATCTCAGAAGACTGAGCATGATCTTGCTTGCGGAGGGCTGCACCCTTGCCTTCTTTGGAGGTGGTGAGTCCAAGTGCTTCCACTGCATTGATTGGGCTTTGGTCTCTGGATCATAATGATGGACCCAAGTTTCATACTGTGTAATCAGTCTTTTGAAAAACTTTGACTCATCTTCTTGGCATATCTCCAAATTCTTGCTTCTCGAAAGGTCTGAGCAACCTGGGAATCCATCTGGCAGACACCTTATGCATATGCAAATGGTCATGAATGATAGTTTCCACAGACCCTGTACTAATCTGTACCTCTTGGGCTATTTAGCGAATAGTAATGCGTCGATCTTCCAAAATGGCAGCCTCAACTTGACGGACAGATGCCTCATCTATGGCAGACTTCCGGCCATGTTTGAATTTACGATGCCAACGTTTTTACAAGGTCATATAATGGGGCATCATCACCATAAGTTTCTTTCATTTCATCAAAAGTCTCCTTTGGTGTGCGTCCTTTAAAATACAAAAACTGGACTACTGCACGACACTCAACTGGCTCCATTTCACACCTGACTCAGTTCAAACACCTGTAAATCAGAAACCACAATTAGTTCAGAGCTGTTTTTTGCAACCATATAGATATAAATCATTACACATTCAAAATTTCATGTAGATCAGACAACTGGAAGTGGGTCAGGGGCATTAATTATTGAACGCCCCTCGTATATATATATATATATATATATATATATATATATATATATATATATATATATATATATATATATATATATCTCGATATAGATATAAAATGATACACATGTTAGCATATGAATATAAATTTATATACAGATGTGAATATATATATATAAAGGTATGTTCAGATATATATGTAATGTTTATCAATTTACAGATGCGTTTATATATATAACGTAGAAAATTTATATATATATATATATATATATGTGTGTGTGTGTCTATATGTTCTTTCACCGACCAGAAACGCTTTGTGTGTGGGCGACTTTGGATGGATGATGGAATGGTTAGAAAGGGTGAGAGATGGTAGGGTTGTGGTGGTTGAAAACTTGAACGCCTATAAGCTCTATTCTCTCACACTCACTCGTACCTCCTCGCAGTGCACGTTGCTTCACACGTCTACTGCTTCTGAGACTCAGAGATAGAGAGAGAGAGAGAGAGAGAGGGGGAGAGGGAGAGAGAGAGAGAGAGAGAGAGAGATTTTTTGTCAAGCATCTTTGGTAAAGGCCGTCGGCAAAAAGACAAATACGAAGAAAGAAACAAAATCTACCCAAATCGAGCAAATACGAAAAAGATTGGATAAGACATAATGCCTAAATAAAGACACAAACTATTAATATATATATATATATATATATATATATATATATATATATATATATATATATATATATTATTCTTAAAGGTGTTTATGTGAAACTGGTACAGTGGTTAATATCACGGACGGTGGGGAACTTTATGCTAGGTTTGAGTACTGTCGGGACTGTTGCATCACTTTCAGTTGATACCTTGGGGAAAGGTATGGATTCATATGTTGAAAGCAATCACACGAAGCACACCACAGGTCGTCAAGTAAAACACTCTTTCATGGTCAACTGAAATATTCTAGGAACTTATGCCACAACCAACTGGTTGGTGTTTGTTAAATTAAATATCCTATGCTGTTCGTAAACATTAATTTATCCCTAGAAAGATTCCAGCTACGAAGAAGATAGCATTATGGCAGTCACAATCCAATGGAAGTGACTCAACACATATCCAACATGATCTTCTTCTTAGAAGGCATACATGAGAATAAGATGCTTTTTGGAAATATATATATATATACTAGCTGTCTTTACCCGGCGTTTCCCAGCTGGAGACATAGTGCTATGTGGAGGACATAGAGAAAAATAATTCAAAATATATTAAGTCATTCTCTCTTTCTCTCTCTCTCTCTCTCTCTCTCTCTCTCTCGCTTTTTGTAGCATTGCCCGCTTTTGCTTTGATTTTGTTGTCATTTAAAAAATTTAAAATAAGCCTATTTATTTTCCAAAATCTTATTTTTGGTGTTTAAAAATTTAAAGCTTGGTTATTAAAATATTAATTGAACCAAATTGTTTTAAAACTATAGTCAAATGAAGATCTGTTAAGAATTTTGAAACTAGTTTTAAAAAACAGCACAAAATTTCCATAATACTTTGCATTGTTGTTTTTGCCTTTATATTCAATAACAATATCTGAAACGTGTGTAAATCATGCATATTAAAATGATTTGGATTTTTCGTGCTGTTAATCCATTTTTTAAACAATACTAGAAGAATATCCATCTCAACTCAGGTAAAATTAATTCCTAGAACAGAACAGTTTTGCAACACTTTCATGTTCTCTTACAAAGATTGAAATCAAGTTATAATGCTACTAAATGTCTAGAATCCTTATTCCAATTTTGATTAAAATTCGTTACATGATTTATATATATACTAGATGACCTGTCATCTATTCTAGTCTCTTCCTGCCCTTTTCTCTCTCTTCCACACTCTCCTGTGACTTCTTAGATCTATGCAACCTAGTAGGCCACGGGCCGTAAAGTCATCTTTTATGTCGTCATCCATTGTCAAATAATTATAGATGTTGCGTTGGCAGGTGAACAAACATGATTTGAAAAAAAAAAAAAAAAACAAGTACACAATGAAAGACCTATTCCCACATCCTTCCAGTCAACTAGTATTTGAGCTACTTATAAGCAGGCCACCCTGTATAAAACGGAGACTTCCTGTCACATACAATGTATCTACTCTAAAAAAACATTTAATCTTATAAATGAATGCTTTCGCGAAAAAAACAAACAAATACATTGGCTTGACTACTACAACTTTATCGAGAAGGTTAACGATGCATTTATCCCTTATCAGCGTCATAGCTCAGCAGCTTACTAACAACCATTCCTACCCCCCCGCTCTCAATTTAGAGAACTCTTAGTAGAAAACACCACAATATTAGAACATACCAATAATAAACAAATACTTTATATATTAAAAGCTTTATACATCAAAACAAAAAAAACAGCCATTAACAGAATCAAATTTAATACTAGCGATATAATTCTAAACTGTTTATAATGCTAACTTTAGTTCCGCATTAATAATATAATTCCTGTGCAAACTACCTATTAATATTAACACCATGGTCTTTACCTGATTCCCCTGAAGATGGACCCGGATGGGTTCGAAAGTACTTGGGACACCAACGATTATGGCAGATTCATCAGCCAATTCTCCACCGAAACAAAAACCCTGATTCGGCTAATGGAAGCAATTCTCACAAAGATATCAAGACATAAGTTGTCTGTCCTATTCAACGATATTTGTCTTACACACACACACACACACACACACACACACACACACACACATATATATATATATATATATATGCATTAATAGATATATTGCATAATCTATTAAATTAAACATTTTTTAAAAGTAGATATCCGCACAGACGATCTAATGACGTCTACACCGCCTGCAATTAACATTTAAATATAAAAAAATCCGGTTCGAGCAGGTTAGTAGTTAAAAATGTTTATGTTTGTTTATATATTTGTATGTATAAAATTCACTCCTAAACTAATTAACTGATCATTATGGATTTTGGAGCACATCTGCTAGGCGTAAAGGGGCGTAATGTGGGCAATATTTAGTTTAATTTAGTTTCATGCAAAGGGAGAAAAGAGGGGATGGACGCTCTTTGTGATAATTTAGATACCTCCAATTTTTGTGACATTTTAGCAATAGGTATTAGACATCAATTAATATATATTACTCAAATTTCATTTTCTTTGGAGTATTTGTAAAGAGTTTTTAGGGGGCATAATATAAGCACAACCTGTTTCAGATTTGCATTTAATTTGATACATAGTCATTAGAACACCAGTTAAGAAAGATTCCCTGAATTTTAATTTTTTCTTAAGACCCTTTAAGCTTAAGCCTTAAATTTTAGACATTTTCTAGAATAAAAAATTTTGAAAAAAAATGGAATAATGATTCTAGACATAATGTAGCATTATGTCTTGATTTTTATCTTCGCAAGGGGACATAAAAGTGGTGCAAAACTGTTTTATTCGGAGAATTAATTTTATCCATCCTTGGACGGGTATTCTTCTAGTATATATATATATATATATATATATATATATATATATATATATATATATATATATATATATATATACGAAAACACTAACATTTCATAGAAATATACTAGAAGAGAAAGATTTGTATCTATTCAGTCTGTGTATCTTTTTACACAAGTTTCTTTTATTTATTCGATCATCAGTAATTAATTGTCTTTGTCTTCAATTACGGTTAAATTGAAAACTGAAGATTATCCCCCTCCCTTTCTTTCTCATTTTACGCATGCTATTTATGAATGCTATGCACATTAGACTTAAATCGCAGAACATGCACAACGAAAGGAATTGTTACATCAATCCTCCCAGGGGATTCTAGGTTGGTACAGATCTTAGATAAGACTAAATGTGAATTTTGCCTGTTTTGCATTTAGGTTACGCCTTTGCAAAGTAAACAAGGTTTTCAATTACTGCTTGTTTGATTTAGTCCTTCACAATATATATATATATATATATATATATATATATATATATATATATATATATATATATATATATATATATAGAGAGAGAGAGAGAGAGAGAGAGAGAGAGAAAAGAGGGTATTGCAGTATTAGTACAGTTCCAACGAGAGAAAAGTATATATATATATATATATATATATATATATATATATATATATATAAAAGAGTAAGGCTACAAACATTTGTAAAAAGTTTTTTTCAACATTTATTTATTATTTTGTTATTTTATAATTTTATATAACGCGTTTCAAGCGGTGATCCGCTCTCATCAGATATGTAAATCCATTTGTATTTACATATCTGATGATAACGGACCACTGCTTGAAACGCGTTATGTAAAATGATAAAATGATAAAATAACAAAATAATAAATAAATATTGAAAAAAACTTTTTACAAATGTTGGTAGCCTTACTCCTTTACATATCTACTTTTCTCTCGTTGGAACTGTACTAATACTGCAATACCCTCTTTTATATATATATATATATATATATATATATATATATATATATATATATATATATATATATGTGTGTGTGTGTAATCAGTCAACGGAAAATTATAAGCATACAAGTGGGAGAAAAAAAATAATAATAGTGAATAAAAAACTGAGAATGAATAAACAAATAAACGTGCAACTAACAATTTCGTGCCGAGTTTATTGGACGATTTTAGAAGTAAAGTAAATCCCAATTTCAGTTTTTGTTTTGCTTTTTTTTTGTTTTTTTTTGTGTCTGTAGAAAATTTTCAGGAATCATCCCTTCTTCAAGCTTTTTATGAAGTGTGAACAGAGTTCTTGAAATCGGTGAACTAAAATTAATATTATTAATATTTCACAAACCGACCAAGGTCATATATGGGGGTCCTTGTCTGTTTTATTTCCGATACACATGTACCAGGAAGGAAAATAAAAGAAATAGGAAAGGAGGGGAGCGGGCACGGAGTTCTTTAGTTAAATCTGTCTACTCTGTGTGTGTGGTGTGTTCTTTTTTAACGCCGGCGGGTGGCCTGTCTCATATACATCTGGTATGTATGAGAAAAGGAACAGAAAAAGAAGGGAAAGGGAAGAGAAACTAATGTTCACTAGATAAATCCAATTATCTGCTGTAGGTGGAGATATTCGTCTGATAGGGAATATGTTTTTAGGGGTCTACATACAAAACTGAAATTCTGTGATTAGCAAGCGTGTCTGGAAATATATAAATATACATACACACACAAATACATACATCAACATATATATATATATATATATATATATATATATATATATATATATATATATATATATATACATATATACATGCATACACATACAAATATATACAAACCTGTTAACTTATACATTTATTGCACGGTGAACAATTGTTTAGTTTAGGAGGTACATGTATGTATGTGTGTGTGTGTTTGAGAAGTTAAATTAGCAGAGTTTTAATTGAATTGATAATGTGATGTGTATATCTCTGTATTTTTAAGGTCATGCTTATTGGTAGTGTGGTGAAAAAATGAGGGTAGATTGTTCTCGTTCTGTCAACCATGACCGGGTAGAAGTCTTAAGTAATTCCTAATTATATTATTGGTATCGCCTGTACTGAGGATTGAACCTTCAACCTCCAGAAGAATAGCCCACATGAACCCGTGGCGCAACGGCTAAAATACTAAGTAATAATCAGTTCTAAGTTACAGTCGAAGGCAGACATACTTTTATTGGTTTTGTTTATTAGACGTATAGGAAATGAGCATTAGATGTCACTCGAAAATATGCAAAGGTAACATGAAAAAAACGTAACATTAAAAAAATGTAAAATGGAGAAAATATTAGAAATCCAGATTTACAGGAAATAATTTAAATAAACTGTAAATAGATGTTTACATCGATAGTAAGAAGCACACACGGAGCTGAAGCACCATATTATTTTAAATGCAAATACACAAACAGAGAGAATGTGATCTATTTAAATAGTCAAACAGTGAGCATTGTCAGTATGTTTCTGTTTTGAAAGGAAGATATTTGTCTGTTTTTGTTATAGTTTTTTTTTATTAGCTGGTTATTGTCATTTTGGCGTAGTGGTACATCTGCAGTCGGCAAACACACAATGTAATACGAAAAAATGATACTAACTTTATTCTGTATTTCATTATTGTGTAATGGGTTGCAGTAAAAATAGCTGTGACTGAGAGAGAGTCACCTCATCCTCCGAATCCTGTGGTGACATCAATAATCAAAGCAGAAATATAAAAATCAATATAATTAAATGAAAACGAAATGTGATTTTTACCCGACACAGACCAAGGTCGAAAATGATTGACGAAACAGTTTTTGTTATGTAGCTTTTGTTTATGACGCTATACAAGTCTTTATACATAGGATATATATATAAATGTGCAACATAATTTTCAAATATATTGAATTGAGTATAACTAATAATATAAGATACAACTACTTTTATAATGCATACATATTTCCAAATAGATAATATAAATATATCAAAAGCTACATATCAGAAACATAAACACATGTAAGTTTCAAATCAGCAGTCATATCCACCTCATATATATATATATATATATATATATATATATATATATATATATATATATATATATATGTACTTTTTTAGATTAGGGCCCACGCTAAAATCGACTTGGTATCGGTACTTTACGGATGTTTACGTAAACCGCTGGAAAGTACCGACGCCAAGTTGGTTGACCTACCTGCGTCCAAAAAATAAAAAACGAGTCGAGATTTACAAGTGAAAAAAAACCCCCAAACATTAACCAACATTTAAAGCAAAAAATTAAAGCTAAAACAATCAAATAATACATTTAGTCAAATTGTATAAAATAAATATTTATTTTTTTAACAAAGAAAAAAAATAAACTGGTGATAAATTATATATATAAATTTTTTTTTTTTTAGGGTTTAGGGTTTTTCTTACTGAAAACTATTTTGGTTTCGTTAGGGTTAGTGTTTGGCGTTAGGTTTTTTTTTTTACTGAAAATTATTTTTGGTTTTGTTAGGATTAAGGAGTTAGGGTTAGGTATTACAGTTTTTAAAAGTTTTTTTGCTCGACATTTTTATTTCTTTTGCGATCAGTTTTTCTTCTTGACAAAAGTTAATCACTCCTTCGGGAGACGCAACAGCCAGTGATAGCTCGTGAAAATTCTTAGCAGTACTTTTGAGTTTCAATCAGTTGAAATATTAACATGTCGTCTGCTTATTCGTTTCAATCAGTTGAAATGTTATATATATATATATATATATATATATATATATATATATATATATATATATATTCGAGAAAAATGTAACCCATTGGGTTAGATTGTTTTAATCAGGAAAAGGGCGATCGGCAATAAGCTAACACCATTTCCAAAGGCTCAGGTAATGCCAGGGAGGATGGCCGAACCGAACCATACCTACTTTAGACAAAAAAGGCCTTTTGGCTAAGATCAAAGTGTAGCATCTGTTCCGATGGATACTGCACCCCATAGACTGGTATTGTCTTGGCCTTCGGGGCTTGATTTACGCTGGTCTATAGGTCTTTCCTGTGCAGTTCTAGGAGGTCCACCCTCCCAGGCTTCGCCTCCCCTCTTTGGGGAGGAGTAAGTTTATTGCTTACTGCCTGAGGCGCCCCTACCGGGGAATGCCGACGGGGCTGCCAAGCCAATTTTTAAACCCCACTTTCCCGACTCGACCTTGGGTCACATCTTACTTGTGGGAGTAAGATAAAAACTGGCCTTGTGCCTAACTCCTGGAGAGGAGTAAATCAATACTTCAGACAAAAGAGTTCGGTCTTTGCGAACCAGACCCTAGAATAAGAATGTGTTCCAAGGATTCACCAGCTGTTATGAAAAGAAGAGATGAAAAAAGCCCTTTAATTTATGCGTCTCTTATGGCATCAAGATGTGACACAAGGTCAGTTTACTATGAGGAAGACCAGCCCCATTCAAAGCGCCACTTTAGAAGAGTACACAATTAGCTATGAACCCCAGGCGACAGGCAATAAACAAACCTCCCCTCGAAGGAGGCGGCAATGCCTGGAAAAATGGCCTCCTAGATCCAAATCGAACCATACCTCACCCTGACAAAGACGGATCTATCTAGAGACAAGACAGCCACTAGGTTGCAGAATGATGTCAAGAATTCCTCCGGCTGGTATGAAAGAAAAAAGTAAGTTTGCAAAGCTTGTTAAATTAAAAAAAAATCCAAAATTAGTCTCTTTATGCTCTCTTTCTCTTTCTCTTTCTCTTTCTCTCTCTCTCTCTCTCTCTCTCTTTCTCTCTCTTTATCCAGCTATGGATTAAATACTATGAATACTTGTGATATGCCCTATTGTTTATAATGGACTATTCCAATCTTTTGTTTTATAGTTAGTTTTATTAACCTTTGGCTGTTAATAAATAGAGAAAGAGAGAGTGGGAGAGACTGTATAAAATAAGAGCGAGGGGTAAAAACATAAAGTGAGAGGGAGGGTGAGAGTAATAGGCAGAAACTTAGTAAGAGATGAGTGACTTGGTGAGTAAATTGTAAATTACAGCTAATTAATACAATTAAAACAGATTTTTTTAAAAACATAATTCAACCTCAATACCAAAAATATTTTAACATTTATTTTGTGTGAATAAAATATATAGGAATAAAGCCTTAGAGAAACAAACGTTGATTAATACAGCTTTAGTATAATAATAATAATAATAATAATAATAATAATAATAACAATAACAATAATAATAATAATAATAATAATAATAATAATAATAATAATAAGAAGAAGAAGAAGAAGAAGAAGAAGAAGAAGAAGAAGAAGAAGAAAAAAGAAAAAGTTAACACGAACCAAAACGAAGTGAAATTCAATAAACTGACCCCCAAAAAACATACATGCATGTGGTGGCATCAGCTTCGGTTGATGCGACACAAAATGATCGTGAAGGGTAAAAAAGGATGGAAGGACCGAGGAGGGACAGCCCCAACCAGACCTCCACTTGAAGTGTGCCAGAATACTGGAACTTTGGGGAGGCTTATTATCACTCAATGGTCGTTTCTAGCGAAAAATTAATGATAAACGGCTGTTGCGCTAAGGCAAAATTATTTGCAATTGTTTTCTGAAAGAGGTAGAGAGTGCTGAAAATCTGAGGAGACTTGTTGTCACTCAGACTCCAGAGGAACAGCACTGGTTATTCACTGGTTATTGTCAGTGAGAAATCACTGATAATGGCTTGTGTGAAAACTGCTAGTGAGTAAAATAATATATAGAGTGTAGAGACTAACATACACGCATAGATGCACATGACTCACCATATGTTTTTTTTTTTCTGACGGAATTCATGCAAGTGTCTATGTAGGATTATTGAATTCCTATAAGCAAAATGATCAACATTCAGCCAGAAAAAGAAACAGCACAGGTAGATATGAATAGAATGAGAAAGAAAGGACCAGAATGAAAAGAAAGAAGTCAGAAAACACAAAGAAAAAAAAAATGAAAAGAAAAAGGTTTGATTTTCTAAAAATCTTCCACAAACCAACTGTAAAAAAAAAAAAAATGGAAATTTCCCCATCAGGAAAACGGTTTTCAGAATGCACTTGTGTCTGTCTTTGATTTTTTTTACCATTCTCTTGGAAACTTCTATTCTGAAAGAAACGAATTGTGTGAGGGCACGAGGGAGGTGTGAGAGCGGAATTTTTATATTTTGAGTATAGTCAAAAATAGATAAATAATTAAAATCTGTATTCATAGATCCGGCCAGACCGCTTGACCTTGACCAATTTTGGAACAGGTTGGTGGAGTTGGGTTGAGATGAGAAGTTAAAAGCTGCGAAAGATGGAAAGCTAATTCCTGTGAAGTTAACGGCAGAAATCCTACAAACGGTGAGAAGCAGATTAGAAGCAGAAAAAGAGAAGTAGTAGTATTTTTTCTTTCTTACTTTGTTGTGTTATATCTAAAGGGATTGACACATGCTTGGTACAGGTGAAGATCTCACGCCTTCTCCCCCCCTCTCTCTCTCTCTCATACACACACACACATATATATATATATATTCCATGAAAAATGTCAGTATACTGAAATCATATGCCCTTAATAGGGTTAAGATGAAAATTCATATACACTAAATGTACAAAAGCAAGGAAATGCCCAAATCTTTACACTTTTATTGTCATTAAGGGTATGCGAGCACAACAGGGCTATGTATTTTACTGATAGGAATTTTTCTTCAGCGCACCTCACACACTTCATCCACTCATGCATAGAGATTTATACTGTAGTGATGTGATAATGAAATGGTTTGGTTGATATGTAGTCATACCCTTAATGACAATAAAAGTGTAAAAATTTGGGAATTTCCTTGCTTTTGTACATTTAGTGTATATGAATTTTCATCTTAACCCTATTAAAGACATGATTTCAGTATACTGGCATTTTTCATGGAATGTCACTACTTTTGTAAAGGCTATCCCTCAATACAATGCCTTCTCATAAGGTTTTTTGGAATTTTCTGGAAAACTAAGGTATATGGTAAACTGAAATTAAAATGCCATCAACTAGACCCTAGAACCTCTATCTCTGCCAAAATTCAGCTGAATCCATCAAATAGTTGATGAGATACAGGGTGGTACGTACGTACGTACACACAGATAACATGATTTCATGATTGAACTTTCTGGATCTCTGGGTTGCCTTGACTAATGATGCTGAAATTCTACACACTAATAAAACCTATCAAATAAAAATTTTGTGCAAAATTTTAACTAATTTGGTTTATTGGTTTTTTAGTTATGATTGATCAAAGAAATGAGATTTCCAGCATATGCCATTCGTGAAGCCTATTAAGGGATAGAGCGCTCTCGCGCCTCCCTTGATATATATATATATATATATATACATATGAAGATAATAGTGTATACTTGTATTTTGCATGGTGAGTGTGCGTATGTGTGGTGTTTAACCAGTGTGTTTATTTTGGTTAGTGTGCATATGTGCACCTGTTATGTATACATGCACATTGTTTTATTAATGCGTGATCTATATGATACATATACATATTCATATAACAGATCTCCGACATATATAAACGATTTTTCAAACAAAACCACCTTATTATTATCGACAATTTAAATGATACATTTAAATGTAATGTCAAGTCTTCATAGAACTAAAAGTAAAACAAAAGTAAAAAAAGAAAAAAAAATCCTCCCTACTCGTCTGATTCTGCCCCATCTTCCTACTTTAGTGCATGGGAGGGGAACATGTCTCCAAATTCTCTAGAAGGGTCAAGAAAAACTTATAGTTGTGGTAAAGGATTTACTTAGTCTTTTTCTTTCTACCATCTTTATGTTTGACAAAACTAATGAAGAATAGAAAATGCACTGTGGATGCATTTTTGGCAGCCACGTAATTCTCGCTTCCTCTTCTTTGTTCATCGGTCCTCATTTTCCATGAGCGATGTTTCTAATGTAAATGCTGTTTGCTGGGTACGCAGTTGTTTGGTGTGAGCAGTATTTCAAGCTGACTTGAATAATTCTCTTTTTCTATTCTTGTTGCCATGTCACTAATAAAGGTGCTGGAGGTAAATTTTTTACATGGGCTGATGTTATCCACCTGATAGTCCAAAGACCTGAACCTTGGAGTAACTTCCGAGGAGGCTGTCCTATCAGCAGGTGCATTATACTGAAACTGCTGTATTGCCATTTTTGTTAATGGAGTCTGGACGATGCAATAGTTTCCAGTGAAGCATCTCAATTCTATATTATTGTGAACTGCTACGGCTTTTCTTTTGTCAATGGTCTACAAAGAGTTTATTTATCTGTAACATTTTACAAAAAAGGTTCACAGTATAGTAAATTTTCTTTATAAAATAAGATATAGCACAAGGCCGAAATTAGGTGGGGTTGGATGGGGGTCGGATATTGTCCTCTTGGTCTATTCTCTAAACTAGTTTTAATCACCAAAATACCACATTCACTTTCTGGGTAAAACCTACTTAATATTATCCCCAATGGTTTGACGTTTTTTATTTACAAAAAATATATGTACAAATTCATCAGTTTGGGAGAGGGGTGCTAAAAAACAACAGAGATTGCTGAAAAATAAAATGCTAAGTGTGGTGGTTAGTAGGACCCTTCCAAATCTATCTAAGTATGAGCTGCTCACTATTTTCCGGGTGGTTTCAAGAGCCGAAAATAAGCAAGACTATTTCTAAGTGGGGGAAGAAAGGGGGTCCAGGACTAAAACTTGGTTCTTCCTAACACACATAAGCTTGCGGTGTGTTTCCACCTCTTTTTGAATAGTATAGAATTCAATCTCTCCTATCACATCTGATCTTGACTTTAAGCTGATGTTTAAAGTGCAAAATCAGATCGTAATCAGAAGGCGACCCCCCCTTCCATATGTCTAAGTGTGAGGTCCACACAATTTGTTTCTCCTTGGGCCACAAAGATATCACATTGTACACTACAGATGTTACATCTAGAGGTACCAACTGCTCGGGGACAATGTGAGTCGTAACCTTGTTGACACACTTCCATAACTCACGCAGCTTGCTTTGCTACAATTGAAGAATGGTGTGTTTGGCCGTTTTTTCCTAAATATCTGTGCAGCACAAGCAAAAAGGGTTTAGGCTAGTTTTAGCTTTGAAGAGTTTGTTATTAAAGGGGCAGCACACCCTGGACCAATCTGGCCAGGCCTAGCGCCCAACTCGACTGAGAGCAGATCTCCTCCTCCGAACATCCGAGCTGCTCCCCAAGTGGATTCGAAGCGGTCTTTGCCACTAGCTCCAGATATAGCGTCTTTCTAGCCCATGCAAGGACATTGGACCCCGACAGTGATCTGAACACAGCTCAGCATTCGTTGAAGAACTGTGATTGCCCCCTTGGTTTACGTCAGCCTTCAATCAAGTGGTTAGAGATGAGGTTGAGAAAGGCCTTCTCAACCTCAGGGCCCCACACACTCTTCTATTAAGGTTCGGCTCAGGAATGACAGTCTCTCTGCATGTTGATGACTTGCCAAGTCGGGCATCCCCAAACACCCCTCATTTAGACGTTGAGTACAGACCTGTCGACAGACTAGCAGTTTCTTGCCCTGCCACAAAAGTGAGAAGCGCCGCCAAGAGGTCTGCAGGCAAAAGTAGTACAGCCAATCGGTAAAGGATGAGAGAAAAGACATAAGCGGTGAATGTCTCAGATCTACCTTTAAGGGAGAGCCTCCTTTGAAGCAAAATCCTATCGACGCTTTGACCTTTGATTATACTTCCAACCATTTCTTTTCCAGCTGGAGGCCTGATCCAAACTATATGCCAAGGATCAAAACTGGGTCATCTGACCAGTTGAAAAGGCCTGGCAGCGCAGCCATGCCGCTCCAGGCAGTCAACTTCAAGCCATTGTATTTGCTGATGTTGACTACGGCCCCTGTGACTTCTTTGTACTGTTTGAGTGTCTTAGTCACCTCGATGATGCCCAGAAAGCTCAACACAAACACGGAGGCCCGTGCTCGCATACCACCAAGTAGAGCAATACCACGTAGAGCTGGTCTCGCCGCCCTGTTTGCACAAGAAGTGCTCCAGCACAAGGTCATAAAGTAGAGGTGACAGTGGACAACCTTGATGTACTGATCAAGAAATGGTGAACAATCCCGACCGCATTCCGTTTACCTGCACCACTGCTGTCAGTATAGAATGGAGATCCATTTGCGGAAGTCCCAATTAAACCCGCAGCCTCTTGAACAGCTCCCATAAAATGATGGTCAACCCTGTCGAAAGCTTTGGATTGGTCTAAATTGATCAGCGCGGCTTTGGTGTCGTCTTATAATCCCTCTATAAATATGCGGATAAGATGCAAATTGTTCTGAATCGATCTCCCCATAACAGCATAGTTCTGACTGGGTTCAACCAAGTCACCAATAACGACCTGCAAACGATTCGCAAGAACTCTTGCCAAAATCTTTAACTCTGTGTTTAGCAGACTTATAGGCTTAAAATCGTCCATTTCCCATGCTTGCCATTTTAATCTCTCTCTTTTTTTTTAACTTATTCTCTCTGTGTCCTGCTTTTAACTGATCTCTTCCATAAATCTTCTAATCCCAACATGATGAGTCATAAAACAAAACATAAGTATAAACCTCAACTTCTAACGTGGATTCCTACTATCAGGTCTCATTTTCCAACATTAGGTGTCTATGTTCCAACCTTCCAGAGGTTGAAATCCATTTACAGGAGACCAAACCTGACCTGTTGTTTCTGTGTGAAACTTGCATTGGTTCGTCAGTTTCTATAGATGACTTCATAATCACAGATTACTCAAACATGACCTCAAAACCTGACCCCCAATATTGCCATGGTCATGGAATCTGCACCTACATCAGGGACGGTTTTGTATGTAGTAGGGATATTACCTATGACAACCCTGATTTGCCGTATATGTGTTTCCATATTGCACTTGCTCACATCACCCTTTTTATCTTTGCCCTCTATCGTCACCCCACCGATGGAGTTACTGTTATTGAGCTAATCTCTGATAAAATTGATCCTGTGTGTTCACTCTTTTGCTTGCATTCATGTCTGAGGTGACTTTAATGTTCAGTGGCTAGTCCACTCAAACACGGCTGATGATGAAGGGAGATTTTGTCATGACTTCTCCCTTGCATAAAAGATTATTCAAATTGTTGACAACGCGCATACTCGATGCTAATAAACATTCTGCAAGACTTCTTATCCTGAACAGTGCACATTTACTGTTCTGTCTCCTCTAGGATACTCAGACCACTCAGTTGTCTCAATTAAGATCAAAACGAAGTTGAACAAGTTCCCGTGATGTCCCTTTCTATCGCAAAGTTTATCGATATTCAAGCGCCGATTGGGACATTTTAAGATCCTACATATCTGAACTCCCTCTTAAATCCATTTTAAAAAAGAATGTGTTCTGCATCGCATCAGATATATCTGAGTGGTTTACCGTTACGATTGAGAGCTTTATACCCTCCAGAATATTCCAACAGACTGAACAGCCAGCATTGGTATACCTCTGAATGTGCCATCGCTATAGCTCACAGAAACCACTATTTCAATAACTTTCAACGAAATAGATGCTCTGAAACCAAAGCCTTCTATAAAACTGCCCAAAACCGCTGCAAAAGGGTTAAAGAAAACGTAAAGAGTCCTATGCCCAATCCATTAAATTAGAGTGGCCAATCAGAGGCTTAGCTCCCATGAGTTTTGGAGAATGACAAACAAAGTCCTGAACAGATGTAAGACCTTTATCCCAACCATCATCAATGGACCACAGTATCTGATAAAGCCGAGCACTTTGCAGCAAATTCCACCCTTTGCGATTAGGGCCACATACTCCCAGAATCCCCCTGAAAAAACTCTAAGCGACATCCAAATAGCTGGTCCGACAACATCACGATCATAGTACTGAAGAAACTGCAACCCAAAATAGCTTCTATCCTTACAAAGCTATTCAATCGTTGCTTAAAAGAAGACTTTGTTGGTCTGCCTGGTATGTAAAAATACTGGAGATCGGTCTTCTGCATCCCAGTATAGACCGATTAGTCTCCTGTGTATCACGAGTAAGTTACTTGAATCTGTAATAAATCAAGAAGTTGTCAACTACTTCAGCAAAAACAATCTTCTTAGTGACATCCAATATGGATTTCATCCTGCAAATTCTACAGCTGACGTGTTGACTGTGATATCTCACAGAATTAGTGAATCTATTGATGGAGTCTTTGTTTCTAGGGCAATAGCTTGATATATCAAAGGTCTTCGATAGGGTTTAACACAAAGGTTTGTGCCACAAGCTTGTTAGCTATGGATTATTTGGAAATGTTCTCTAAATCATTAAATCCTTTCTCTCCGATAAGTCTATAAAAGTAGTTATTGACGGGGAAAAGTCCGAAGCACACAACATCAATGTTGGTGTGCCTCAAGGATCTATTCTGGGCCCAACCCTCTTCTTGATCTTCATAAATGATCTTCCAAATCATATCCTTAGATCATTCGTTGACATCTATGCGGACGATACAATTATTTATGGCAGCACTTCAAAGAGCATTGATGATAAAAATATTTGACCATCTCTTCCGACTTGGAGCACATGGTGCAAATGGAGGGAACAAGTGGCTTGTTATTTTTAACATCTCTAAAACGAAGCTTCTCTCTTTTCACCACCACGTCTCTCCAGTTGAAATGAATGGTTCTCTCTCTCTCCTTGAGGAACCCCCCTTCTTTGATAAGCTCCTAGAACTGACTTTCACTCCAGACCTGAAATTGAAGACTTACATCAAATCTGTTGCTAAGATTGCTGAAAAAATAGTTGGATTATTCTAGCACTCCAGCAAGTATGCAATCTTCTACCTGTATAAGATCCAGTTACGGCCTAAGATGGGGAGGTACTGCTGCCATATCTGAGGTGGTGCCACTTGGAACATTCTTGCTTGTCTTGACAGAGTACAAAATCGACTTCGCAATCTTGTGGGGGATGATCTTCTCGTTCCTACAACCTCTTTTATACACAAGAGATGTTGCTAACCTCTCTCTACTGTATTGTTATGTTCATGGTAGGTGCTCGACTGAGCTCCAATCCCTGTCCCCCCCCCCTCTGTAAAACATTCACAGCAATAACTCGTCTAGCTACAACCACAACAAAGAACTTTCCTTTCTCTCTCTTTGTACCAAAAACGAAACAGAACTTCCATGAACAAAGTTTCTTTCCTCGAACATCCCATCTGTGGAACAATATATAACGAGTTTGCTTCCCAACCAACTACAGCATGGTCGTTCTCAAGTCTAATGTAAACAAAGAGAGTAGAAAGTGAACCTTGGAATTATTTTCAGCCACTTCGTAACTCTCGCTTCCCTTATTTTGTCCTTAAGTCCTCACATTCCATAAGTGATGTTTCTGACAAAGGGGGAAAAATTGCTGTTTTCTGGGTCAGAATCTATCCATCTAACACTTATTCTTGGCTAGTTTTTGATTATGAAGTAGTATTCATTTTTAGCTCCTTACATCAAGTGGCTTCATGTCTTGTTTAGAGCGATTTCCATAAATAAACAAATACTTGTTGAGCCGTCCTCTGGATAATCAATTCCTCTTAAGTAATCTTCTGCCCATTCTATCTATTGCTTCCAATCTTGTCGTGGTGGCCTCATCGTCCAAATGACGATCTGTTTAACCCTTATCCTCAAATGATACCCCCATCTTGATAAGTGGTGGCCCATAAGTAAAAATAAATACAGGTGTTCATATGTACACACACACACACACACATATATATATATATATATATATATATATATATATATATATATATATATATTTAAATGAATAAATGCAAAAGTTTTTTTTCATTCATCACAACTATATTACCTTCAAAACGGGTTACTCTAATTTAAATCAATACATAATACTCTTTCAAAATACTGTATATATAGTAACATGAAAAAGACGAAACACAAGTATTTGTTTACCTCATTTGCATAACGATTTTTAAAAATTACTTATAATAAAATAATGTTCGACATTATTCAGTTGTAATTTAATTGTCCTATTTCCTACAGATATGCAATAGTTTTCTCGATATGAACAGTAATTAATTAAAGTGATTGAATAAGAAAAACGAATAAATTAGAAAATCTCTTTTTAAATTGAACTAACATTGCTCCCCACAAGACATAGGTGGGAAGAGAAAAGGAGGGAGAGAGTGGTTTACTTGCTCGTGTGCTCACTTGCCGCCTTGCTCACCCACTTGCTCCCATTATCAATTACCTACTTGCTTGCCTGCTTGCTCTCTCTCAAAATTACAAAAATATTAATGTTTACCTATTTATATGAATAAATGTGAAAGTTTTAGTTTGTGTTTACAATAAAGTTATGGATGATATGTTTATTTTTTTAAATTTTGGTTTCAAGTATTTCAAGTAGCGAATTATTTATTTATTTCATTTCACTTGAGTGAGATCTCAGTAAACAAGGGACCTTTTCCTGGGGCTAACACTCGATTTCTATATGAGATACATAGATATCTGAGTGTTCAATTAAAGTTCTCCTTTACCTCTCAAACGTTGAGTTAGTTCAGCAGTGAAGAACGTTAATTTTCATCACCTCAATCGACCACTTAACTATCTTATAGTTTATCTTTATTGTAGTCTCTTCTTGGTATTGCCGGATTCCAGGACAATAATTCATCTGGTCTGGTGTAGTATCTAGTTAAGACAGGATTCAAGCTATTGGCTACATTTTTTTCCGATCAACATAAAAAAATCTAGACTTCAAGATTTTCAGTTTTAGATCTTCATTTTAGCTTATATATGTAGCCTATAAGTTGCTGGTTCAGAATACGTCTGTTTTGTTAGGGTTCTGCTCAGTATTTGATATAAAAAATTTGCCGTAAATCAGCCATTTTTGATGACAATTTTTATTTAGATTTTCAACTTCCAGGCCCCAAAATTTCCAAGAACTACTTAAAAAGGCGCCAATATAAACGTATATATTTGAGTTCATGCAAAACAAGCTAAAAAAAAAACAAACCATCAGACATTATTGGCTAAATATATCTGGGGATTCAGCATAGGAATCGGGATTTTTTCATGTGTTCAGTCATTAACTACATTTAGAATAGGAATTGACCCATTTAAACCAGCCCCAAAGTGCTTCACTCAATTTTAGTCAGCATGTCCCCTTAATTTTCCGACTCATAATAAATAACTAGTCCTAAAAAAAAAATTAAAACTCGAAAATAGTGGTATAAAAATATATAAGTTTTAAATTACATTACTGTCTTCGACGTTTGTATCTGGAACATTATATATATATACATATATATATATATATATATATATATATATATATATATATATATATATA
The DNA here is from genome assembly GCA_963556195.1 of Sepiola atlantica. Lineage (NCBI taxonomy): Eukaryota > Metazoa > Mollusca > Cephalopoda > Sepiida > Sepiolidae > Sepiola > Sepiola atlantica. The sequence continues at coordinate 30,617,576 of OY744526.1, forward strand.
TTAAACCAGGCTTTTCAAAGATTAAAATCTTATCATCAGAGGAGATTAATGATTGATAAGTTGACAGATGAGGACTGTCAAAGTTCTAAATTTGAAAGAGTTAAAATTTTTTTTTTTAAACTTATAATTTTCATATAATTTTTATATATATATATATATATATATATATATATATATATAGAGAGAGAGAGATAGATAGAGAGATAGAGGAAGAGAGAGAGAGAGAGAGAGAGAGAGAGAGAGAGAGTAGTATGAAACTATAGTTATGGCATGTAAGTTACACATAGAAAGGGTTTTGTGTCATTCCCGGGGAAAATCGTCAGAATAATTGCATGGATTTATGTTTAATGGTTTCTTTTATATGTAGCTAATCTAGCTATTAACAAATCAGATTCGTTGGTTTTCTTACTCTCTACCTCCCTCCCTAACTAACTAAGAATAAAAAGCAATTACTTGAGACTTCTACCCGGTCATGGCTGATGGAACGAGAACAATCTACCCCGTGGATTAAATAAAAGGTTCAGTTTGAAATTCAATATAGATTCCCGAATTTGCAAATGCACTTGAAGAAGATAGGAGGTCACACACACACACACACACACACTATATATATATATATATATATATATATATATATATATATATATATATATATATATATATATATATATATATATATATAATTAATTAACTTGTTACCAATATCCAGGGGGTATGAATCCGAAGGAAGTTGAAACCGGGTTTATGAGAGTGCTCAATGAAAATTCAGAGCAAAATATATTTTTTGTTGATGATTTTATTCCATTACTTGCGACAAAACATATTCTGTTTCGTTAACACTTGCAAATAGCGTGAACATCGTCAGGCGACAAATGGAATCAAATGGCATATATCTTAGATTTACCTCAACAGGAAATTGAATACTATTCTGCCCAACCAATTTAGTCCATGTTAAAACTTTGTTTTTTACTAAAACATTCTTGTTTCCGAATTTTTGAGATGAGCATTAACGATTTGTTCTATTCAAACTACTATTTCTATCTTGGATGTTTTTCTTTTAACGTAGTTCACCCCAAACAAGGCAGGCCGCCACTGTAGACGTAAGGGGCTACTGAGAAGAAAGAAAAGGGGAGAAGATTGGGGGAGGAGTCAACCTAAACTGGGATCTGCGCAGCAAGATGTCTGTTTACATTAATTTTAAATTTCTGCATGTCAGTACTGACAGGGAAACAGGGGGAAGGGAGGGAGTTCCAGAGGCCAGCAGCACGAGGACAGAAGCTATTTGAGTAGAAAGCTCTCCGGCATCTGGGGACCTCCACAGTGAATGGATGGGATTTAGTTGATTGTCGAGTTGGTCTAGTGAATTTACGTCGAGGGGGCACTAGAGTAGCCAATTCATCAGAGTATAATCCATTGAAGTATTTGTAAAACAAACATAAGGATGCTACATTGCGGCGATGGGACAGGGACTGGAGTTTGGTTGACAGTGAGGGACCTATTAGGTTTGCGACTCTTTTTTGGACCTTGTCAAGGAGGGAGAGAGTAGTAGATGATGCACCAGCCCAGATGTGGCAACAATACTCCATGCATGGGCAGATGGTGGCTTTGTAGAGATACAAGATAATGTTAGGTGTGAGGAGTTTACTAGCACGGTAGAGGGAGCCAAACTTCTTTGCAGCAGCCTTGGCAATGTCTTCAATGTATTTGTTTCAATTCATGTTACCTGTGAAGGTTAGGCCGAGGAGTGTGAATGATGTTATTCTCACAACGTTTCGGCAGATGTAACCTCTGATCTTTTTCAGGCGCGCATCTTGTAAAACTCGAAAATTTATATTGAATTTCAAACTGAACATTTTATTTAATCCATGGAGGTAGATTGTTTTCGTCCTGTCAGCCATGACCGGGTAGAAGTCTTAAGTAATTTTTTACAATTCCTAGTTAGCTAGGGAGGGAGTAAAAAAACCCAACAAATCTGATTGGTTAATAGCTAACTTAAGTAGATATAACAGCAACCATTAATTTCGAATTGAATCGTTCATTTAATCTATGACAGTAGATTGTTCTTGTTGCGTCAGCCATGACCGAGTAGAAATCTTAAGTAAGTAATTTTTATTCTATTCTTAGTATCGCCTGTAGTGAGGATTGAACTTTCAATACCCAGAAAACTGTCACCTAGAACTGATTGTTATTTAACACCTTTATCCGTTGCACCATAGATTCCCGAGCTCAACATAAAGATTCTCGAGTCTGACAAGGTGCGTCTGAAGAAGGTCAAAGGTTACATCGGTGGGAACGTTGTGAGAATAATATTTAAGATAAGAACGAAATATTATCATAGAGGAAAATAATCCAAATAAAACATTCTCCTCCATACACCTCACAATCTCTATTTATATAAAGTTAGGTATGTGTATGAATAAACTAATTAATCGATCATTATTAATTTGGGAACACAGCTGCTAGGTGTAAGGATGGGTAATGTGGGCTATATTTAGTTTAGTTTTACGCAAAGGGTGTAAAGAGAGCAGTGGAAACCCTTTGTGAAAATTCAGGTACTTCTGATTTTTGTGAAATTTTAACAATAGGTATTAGACATGAATTAATAAATATTACCAAAATTTCAGTTTCTTTGGAGTATTTTAAAGGGTTTTTGGGGAATAATACTTTGAAAATTCAAATATTTCAGATTTGCATTGAATTTGATCCATAGTCATTAGATACCAATGAAGCAAGCTTCCCTCAATTTCAATTTCTTCTTATAATCCCTTAAGCTTAAGCCTTAAATTTTAGACATTTTCTACAACCAAAATCATGTAATGGATTTTGATCAAAATTGGAATAAGGATTCTATACATAAGTTACCAAATGCAGATTCTATACATAACTAGCATTATATTTTGATCTTAATTTTTGTAAGGGGACATAAAAGTGGTGCTAAACTGCTCTGTTCGGGGAATGAATTTTACCTGTCCTGAGACAGTTATTCTTCTAGTTACTTCTATAATTTTGACATGTTTTGCTTTTCTCAGCCACCAAAGATTGGATGATAGACATCTGTTTAAGCCTGGAGCATTCTGGTTGATTTCATGCAATTTGAATATCCCAGAAACAAATATTCCTGCAGGATTAAAATAAATTTTCCTATAAAACAATTCCACACAATGCAGAGTTTAGATTTGAGGAAATTTTTTTTTTCTGAAAACAGAAAAAAATTTTGTTAAAAAAATGTAACCTTATTTATTGAATGGAAGAATAAAAAGGATGCTATTATTTGCTCTGACCTTTTAGTGCAATGGTGTGCATCGCCGTTTTTTGTGCATCTGACTTGTCTTTCAGGTTCACATCACATCTGGCTTTGGCCAAATTGTTCACAACTTTGGAGAAGCCTTCGATGGCTGCCAACATAAGTGGAGTGTTGCCGTCTTCATTGTAGAGGTTTGGATTGGCACCGACAGCCAGCAACATATCGACACCGGCTGCCATGTGTGCAGCGTAATGGAGAGCCGTCCACCCATCAGAATTCTGTGCATCAACATCGCATCCAGGATGAGAAAGAAGCTCCTCGGCTACAAGATATTTCTTATTGGCAACTGTAATTAAATGAAGAAAACAATTTTAGCATATTTCACATGAAATGATATTTCCAGCAATTATATATATATATATATATATATATATATATATATATATATATATATATATATATATATATATATCACTTCTATGTCTTCTTTGGTCTGAAGAGGTTGACTATCTGTGAAGAGTACAATCGAAACATGTATGCACATATTGTTTGTATGAATAAACATTTATATTATATATTAGTAGCATGTTTTAAAAATTTAGTAGATTCTCTACACAGACGGAGTTTTCCTTTGGTGTTTATTATTTTTGAAAAAGGGAAGTTTCTTTTTCCCGAAATATTAAATAAATGATTTTTAATAATCATCAGGACAACTCACAAACAGCT
>OY744526.1:30629045-30709045 GCA_963556195.1 Sepiola atlantica
GTGATTCACCAACCTCGCCTCATACCTAAACAAGTTCAGGGTGTGAAGCAACGGCCACCAGTAAAGCAACGACCACCAGTACACTGTTTTCCAGATATTCCAATCCAAGTGGACGGTAAAGATCTGAAATATGTGAAAAACTTCACTTATCTTGGGAGTAAGATAAATTGGAGTGCCTCCCTTGATGACGAAATCTTTAACCGAATTGCGAAAGCAACCACTGCCTTTGGAAAACTGCGTCATCGGTTATGGAAGGACAGGGGGATAAGTTTGAGAACAAAAGTACTTGTGTATAGAGCAGTTGTGCTAACATCATTGCTTTATGGATCGGAATCATGGACAGTCTATCGCAGCCACATTCAGAAGCTTGATGTCTTTCACAAAAGTTGCCTTAGAACGATTTGTGGTGTCACCCTAAGAAATCGGATGTCTAATGCGGACCTATTTACATGCTGCGGTATTGGCGTAATTGAAAGCTTTTTGATGCAATCACAACTGCATTGGGCAGGACATGTCTTACGTATGGAAGATGATAGAATACCAAAGCAACTGATGTACGGCGAGCTCAACAGTGGAAGGCGAAATGTGGGTCGCCCGCTGCTTCGCTTTAAGGACAAGTTGAAGATGAATTTGACATCTATCAATATTGCTTATCGTGATTTTGAACAGCTTGCTTCTCGACGGAAGGAATGGCGATCTGACTGCCAGAGGGGCATCAGGCGGTTCTCTGTAACTACCATTGATCAACAGCGCGAAAGACGCGAAAGAACAAAAACATCTACAAGTATCCCAGCCGATTTTTCTCAAGATCTTCCTTCTTGCATCCATTGTGGGCTGGTTTGCAAATCTCTCGCAGGACTCAAATGCCATTTACGATTGAGTAAATGTAAGCATGCTACATCCATCGTAGACTAAACAAATTTTGAGTTGTCAAGACCTCATACGTCGAAATCGACGGGAGAGTCCATGATGATATATATGTATATATATATATATATAATCCAGGTAGGGTAAAAATCCACAGGGTAGAAATCCAAAGGGAATCAAACCGGGTTTATAAAAGAGTGCTCAATAAAAATATAGAGCTGTATTGTGAATGCTTTTATTCAAACATGTACAAGGTCTGCTACACTGGCATGTCGATGTTATCGATCTACAGCTCTCAAGAGCTGAGGTCTCATCAGGCAGAAAATTGTTTTTTTGATTCAACTGGTTGCTGAATTCCAGGGAGAATGAAGTCAAGCAAAAAAGAAGAGGAGAAAGAAATAAAAGTCATGTGACCGATTTTAAAATATGATTGCCGTTAGAAATTACTATTTTCTTATTTTTATCTTTTATATATTTTATTTTATATATATATATCCAACGCTGAGCTGGGGTAGAAAGGGGGGGGGGGGCTAGGAAAAGAAAAAGAAGAGAGAAGGGAAAGAGATACAATTGCTGTCAAAAAAGTTTAATTTACAGCTGTTAATATTTTTATTTTGTATTTTTATCCAACGCTTAGTTAAGGTGGGGGGGGGGGGTTGGAAGAAAAAGAAAGAGAAAGGGGTTGAGGGGTGTTAGGGGTGGATGTCTATAGCCATTTAGGATTTGTTGCGGGGAATGGTTCTGAGTTAAATTCATATTTATTTTTATTCAGCGCTGGGCTGGATAAAGGGGGGTCGGGGGAGATTAAACAAGAGCGAAAGAGAAGATGAAGGAAGAGGGGAGGGGGGGTTTCAAGTTTGTTGTGTCTGCTTCCTGTCAATGCAGACATATAACAATTACATGACACCCAGCTTACGGGGATATTTTAGTTTAAGCTCATTGTTGGATTTATTGTTGATAAATTATGTTCTTATATTTTGATCAATTGGCATTTAATTTTGATTATTTTGATGGATAGTTAAATGTATTTTAAATAATATTTATCAGTTAATTAATAAAACATACTGGTAATTGTCTTTATTTTTAGTAAGATTCATATATGGATTATTGGCAGTAATATTAGTAGGTTAGTTCTAGGTACTAATGAGTTAAAATATATTGGGAATTATTCTTGGTAAGGATCGTATATAAGTTTATGACATTGATATAGATGGATTATACTATTATATTTAGTTTTAATTATTTTGGAATATGAATAAATGTATTTCGATTATAAATAATAGTTATTGATGGATTAATAAAACATACTGGTAATCGCTTTTATTTTTAATGGAATTTATATATCGATTAATTTCAGTGGTATAAATAAATAAATTTTATTATTCGTTGTGGTCCTATTATTAATGGTGGGGTTAACACTTGTTATAGTATTAGTGGTAAGGTGTTCTAGTTAAAATTGTTAACGCAAGTTATGGTCTATGAAGGGGGGTGGATTAGGAATGGTGGGGGCTAGTAATTTTAATTAAAGTGATCAGTATATAATTATTTAAATATTTAAAAATTGGTTTTGGTAATAAGTAGTTTTGTAAGCTGGATGTTGAGTGCACATACGCACTCGTGCACACATATAAATACATATATGCACATGTATACACAAACATTCATATATGCACCCAAACCCATGCACATACGCGCGAACACACAGATACACATGTATGTGTACATATGTATACGTATACATACGCGCATACAGGCGCACACATACACACATAAATAGTTATAAAATTTTATATCTTCATACATATGCCCACTCATATGTCCGCAAAAATCACCTATATATATATATATATATAAGATTTTACTTTTACATGTTATAGTATTTATTCAAAGATTGGGGTGGTTGTACTGTGTTTGTAGTTGAGGGTTAAAGTTACTTGATTTGGAAGTGTTAATAAGTGTTAATTTTAGCGGGCTTTTTGGGTATTGGGTTTTTTTTGTTTTAATGGTATTATTTAGGGGGGGTTGTACAAATTACTGAGGAGGTGTGATCTGTTATGCCTACAGTTGATCGATGTTTCCTGTTTTTTGTTTAAAAGTTTTCCTCTGTCAGTAAATTTAATTATTTCAAGTTTTTCGCCGAGGCATAAATAGCATGGTGAGTTTAATGAGCTACAGGTGCTAGTTTTTCTGATAATGTTCCAGATTACAATTGGTGATTTATTGGTGATTTATTGGTGATTTATTTTTAATTAAAATTACTAGCCCCCACCATTCCTAATCCACCCCCCTTCATAGACCATAACTTGCGTTAACAATTTTAACTAGAACACCTTACCACTAATACTATAACAAGTGTTAACCCCACCATTAATAATAGGACCACAACGAATAATAAAATTTATTTATTTATACCACTGAAATTAATCGATATATAAATTCCATTAAAAATAAAAGCGATTACCAGTATGTTTTATTAATCCATCAATAACTATTATTTATAATCGAAATACATTTATTCATATTCCAAAATAATTAAAACTAAATATAATAGTATAATCCATCTATATCAATGTCATAAACTTATATACGATCCTTACCAAGAATAATTCCCAATATATTTTAACTCATTAGTACCTAGAACTAACCTACTAATATTACTGCCAATAATCCATATATGAATCTTACTAAAAATAAAGACAATTACCAGTATGTTTTATTAATTAACTGATAAATATTATTTAAAATACATTTAACTATCCATCAAAATAATCAAAATTAAATGCCAATTGATCAAAATATAAGAACATAATTTATCAACAATAAATCCAACAATGAGCTTAAACTAAAATATCCCCGTAAGCTGGGTGTCATGTAATTGTTATATGTCTGCATTGACAGGAAGCAGACACAACAAACTTGAAACCCCCCCTCCCCTCTTCCTTCATCTTCTCTTTCGCTCTTGTTTAATCTCCCCCCGACCCCCCCTTTATCCAGCCCAGCGCTGAATAAAAATAAATATGAATTTAACTCAGAACCATTCCCCGCAACAAATCCTAAATGGCTATAGACATCCACCCCTAACACCCCTCAACCCCTTTCTCTTTCTTTTTCTTCCAACCCCCCCCCCCCCACCTTAACTAAGCGTTGGATAAAAATACAAAATAAAAATATTAACAGCTGTAAATTAAACTTTTTTGACAGCAATTGTATCTCTTTCCCTTCTCTCTTCTTTTTCTTTTCCTAGCCCCCCCCCCTTTCTACCCCAGCTCAGCGTTGGATATATATATATAAAATAAAATATATAAAAGATAAAAATAAGAAAATAGTAATTTCTAACGGCAATCATATTTTAAAATCGGTCACATGACTTTTATTTCTTTCTCCTCTTCTTTTTTGCTTGACTTCATTCTCCCTGGAATTCAGCAACCAGTTGAATCAAAAAAACAATTTTCTGCCTGATGAGACCTCAGCTCTTGAGAGCTGTAGATCGATAACATCGACATGCCAGTGTAGCAGACCTTGTACATGTTTGAATAAAAGCATTCACTATATATATATATATATATGTATATATATATATGTATATATATATATATGTATATATATATGTATATATATATATGTATATGTATATATATATATATGTATATGTATATATATATATATATGTATATATATGTATATGTATATATGTATATATATGTATATGTATATATATATATGTATATATATATATATATGTATATATATATATATATATATATATACATATATGTACATATATATATAAATATATATATAAGACAATCCAATCAGAGTTTGTTGTTTAAAACATTTTATTATTGTTTTTACCAAACAGCTGTCTCATCTGTATTAAATCACACTTTTGTTTGTTTATCAGAAATAAAACCGAGTATGTTTAATCGGTTTCATTATTAAATAAGAAAAAGAAAACGAAATTTTCTAATCAATGAATAAGAATATTTAATTACTTTGTAATTATTCTTTGTTTTAAACGACTCTTTCTAGACCAACATTCAAAACGTTCGGTCAAATATTGCGAGAGAGAGAGAGAGAGAGAGCGAGAGAGAAAGAGAGAGAGAGAAAGAGAGAGAGAGAGAGCGAGAGAGAAAGAGAGAGAGAGAAAGAGAGAGAGAGAGAGAGAGAAAAAGAGAGAGAGAAAGGGAGAGAGAGAGAGAAAGAGAAAGAAAGAGAGAGAGAGAGAAAGAGAGAGAGAGAGAGAGATTCGTATGTAATATATCCAACACTGTTCATCATTTATTGCCCGATGTCTTTGTGTTAATCAATTCACACCTGTCTACCTCTGCCAATCTCAATGTATATTAATCACAATCTATTTTGTACCTAACCTCATCCGTTATTAGCTCTATTTTCTTCAATCTATTCATATCAAAATTTAAATAAAATAAAATAAAAATAACTCTGATTAATTTTAATCTTAAAACTTTTTATTCTTGACTTGTAATGATTGCAGCCAAATAATAACCAGTCTGTAAATAACTTAGAGAATTCAAAATAATTCTGGCGCGTTCATCGTTCATCATGTTTGTGTTTGTGTATGCGTATGTGTGTGTGTGTGTGGTGGTGGGGGGGGGGGCTACAACAACAAAAAGGGATAAAAATGATTCCAGATTCACTTCATTACTGCCAACATTTCTAAACTTGTAAAACCCTTTTTCTCCTACGCTCAAATTGGCAATCAAATAAAGAACGAGAATTAAGACAAAACTTGAAAAACTTTGCTGGAATTTAAAAATATGCTCGATCTTTGATGCGACAGGGGCACGTTCAAACATTTTTTCCCCCTTTGGTTTAACAAGCATGAATGAACAATTAGACTCTAGCTTTGCCTTTAAATCTGAATTCAAACCAGAAATGACTTTCTAAATTTTGGACGTTGACAAATTAAAATAGACGCTGACCATTTTTTAATTATCTGTTAATAATAGGAAAACATGTCTGTTTCAGTTTGTACATCGTGAACGTCCGAAATTACTATTATTATTATTTTTTATTGTCATTATTTACAATTTTCGTCTTGTGTTGCATACCCTTTAATTTCTCGTACCTTTTCTTCTTCGTCGTGGAGGGGTGTCGTCTCGATGTCGTCTAGTGGTTGAGTTCTTTCTTCGCTTCAGTACTGCCGTGAACATCGCCGTCCGCTGTGTCTACAACAAAAACCCTCATAACACGATTCAAGAACGAACAATCTTTTAAATTTTAATTAGTTTTATTCAGGCGTCAGTTTTCTGTCGCTCTTGGAGATGTTTTACTAAGGTTGAGGGAGAGATCAATTTACTACTTTATCGTAGTTAATCCCTAGCTATTTATGGTCCATTAAGTCCTTAGCCATTCGAGGAAGGGGGGAAGAAGGAATTTCATCACACCTGTATTTTTTAGGGAAATAAATTCCCCTAATCATTTGCAGACTACATGGAGAAAATACGTTTGTTCAGCTTGCTTCCAAAACCAGACTGGCAAAACTCAGTTTACCACACAAGAACCCGTGACGTCACAGAACCCTTATGCGCAGGTGAATTCGCCACAGCCTGACTCCCTTGACCCCCTCCCCCGATCTAAAAGGTTTCATCAAAATGGTGGCCTGTCAACGTTTGTGAGCTCCAACTGTGAGAACCAGTTTTATTCTGCACTCGACTGTACGGATCCACCCGCACTAAATCGCGCAAGCCAAACCAAACGACCCCCCCCACAAATACGTCCACTCAACATGCGTCCGGCCTCACAGGGCCATTACCCAACACTTGTATAACTATGCTGACTCTTTGACGATCGCCGGCCCCCAAAACGCACGCGCTGTGGGCTTCTTCTCTGTATGGCTGTATCGATTTTAGTATTGACGATCACCGAGGGTGCAAGTACTAGTTTACAATTTTCATTCGAAGCAAATAACAACGCAGGCACAGATGGAGACATTGTATAACCATGATTTGTTGAACACGTGTGTGTGTGTGTTGGTCGTTAGGGCTCCACCGTTAGTAGACGGAGATCAGTCTACACACCTCCAATGCGCAACTTTGTAATTTATTACATAAATTACAAAACAAAATCATATATTCATATTACATAAATTACAGAACAAATCACCCATTCATATTACATAATTTACGAAACAGTAGTGACATAACAGGCAAACAAACAAAAATAATAAAACAAAACCAACCGATTGACCTCCGAACCGGGATCACAAGGGAGTATTTAACCCCCTCACATGGCAAGATATATTTGAGTACATCTAAAATTATATATACAACAAGCAATTACTTTCTGGACACGCTTCTGCCCAGTGGTACTTGCTTCACATCCCAGAGAAGGGAAATCAACCTCGTTCCTTCATTGAGATACGAAAAAATGTGGACTTTTAAATTATCTCTCACCAAAGGGGTTTTTAATCACCCTTATATTAACAGGTATTCCGCCATTTTGTTTTCTCTCCTCACTCCACTAAAATATTAGGAGGAATTTTAAATCACTTCTCATATTAACAGGTATTCTGCCATTTTATTCTATCCTTCACCCCTAATACAAAGATGACTTTATAAACACCTCTCATCTTGTCAGGCATTCCGCTATTTCTTTTTCACATGATAAAAAATACACAAACAAAACAACAATTTTACACAGACAACCATAAAACACAGTGTCTCTTCACAACAATGTAAAGAAAGTTATTTTTAAAAATAAAAAGTACAATCTCTCTGCGTTTTCATTTTTAACACCATATAAAAACACTATAAGCCAAGACAATCTGACCTACCCCTAATTAAATACAACAGCAACATATACAACACATTAGTTTCTTTTTTCTTGCTTTTTTTCTTCCTCTCTTTTCCGATTTTTTACTGTTTGGTTCTTACTTATCTTTCTTTGTTTCATCATTCGTCCATCTTCTTTTCTTACCCTGTTTCTGTATGCGCTATTTCTATCTTTTCTTTTTCTTTCTCTCTCACTTAGTTCACTTTCTTGTGTCTCTTCATTCGTCTATATTCTGTTCTTTCTATTTTTTTTCTCTCGCCCTTTTTTATTGTGAGTTCGTGCATTTTTCCTTATTTTGTATGAGTTGTTTCTTTGTTGTCTCTTTTTAAGCTTCTTAGAATCAATCCGATGTTCTGCGATTACGTATGAACATTCAAAATATTTTGTTAGACTGAAATACTATTTATTTAAATACATTTACAGTAAACCTTTACTATCACACAATCATAGTTTACCCCCTAAAAACTACTGCAGTTTAGCAATTCGATCGAATTTATTTGTTTTCATTTTTGAACAATTATATTCGCGACAAGGGCAGACAACTACGGACTTTTCAATATGAATGGGGATAAAAATGCCCATCGTCAATAACATTTCAGGAATAATACTGTGTTTCTTTGGTTTAAGAGCAAAGAAAGAATCGCTTTGTTAAATTCTATTTCAGTCATGTAATTCAGAGTGATTTCGACATTATTTTCCAAACTTCTTTTAATCGACATAACCGTCAGTGGCATTTTTTGTGTTTTTACTACTTTTTTTAATGTTACAACAAATAAGTGCTACCAAACACAATAAAGTTTATTTTTCTACTGACCTGCATAGTTGTAAACTTCTGAAAGTGTTTAAAAGTTTTAAAGTTTTTATATGAGATTAAATATAATGATAAATTATGGACGAGAAAGAATAGGGAGGGAAATTTTGATATCACTATGGGATGCCCTGATCCGGCACAGGTGACTGATTTGGTGGGACTTTATATTTTAAGAGAAATAAACAGGAATATACCTGAATTACTGGACGGGCTATATAGAGATGATGGGCTATTATTTAGTAAATTCCACTAGTAGAAATTTTGAGAGAAAGAAAAAATTGCCCCATGAATTTTTTAAGAACTTGGACCTAAAGGTATCTATAGATATCAATTATTGTAAAGTTAATTTCTGGACATTACATTAGATTTAGTTAATAATACATATGAACCCTACCATAAACCAAACCACACGCTGTACTATATAGATAAAAACTCTAACTACCCACCACTTGTGAAGAGGACAATAGCCCTTCCATATCTAATAAGATGACAAAATTATCTAAAAATGAACAATTATTTAATAAAAATAAATAATACTACAACAGATCTTAGTTAGACTTTGTTACAGGGATGGAATTAGTTATACTATATCATACTCTAATGACGATGGGGAAGGTGGGGTGTAACATTAGATATTCCAATGTAATTTTATATTATAGGGCTATGGGAAAAAGTAAAAAATAGAGTAAAAATGATAATAGAATACAGAACAATCAAAATCCAAATTCAGTAGATCGTCCATCTGATACTCATACGACCAATGGTAAGAAAAATAGAAGAAGGGTCACGTGGTTTAATACTCCCTATAGTCTGCATATTCAAACGGACACTCTGAAAATATTTTATGGTATTATTGAAAATAATTCTGCTAAGAGACAGTAGATTAGGTAGGCTCATAAACAAAAACACTGTTAAACTATCTTTTTCAACCTTTAGCTTCGTCTATTATCAGTTATACCAGTTCTAAAATAAGAAAAGCGCGTGATGAAGCCATCGCTCGCAATAGCAACATTGTTAATAATGAATCTGAGTGAAATTGCAATTGTAAGAACTTGTAACACTTATATCCTGGGGGAAGATGTATGGTATCAAGCAAATCTGACGTAGTGACTGGGAACAATACCTGTACTTATACCGGTTCCACACGGGGATATTTCAAGGAAACATATAGAAACCATATATGCTCCTTTAATGCTCTTTTAAGCGTAATACAAATTCCTAGAAATCTACAGCATCACTAGGTACATATGTTAGGGATTTAATTAATAAAAAATATTTTGAGTTTAAATGGTCAATACTAAATAGGCAAATAAATATATACCTAACAAAAGGGGAAAATGTTATTTGTGCACACTGGAATCATGCCATATTATGACATCTATAGATAAACTTCTAAATGTAAGGCAAGAGATACTACAGAACTGTCTACATCAAAATAGGTATTTACTATCTTGTTTAAGGCCTAATAATGGACGGTGGGAATAATGTGATAATTTAAATTAGCCTATCTATAGTTTTAATATTAAACATAAGATCCATGCACTTAGTTTGGAAACCATATAAATCTATGTATGATGGTTTCCCTTTTTGGTTTTAGCAACCGTTGTAGTACATTTAATATTAATGAGTATTTACCTAAATTGCCTTAGTATTTTTCAATTAAAGGGATAGGGTATTGAACAAATACATATTTTAATTTTATACCTCCGAGTAATACATAGATAACGAGTAATCATTTAAACACATAATTAAATATTTCTAAGTAATAGATTGGGCTTTATCAATAATAAAATTGCTTCATAACAATACCAACAATGAATAACTATATTTATGAATCGGATAGATAAAATTGAAATAGTGCTGAACTCATTAATTTTCCACATCGGTTGTGACTTTTATATAAATAAACACAAAATGTGATTTAAAAAAAGAAGATTTTTAGACTGGGTTTTAAGCAAGTTTTAATTAGTTAGCTTGATGCTTTCAGGATACAATTTATTCGTTTTCTCCATCTAGGTAAGGCATTGTAATTGTATCATAAGTCCAAACATAATGGGTGAATAGCTGGGCTTTTTGCATTGGTTAAACGGCAATCTAACATAGAATTCGCTTTGTAGGATTTTCTGGGGTCGAGTTTAAGAGGTAACGGTTGCTGGGTGTCGGATAATCATGATAGCGGGACATCTAATCTCAATTTATTTAGTTGAATCTTTACGGGGAAAATGTAGTTTTTGGTATTTGAGGGATATAGTATTTATCTTTACCTTTATTTTACTTTTACCTTCAATCAATATTAATTATCTTTAATCAGTAGTATTTAATATTTTAATTTTTTAATTTGTTTTAACGGAGTATCAAATATTTGGTTTAAGGGGAAATAACTCCGTTTTTTTCCATAGAAGTTTTTTCCCTTGGGGTGTCTTTATGATGCAATAATATTTTGATTTGGAGTGAGTGGATTTTTCTTTTCACAATTCCAGGAATTTAAATAATGAATCTATCTACTGAAATATATAGGAATTAAATCAAAATGTCTATAATCTTCAACTATAATTTATCAAATAATATAAATAAATATGAAGTTTAATTCTAATATTTTAGATTTAAATGTGCGAAATTATTTTTGTGTGTGGAATGGTTTTAGAAGAATGGTAGTTTCGTATTTAGATGTGATTTGAATATATATTTCTCCGGGGGGGGGGGTTATTTTCATTATTTTAATGAGTATCATAATTAATTAAGTATCATAGTCGTATCTTCTCGTCTGCAGAGGCATAATGTAATATCATTTTCTAGTTGAGTTTTCCTCGTCGTTGCTTCCCGTATAGGCGACTGGATTCCTGTCTTCTCTTCTTCTCGTCCACTAAGTAATATCAATATCTTCAATGATTAAAGATTTATTTTCGTCGACTTTTCTTCTCAGCAGTAACCAAGGCGTTTTTTTGTTGTTGTAAGGACCATCCTGCTTCACAAAATTTAAGAATTCCTTTTTCCAGGTGTATTTCTTCCTTCTCTGCCGAGAGGATCATGACATAAGATAGATGGGCTGGGGAGAAGCAAGAGTTCACAGGGTGCTGTCCCCAGATTCTATTTGGATTCTAACATAAGACATGAAACGGTAAACCACATCACAAGGGAATGCAAGTTAAAAAAAAACAAAACATAAACAACAGACATCACTGGGTTGTGAAAGTCGTCCATTTGGAAATATGCATCCGAATGTGCAAGGAAAATGCAGACAAATGGCACAAGCATAAACCAGAGCCAATATAGGAAAATTAAAGATATAAAATCCCTCGATACATACAAACGAACAAACTCATTCAAGCAAGAAGACTGAACGTGATAATAGTCAACAAGGAGAAAAAACATGCCAAGTAGTCGATTTCGCTATCTCAGCTGTTAAAAAAAGAAAGGGATGGGAAGGGGGAGAGTTTTGATATTTTTTCACATGTGTGGAAGTTTGCAAACATTAAAAGGGATTAGGTTTTTAGATGCAGAACGAAAAGGCTTTTGAATTTCTACTTTTCTCTATTTTTAATTTTATTGGTACAACTTGTTGATGGGTTGGTTAGGCTGTGCTTGTATACTTTACAATGTCCAAGAAGCATTAAATTATCCTTAGAAAATGCAAATGTAAAACGTTAATGTAATGTAAATAAGGTACCTTTATGTAATGTAAATAAGGTACCTTTATGTAATGTAAATAAGGTACCTTTATGTAATGTAAATAAGGTACCTTTATGTAATGTAAATAAGGTACCTTTGGCAATTTTTTATTTACATTCCGAGATTTGTGAATGGTAGGAGGAGGAAGATCATGTTTTAATAATAACTTCATGGAAAGGCAAAGGTTAAAAAACACAAAATGTGAATATAGATGGCCAAAGGTGACCGATTTATGTTAAAATTGAGAAAACTATACATTTCTAAAATTATATCAAACTTCGAGCAAGTTCAAAAGTCACAGAAGAGCAGATTATTTTTTTGCTAGTACTAGCTGACCCTATCCGGAGTTGCCTAGAGTTACTTTTACTTTTATTAATAATTTACGTGATAGAAATGTAAAAAAAAGATTTGGCATCCTCTTTAAAAAGTGAAAGGTAGACCAAAAAAAATATTTATAAATACAGAGTTACTTCCCTTTCTAAGTGAAAAATTGACCAAAGGGAAGTAACTTTGTATTAATGAATACAGAGTTGCTTCCGTTTTAAGATGGCGTCATTTTTTAAAATATTCCGGCCGCATAAAAAAATTTCTCAAACGAATTAAATCAAATTACATTTTTAAAGAACATGTACTAATGTTGCCCCCCCCTCCAAACCTGACGAACCAAAATCACACTTTCATTTTGTCTTTATCATTCATTTTATTTCATTTAACTGTTTAAAAGTATATTTTTAACATAATATAGCACAAAGGTACCCTACTTGGAGTGGCCTGGGATTATTTTTACTTACATCAATAATTTACGTGACTGACATGTAAAACAAGTTTTTCATCCTCTTTAAAAAAAGCTTAAAGGTAGATAACACAATGTGAAATAACTCTGTATTGATGAATATAGAGTTGTTTCCCTTTTTTAAAAAAAGTAAAAAGTTAACCAAACGAAGGGAAATAACTTTGTATTGACGAATACAAAGTTACTTCCCACTTTTCTTAAAATGGCATTATTTTGAATATTATTCTAGTCGGATAAAATAATTTCTCAAACGAGTTCAATCAAATGACATTTGTTTTTGTTAAGAACATTTACCACTATTGCCCACAAAAAACTGACGGACTAGAATCAAACATTAATTTTGTAGTATGGAAACTATCGACGACCAAAATCGACACAGACCTACTTTACTTTATATATATTTTCTTGCTTCTTCCTCTGCGCTCAATTTCGAAAAATTTGTCATAGACAATACAATTACATTAGAATACGAAAATAACAAACTAAGACTACAAATATTAGATGCTCTACACATAAAAACTAAAAAGCCAGCAATTAATAAAATTATTTTCGATAACAGTGAAAACATCCTAAAATGCTTTTAATACTAATACTCTATTAATACTACCACCAATCACACAGTTCCCGCTAAAACCATCACTAAACATTTAACATACATTTTATTTACTTGATACCTACCCACTGAAGATGACTTTAGAAGTAATCAAATGTACTAGGGTACACAACAAGTATGGCAAATTCATCTGCCAGTTTCAGCCTGAAATATGAAAATCAATCAGGCATCTAGAAAGAATCAAGGAAAAAATATACAGACACAAATCATCTGTAATATTTAATGAAATATGTCTACAAGAAAATATGCTGCCCAGATATACATATATATAGAGAGAGTATTGATTTACTCCTCTCCAGGAGTTAGGCACAACGCCAGTTTTTATCTTACTCCCACAAGTAAGATGTGACCCAAGGTCGGGTCGGGAAAGTGGGGTTTAAAACTTGCCTGGGCAGGCCCGTCGGCATTACCTGGTAGGGGCGCCTCAGGCAGTAAGCCATAAACTTACTCCTCCCCAAAAAGGGGAGGCGAAGCCTGGGAGGGTGGACCTCCTAGAACTGCACAGAACAGACCCATAGACCGGCGTAAATCAAGCCCAGAAGGCCAAGACAATACCAGTCTATGGGGTGCAGTATCCATCGGAACAGATACTACACTTTGATCTTAGCCAAAAGGCCAAGAAAACAAATAAAAGTAGCACATTATTAATATCAGTTCTAAGAATTAAAAATCAACAAATATTTGGCGTACGATCGTTTCTAAGACGATTTAGAATATTTCATTTTATATTTTTGAGAATTCCAAAAAGTTGTTTCTTAAGCGCCCCCTAAAAACATCACAAATAGAAGTCAAGCAAAAATTAAAAAAAACATTAAAATTTTACTAAAAAAAAAACGGAAGGTATTTTGAAATATTTTGAGAAATGTTTTGAAATATTTTTCTTTTTCTTTTGATTTAATTACTCGCATCTAATACAAGGGTTTCTTTGGAGGCATTTTGCTTCTATATTTATATTAACATTCAAAAGATGCTTTATAAAATGAACTTTCCTAATTTATAACTACCAGCGACCATGCGCAATCAAGTTCTATTTAAAACAGACATTTTCACCATTAGTCCACAACATCGGACGAGACACTTCTACAAGACCAAGAAGGATATTATAGAAAAAAAAGGTTATATCTTTAATTGTCTAAGCTTTGTCGAAGCTTGTTTTATCAAGCGAAATATTAGCTAAAAAAATCAAGATGAAGAAAAAAAAAACGGAAGCTATTTTGAAATATTTTGAGAAATGTTTTGAAATATTTTAATTTTTCTTTTTATTTAATTACTCGCATCTAATACATGGTTTCTTTGAAGGCATTTTGCCTCTATTTTTATATTAACATTCAAAAGATGCTTTATAAAATGAACTTTCCTAATTTATATATATATATATATATATATATATACATACATATATATATATATATATATATATATATATATATATATATATAAATTAGTTTTTGCAGCAAAATTCCCATTTTAGAAAGACGGTTGCTATGATTCATATATGTCTGCAAGAAAGACTTAAAAGCTGGCAACCTCGCCATGACTGACTGGGGCAATCTACCCGACTGCAGCCAATGGAGATCTGCCATCAGGGAATCTATCATCATTAACAAAATGAACATACAGAAAATAATGGCAGGAGAAAAGAGAAAGCAGACAATAGTGAACCACAACAAAATCAGCGAGGCAAACCAACAACTGCAACAGACAGTGCGCATCTAGAATTGACCTTCATAGCCACAAATGGCGCTGGAAAATTAACTGAACCTTGGCCATTATTTCATTGTCTTGAGGGACAGATGAGCAGCCAATTCAATATATATGCTAATTAGACGGTAATAATACATTTTCTAATCATAAACAAAAATATAGAAGTTATATGAGTGAACTTTGAGTAATAATTATTTATTAATGAAAAAAGTCTTGATGAGGAAAAATTTAAGTTCTAGAAGAGACTTCGATACAGCTTAAGGGTTTTCAAATTGAAAATTTAAAATGTTTGAAATTAGTTTTCGAAATTTATTGAACGATTTCTTTTTCATTGTATGAAAATCTCTGTTTATATAAAGTTAAGTATGTGTATAGGTTTATATATTTGTATGTACAGAATTCACTCCTAAACTAATATTCCGATCATTATGAATTTTGGAATATGGTTGTTATGCGTAAGGGTTCATAATGTGGGCTATATTTAGACTGATTTAGTTTTATGCAAATGGGCAAAATAAGAGTGGAAGCACTTTGTTAAAATTTAGATACCTCAAATTTTGTTAGTTTTTAACAAAAAAAATAGGATATAACTGAATTTTCATGAAAGATTTCACCCCCTTTTACCCTCTTTGCATAAAACTAAATTAAACTAAATATAGCTCACATCACGACCGCTTACGCCTAGAAGCTGTTTTCCAACATTCATATTGATCGATTAATTAGTTTAGGAGTGAATCTTGTACATATAAATATATAAGCATATACACATACCTAACTTTATATAAATAGAGATAGATAGAATCAGGTCAATGGATTAAATTGAAAATACTTTTCTTATTTAAAAAGAACGTACAAGATGGATGTACAATTCTGAATAGATTTAGTCGTGCTTTTCCGTCTTTCTTAGGGTTTTAAGAGTAACAATGATATGTTAACGACATCTGTTCAACAGTTTGCCCCTCTCCCCATTTGTTTAATGAGAGCCATTAGTTAAAGGTTAATAATACAAAAAAAGAAGACGTTGCTTGAATGATGCAACGACTGCGACTAAATTGGCCTTTGTGTTCTGTATTTCTTCTTTAACATCAGTTCATTATTTTCAACAATGTTTCTGCAATTCCAAACTTTAGTTTTCGAAATAAAAGATAAATGCTTTCAAATTGAAAGTTTGGAATCGGCAAATAAAAAAAAACTAGAGAAACAAAATTTACTTATTTATTTTAATAAGAAAATAATATTTTCTTTTTAGTGAGGGAGGATGCGTATTCGGATTTTTATAAGAGGCTTTGTCTGTTGGGCGGTCGATCAGGCTTCAGTTTGACACTGCAGTCTCAGATTAAATGGAAGCATCTTATTTTAGATGTGTTTAAGAATCACTTTCGTTGGTCTGTCATGCTTAAGTTCGAAATAACATTCTGGTTGGTCCAACATGCTTTTTTTAAATAGAATTTTCGTTGATCTACCACACTCATGTTTGAAATAGCATTTTCGTTGTTTTGTTATTTCTAAGTTTAAAATACAGGTAAACTTCTATATCTCGAACTTGATGGGACTGGAAATAAACTTTGAGATATCCGAGGGTTCGAGAAATCGAAGTTTGAAATTGACACCAATAAACGGTCGGGACCGCCAACTGACTTCGAGATTTGCGTTGTATTCGAGACATCGGTGTTCGAGATACCGAAGTTTACCTGTAGTATGGTCGTTGGTCTGCCATACTTATGTTTGAAATAGCATTTTAGTTGGTCTGCATTGTTTAAGTTTGAAATAAGATTTTCGTTGGTCTACCATGCTTATGTTTGAAATACTAGTTTTGTTGGTCTGTCATGCTTATTTGAAATAGCATTTTGGTTGGTCTGCCATACTTAAGTTTTAGTTCGTCTGCAATGCTTATGTTTGAAATAGCATTTTCGTTGATTTACCATGCTGACTTTTGAAATAGCATTTTCGTTGGTTTGTCATGCTTATGTTTAAAATAGCAATTTTCTCTGTCTGTCTGTCCGTTATGTTTCTATTTGAAATAGAATGTATGTCTCTCTGTTATGCTTAAGTTTGAAATATCATTTTCTTCAGTCTGTCATGCTTAAGTTTGAAACTGCATTTTTATCTATCTGTCCGTTTTGCTTAAGTTTGAAATAGCATTTTTGTCTGTAAATCCGTTATGCTTATGTTTAAAATATCATTTTTTATCTCTCTCCCTTATGCTTAAGTTTAAAAAGAATTTTGTCTGTACGTCGGTTATGCTTAAGTTTAAAATAGTATTTTTGACTGTCTCTCCGTTATGCTTATGTTTAAAATAGCATTTTTATCTGTCTGTCTGTCCGTTATGTTTATGTTTGAAATAGAATGTATGTCGCTCTGTTATGGTTAAGTTTGAAATAACATTTTGGTCTGTCAGCTCGTTATGCTTAAGTTTCAAATATCATTTTTGTCTCTTTGTCCGTTATGCTTAAGTTTGAAATATTATTTTTGTCTGTCAGTCCATTATGCTTATGTTCGAAATAGCATTTTGTTTGTCTGTCCGTTATGCTTAAGTATGAAATAGTATTTATGTTTGTCTGTCCGTTATGCTTATATTTGCAATATCATTTTTGTTTATCTGTACGTTATGCTTAAGTTTGAAATAGCATTTTAAAAATCTGTCTGTCCGTTATGCCTAAGTTTGAAATATCATTTTTGTCTCTGTGACCGTTATGCTTAAGTTTGAAATGGCTTTTTTTTCAGTCTGTAATGCTTAAGTTTGAAATAACATTTTTGTTTCTCTGTCCGTTATGCTTAAGTGTGAAATAGAATTGATATCATTAGACATGCAGATTGAATGGGCATAGCTTAAGAATGGATCCGTTGCTTTTTTCTCTAAAAGGAAAATCAGTTTGAATTCTTCCGTTTAGGAAATTCAATATATGTTAGTTGTTTAAATCTTTATAAATTTTAATAAAATCATTTTAATATTTTTCAAATAAATTCGTATTTTGGGAAAAGATTTTCTAGGAAAGTGGAGATTGGACAATGGAAATAATTGATAAATCGAAAAGAGCAAAAAAATAATGTAATGTCGAACTTGATCAAATCTAAAAACGATGCCATTTATTTCCTGCATTGTTTCAATAGTAGGAATTTAAAAAGACAATTCTGCAATTATTGTTGTTCTGTTTGTTTATTGAGACAAAGTTTTGAGATGGCTTGCCTCAATTCTTACCATTTCTGATATGACGCTAAAAATTTCCCCAAGAGATATAGAAATCATATTTTAGAGAACAAATGTTTTGACAATATAAACAATGAAGAAATGAAGAAATATAAAACCTGATGAAATGGAAAAAAGATTTTTCGAGTATAAAAACATTGTATAGAAATATCTTTTGTGACTAAACTCTCAAAGGAACTTTTAAAATAAACGATAGACAAGGAAGGGCAACAATAAAATGGTGGAACTTGAATTCAAACTACAAAAAAAATAACCAGGGTTTTCAAATTGCGATTTTAAAGCGAAATGGAAAAAAGATTGAGTCGAAAAATATTGTGGAAAAAAAAGAAAAAAAGAAACAAATGAAAATAAAAAATAAAAAATAAGAAACGAATGAAAAAAATGAAAAAGAAAATGAAAAAAAAAAGAAACAAATGAAAAAAAAGAAATAAATGAAAAATGAAAAAGAAAGAATTATAAAATCTGAAAGAAAATCTTGCTTGTAAGAAATCAAATATAAGAATGAATAAATCAGGGATCGGTTTTGTAGATTCCTTTTGTATTAAGCTGATCCCCCATTTATTGGTCTCATTATCTGACAATATTTCTGAAATAAGGTATTGTTGTTATTTACATTGTTTACACTTTTCAGACTGTTGTCCTCATCTTGATTGTTGCTATATTCACGGAATCAGATCCCAAAATACATCGAAACCCATTGAGGCTTCGAAGCCTTTCGAAACTGATCTGTTTGACCTAATGTTCCTGAGAATCTCCCTAGAGATGTTGCAAAGTTCAGATTTGGTGGAGTAAATTAGTCTAGCCGGTTTTTTTTATTTTGAAAATTCTTTTTGTGGTCTTTGATGAGGATATATGCATTCCTCCTATCTATATTCCCCACTCTATCCTCAATGTTTAGTTTGGATGTGAATTCTCTAGTATCCTCATTTATCATAGACTCCGTGCCATGAGTATCCATTCTATAATAGTCCTCTTATATTCCAATGGGCACATCTTGTAAATATTTATCAGCCTTGACCCAAACCTTGTCAGACTTCTTAATCTCTGCAATGTCCTTCCTCAGTTTGGACTGAAACTGGTTGGTATATTTTCTAAACCCAATCCTCTTGACTAGGTCAAACAGATTCCGCTTTCTTTAAAAAGAAATACACCTTCCATCTCAATCTGTTGGTGAAATCCGTGATTCTATCCATTAGGGAGAAAGTGAAGCTGTGTAAGCTGGGAAAAGGTATGTTTTTCAGTGAGTATGGTGGTGTGAATCTCTCCATCCTCAGTCCAAAGTTGAAGTAATTCAGATACGAGAATTCCCTAGAGAGCTCTACACACGAGTGGTGTGGAGCCAATGTTGTGTTATAGTTAAATATATCCCAAAAGGAAATCCGGGAATGAGAGCTCAATGTAATAAACAGAGCAAGAATAAAATAAAATGAAGTAACACGGAATCACATAATCACCGGTACAATAATTTATTTCAACCTTCCGGCATTGTCAAGCATCCAAGTGAGGTGATTACATTTTTGAAAGTAAGAAAAGAGAAATTCACACTCACCAATTCAATATACAAAATGTAAATTTAAAATAACCAACAACTCACAATCCGAGATCCATTTAGATCAGTAGCGATGGAGATACTGAATTGGGTCTGACTAGATTGTTCTGATCCTTCAATCCATTTCATGATTCTTTATCTATTTATCACTTTATTGCAACATGACTATATACTATTATAATTATTAGTATTAGGATCT
Source organism: Sepiola atlantica (assembly GCA_963556195.1). Classification (NCBI taxonomy): domain Eukaryota; kingdom Metazoa; phylum Mollusca; class Cephalopoda; order Sepiida; family Sepiolidae; genus Sepiola; species Sepiola atlantica. The sequence goes on from OY744526.1 coordinate 30,649,254, forward strand.
ACATAATTATGTATGTTTACATGTATATGTGTGTATATAGGTGTGTATGCGTGTATGTATGTATGTGTATGTGCGTGTGTGGGTATATGTGTTTGTATATGTGCATGTGTTTGTATATGTATGTATGTATTTGTATATATATATATATATATATATATATATATATATATATATATATATATATATATGTATGTGTGTATATGTATGTATGTATGTGTATGTGTGGGGGATATATGTGTATATGTGTATGTATATATGGATATATATGTATATATGTGTATATGTATGAGATATATATGTGTATGTGCGTATGTATGTGTATATATGTATAGATATATAATGATTATATATTTTATATTTTATATTCTATATTTTTTATATATGTTTATAGCTGATATATATTTATATACATTTTTATATTTTCATAGCTATCAATAATATTGTCAATATTTTCTTAAATCTGATTATTATTATTATTATTATTATTATTATTATTATTATCATTATTATTATTATTATTATTATTATTATATAATCTAATGATTTATTTTAATTAATCAAATAAGCTATTATTAATAATATTACCAATTAATTTCTTAAAGTTTATTATTATTATTATCATATAATCAAATAATTTATTCAAAATGATATGGATTTACGATTGTTTTCTTCAAAAAGCACATTCATTTTTAAGGTGAATTAAATTGTTTTAATTTTGGATTGGCGTGAACTGGATATATATATATATATATATATATATATATATATATATATATATATATATAATCCGAATATGGTATAGATCCACAGGGTATACATCCAGGGGAGTTAAACCGGGTTTATGAGAGTGCTCAATAAAAATATAGAGCAGAAATATAAATATAAATGATAATTTATTTCATTTTGACTACAAAATTGGTTTTGTTTCACGAGAGCAATGTTATTTCAAGACCTGAGGATCGTGAGCCCCTCAAACTGCTCTCATGAAACAAAATCAATTTTGTAGTCAAAATGAAATAAATTATCATTTATATATATATATATATATATATATATATATATATATATATATATATATATATATATATATATATATATATATATATGTGACATGGTCTCTGACCTTGGTTGTCTATTGTCTATTTTCAGATCTTTCCTTTCTTATATTCTCCCAACCCCGAGCGGTTTTCTCAGTCGCTAGACAGTTGACTCTGATTTCCAGCTTTCAGTGGCTGCTTGGGGTTGGGCGGTTAGTTAGTGTGGTACCTATCTCTTTTTTTAGATACCTTGACTACCTTCCATGCCTCCTATATACCGTCGTTGGTAAATCTTAAAATCCCCCCCCTCTTTCTATATATACATATATTGCTCTATTTCCCCCTCTCTGTATTGCCATCTTTTATAAATCATGCAATCTCCCCCTCTCTAAAATTATATATTAAATATGTTTCCAATCTCCTCCTCCTCCTAAATTTGCGTCTTAAATAACTCATTTCCCCCTCTCTCAAAATATGTATTAGATATGTTGTCGCTCTCTCTATATGTATATTGAATTGGTGAGTGTGAATGTCTCTTTTCTCATTTTCAAAAATGTAATCACTTCACTTGCATGCTTGACAATGCCGGAAGGTTGAAATAAGTTATTGCACCGGTGATTATGTGATTCTGTGTTACTTTATTTTATTTTATCCTTGCTCTGTTTATTATATTGAGCTCTCATAGCGGGATTTCCTTCTGGGGTTTATTTCACTATAACACAACGATATATATATATATATATATATATATATATATATATATATATATATATATATATATATATATATATATAAGTTTGAAAATATATGTTTTAGCATATAGCTTCTATTCTATATGTATACCAACCTCTTCCAATTTAAAACTCGATGATTGTTAACTTGCAACAACAGAGCATATATAAGTAAACAAGATTTTGTTACATTCCAAAGGCCAACATTTTATTTATCTCACAAAACATTCTCAAAATAGTCAATCTTTAGAGCAATTTATTTTACGAATTCTGTTTCGTTCATGTAGGTTGGTCTCCTATTAACGAAACGAATTCGTAAAAAAGCTATACTAAAGATTGACTATTTTGAGAATTTTTCGTGAGATAAATAAAATCTTGGCCTTTTGAATGTAACAAAATCTTGTTTTATAAACATGTGTATATGCACATCAAAGAATGAAAAAGAAAAAAGAACATGAATAAATTATATGTTCATGGAAAGAGAGAGAGAGAGAGAGAGAGCGAGAGAGAGAGAGAGAGAGAGAGAGAGAGAGAGAGAGAGAGAAAGGGTGTATGTACTATTGCCGATTGTTAGTCAAACAAGAACAAATAAAAGTAGTTGTTCGTTTCTTTTTTTTAGCAACAAAGTCAATCATGCAGGGTCCTGCAATCTATGTATTCATTTTGTTAAATAGCAAAACAAAAGAAGTAAAATAAAACATAAAAGTGAAATCAGATTTAAAATAAAAAAATATTTGAAACAAATAAATCAATTATAGATAAAATATGAAAATGTTTTGGAAATTTAAGTAAAAAAGAAAACATTTTTTGGATAAAAATCAAAATGAGAAAAATAATTTTATGTTTTCCATTTTCCCGAGAAAAAATTTGAACGAATTCTTCCTTTTCTAAATTATTTAACCATTGGAACTCATTTTAGTATATCGTTTTGTATCAAATTAAACCGTTTTTTAATGACAAAAGGAGAGGATATACTGCTAAGTCTAATCTATTTAATATGGAGCATTATTGCGGTAATGTTTCAGTCCAGTTTTGTTAATAAATAGTGCCGGTAGGGAAACTGAATGGCTGAAAATCGAGAGAGAGAGAGAGAGAGAGAGAGAGAGAGAGAGAGAGAGAGAGAGAGAAGGAAAGAAACAGGAAATTATGGGTAGAAAAATATCTATTAAAGAAAGGGGTTCAGTATACAGAATGTTTAGATTTTTTGGTCAGTTTTGAGTTTAAAGTAGAAAGAATGGAAGAAAGGATTGGAAGAATTAAGAGAAAATAAAATCGTCCTATATTATAATTCTCAAGATTATTTTGCCCTTTTCTGTCACAGGAATTGGTAAGTACAAACAGTATTTCATTTTCTATTCATTTAAACCAGTGGTTCTCAACCTTTTTATGTCCATGGCTCCCTTCAACCCAATACGAGTTCTTTATTTATCTTTTTTTATGGAAAGCGCTCCAGACAAGGCCTGAAGCCACTTGATGTAAGGAGCTAAAAAGAACGAAAGATGATTATCGCAAAGACAGGAGATGCCTGTTGACCTTAGTTTCGAAAAGACCATGGCTATAGTTAGGAGGAAAACAGTCAGCAAGAAGAGAGTTCCACAAGCCTACTGGAATAGGAAAATGCATTATAACGAAGTATCAAAAGAACGAATTGGTGAAGACCACCAGACTAACGAGTCAAACGAGCTGGAAAGAAAGATTTTCTTAAATTTTAAGAAATTCAAAATCCCAAACAATCATTTTGCATAGATAAGACGAATAGTTTTCAATAACAAAATAATAAATTTAATATTTTAATTTTAAATAATGATTGTTAATTACAAAATACTCCAGATCTTTATTTTACATGGCCCCTTATAGCCTCTCCATTCTTTAAATGTGGCTTTGTAGCCTCTGAAAATATAGGGGAGGGGGGCATGTACACCCCCCCCCCCCCCGTTCAGAAACCCAGGTTTAAACCACACACCGACTATCTATCTCACTAATATTAGAAAAAAGACCCTAAGAAAGACGGAAAAGCACAACTAAATCCATTCAGACTTGTACATCCATCTTGTATGTTCTTTTTAAATAAGAAAAGTATTTTCAGTTTTATTCATTAGTCATTGTTTTCTTATTTATTTTTCGAGAGGAAAAATTCGTTTTTGTGCTTAAGGTCTCAAGGGAGAGAACTTTTGGCTTTCTATGAATTAACTCTTTTTTTTTCCTTTCATTCGTCTCTTCTTCTTCGTCTTCTTCTTAAAAACAGCAAGCTGCATCATAAACTAATGGAATCATCATGTCTTTATAAAGTGACCATTTGATATAATTAAATAAACCAAAAGAAATTCAATTTGTGATCGTAATTTCTCTTCTGAAACTATTTTAACAAAATAAATTAGATTCTCACAAAGTGAAAAAAAAACCAACAGCTGTGAATAATAAATAACAAAACATCAGATGTGCAAACGTTTCTGCTGCTGACACTTTCTTTGATGAAGCAAGAACGAGTTCATTGTTTAGAGGCGTCCATTCATTTAGCGATGGAAATCTTACTTGAAACTTAAGCGTGACAGATCAACGAAAATGCTATTTCAAACTTAAGACATGGCCAAGGAAGCTTCGTGACTTCAGTCGTTGGGACGTTGGTTGACGTCACTGGTAGCCTTACTCACTGAAACAGACTGAAGAGAAGTTATCCTGAGCTATTATACTGAGTTCTCTCCCTTGCGTTCTTCAAAAATAAATATCATCATCATCATCATCATCATCATCATCCTCATCCTCATCCTCCTCCTCCTCCTCCTCCTCCTCTTCCTCTTCCTCCTCCTCCTCCTATTTATTTTTTACAGGTCTTTGATTAGTCCTCTATAAGAGGGTGGGGCCTGTCTGTTAGTCTTGATCGAAGTCTTCCTCTCCAGGCTTGGCGGTCGCGAGGATCAAAGTTCGCAATCCCCTGGGCTGTACGTACGGTCGTGTTTACACAGCTCATTTCAAGAGAGCTTTGGTCTTCCAGCCTGCCGACTTGATGCGATGGACATGTTTCTGACCCGAGAGATTCAGTTTGAGCTTCGCTCGACATGGCCAAGCCATCTCATCCTGCCCAGCTTAGGGACATCGGATATTTCTTTTATACCAAGCTAATAGAGAAGAGTCTCGAGGAGAGTGTCGTCTTCAGGCTTGATATGGCAAATCCATCTAATCATGGTTCTTTTTTTGCGCTGCAGTCTCTTGAGAGTACTTGCTGATGCAGCCCATGTCTCGAAGCCTCGACACTCTAGTCGTGAGGGCTAGATGCTTATTTGTTAAGATGGCAGCAGTCTAATAACCACCATCGGCTGAAGTTATATATATATATATATATATATATATATATATATATATATTAATTAAATTATGCGCCTTCAAGTGTCTATGTGTATGTTTGTGTTTCTTGTTTCCATATTAATTTCAAATTATTATTATTTGTTTTTTACTCTTAATTAATTAGTGTCAAGTAATAAAACAAACTTTTAAAAAATTCCTATTTCAAAAAATAATTTAATTACGAAATTAAAGTCACCAACATTAATTTCTGTTTCTTTGTAAACAAGTCAGTCATATTTTCTTTTACTCCCGGGTAACGCCGGTTCGGAACAGCTAGTATACTTACTTTTTAAAGTATTAATATTTATTGAAAAAAACTTAAGAGCCTCTTATAGAGATGCATGGGTAAATCTTTCCTGTTGGCCTCCTTCCGTCTCCAGGGATAATGGATACTCCAGTAAGGGTGCCTGCACAAAGAGCCTATAGTGAGGCAAGGTTTGCACAATCACTAACCGCCCATATCCTAAATCGGTATTGCTTAAGTCAAATGGCAAGGAAAAGTCCAAGACGACCGAAAACAATCCTGAAATGAGCAGGGAAAGACTGGTGTTATTTCAGAGTTTTTCTTCTGCAAGACTAGTTGTATAACCAATAATTGAGAGTCTAGGCTACCCTACTATTTAATCTATAGCTGGAGGGAGGATATATGGATTAGAATTTTCCCAAGGGTATTAGTGAAAGTAATGGGATAGCACTGCCGGAACTTGAACCTGGCATACTGAACAAACAGTTCATGCCCATAACCACTACACAACACCATACAGTTTAAAAGAATACAGTTTAAAAGAAAATAGACATTTTCGATTTTACCCTGTTGAAAAGCAGTTTTTACTGCAAACGATTGGACATCTTTTAAATTGTTCTTTTTAAAAAAAATTATTGTACAATCAAATTTTGTTCTTTTTTTGCAGATATTCAATAAAAACGGCAATGCATATGGAATCAGCAGGTTACTGTTTTTTTAACTTATGTTGACATTGGTTTCGCCAATTCTTTTGTATCATCAGATACTCACAGAGAGGGCCACGTAATGGTTGCTAATATCTCCCCAGTGAAAACAGTGCAATAGTTCAGACTGAATTCGTACATGGTACATGCTGATTCCCACATAAGCACCTGATCCAACAACGTCATTATTTTCTTTCTTTCGTGAAACTTGGCAAGTGATGATTGAGGATATGCGTTGCATGGAATGAAAATGATATCAGAATGATACGATGAATGTGCAATGTGATTCTTAAAGACAGGCTTAGATCTGATGATTTCAGAAGAAGATTAAATCTAAACACGCCTCCAAAATATTTATTAACCAATTACACGCACATATACTAAAAGACGAAGAACACAGTAAATTTTATGCTTACACTATTTTTCCCCCAAAAGAAATACATCTAGTTTATCTTCCCTTGTGGCGCAATGGGGAGGTGTAGCCTGAACTTTTGCATCTCCAGTACTCTCATTATAAATTATGGACTATCAGTGAAGTGACGGTGCTATGAATGCAAAGAATGGATATTGAAGGCCGATGAGCAGCATTCTGATTATAAAAATTAAATGGATCGATTGTAGTCGAAGGCGACCTGAAGGCTCCCTTTTCATTGGCTTTTACATCAAGATGTAGGAGAGGGCGTCACTCATTTCGCTCTATTCACTCTTGATTCTCACGTTGTAATCCTGAGTGTTTAGCAAAGAGGCATCACCATTTTTTGAGTCTTTGATATGACTCACTGACGATTGAATACCAGCCTCCCAGCCCATTAGCGAACACTATGTCTGACAATAATGCCAACGGGTTAAAATCCTAGCTAAAGCTGTGTCAGACAATTAAAACCTTGACTACGAACGGGACACACATACCGTACACTTTGTTCCTAGCAAAACTTATAAATAAAAAAAAACGAAAAGGTTACTGGGTTCATTCTTTAAATAGCTTTGAATTCAAAGAAATGTGATTTGTTTTTTGAGAACTTTTGTTTTGAGACAAAAAAGAAAGAAATAGTAGAATGTTTGGATTAATTTTATTGATGATGAAGAGATCAATATTTGTGTGATTGATTGTGTTTTTCCACTTAGAAAGTTAAAAGAAAAAAATCAAAAGAGAGATAACCTGATAGGATCAACAAATAAATTTTTGTTTTTTTCTTTTGAAATGTCTGCTCTGTAGACCAGAATAATTTAATAATGGGTTAATAAGTTAATTTGTGTCAAGCGCCAGACACATTGGTTTGCTGTTATTGTTTTGTTGATCAAAATGCCTCAAAGCCATTGATTTTTAGCACAAAAGATGAGACTCTCTCTCCTCAGCTAAATCTTCTTCTTCTTCTTCTTTCGGTTTTGATATTTAAGGTGCTGCAAGTGTCTCAGACTCTTGGATAAGCCTCACGCCTGCTCTCCATGCAGTCCAATCCAAAGGGTTGACACTAGTCAGGTTGCATGCAGTCATATCCCTTCTTACAGACTCAAACCAGGTCTTCCTCAGTCTACCATGCTCTCAAGTTTCCGGGATATCCAGACACATTATGGAGCTGATCCAAGAGGTGGCACACTGTACGCCAAGCACGTAAGGCATCCGTAATATCACTAATACTGTGCAGTTCTATTAGGTCAACCCTCCCAGGCCTTACCTTCTCATCCATTGAGAAGAGAATAGTTAGGCATCCATAATATCATCAATACTAAGTTTCTAATGAAGGACAATTGATGGGATCCTTTCTTTCAATTTATCCAGTCGCCCTGTGGTGGCTATTTCATACCCAAATCAGACCGGCAGAGTTTAGGGTATTTAGGTGGCTTGCTCTCTGTCGGACTGAGGTAGGGCCCTGTGCAGTTCTAGGAGGTCCACCCTCCTAGGCTTTACCTTCTCACCCATTGAGAAGAGAATAGTTTATTGCTAATCGCCCGAGGCGTCTCTAATGGGGAATGCTGACGTGGCTGTCCCGACATTTTTTGGTTGTCCAGAGTGCTCTTCCTCTAGGGCGATAGCTTTTCAAATCACACTTTCTCGAGGTTGTGCCACATCTTCCCGCCATGGAAGGGAGATAAATAAAATCCACCTGATGATGGCACGATCATACACAGAAGCCGTTGCAGATCAGAACATTAATCAAGCCAACAATCATGACCATTGAAGAAACACATCAGCTGGTTCGATTTTTAGACACAAGTTAACCAAGTAAATTAAGCATCCTTTCTTTAGTGCTGACAAAGTAAACAGAGATAAATTATCTTGATTTTAACCTTGAAATTAAATGTTTTTAATTCTTAAATATTAAGTATGACAAATCGATTTACGATTTTTCCGCAAAAAATATATCTAAATAAAGGAAAACAACTTTTTCAATTTTAAATCAAGGTTTCTGGTCACATGGAAAGAGGAATACACGGAAACTGTTAGGAACCCGACAGGACATGATCGAATTTGTGTGGAGACGACAAGAAAAGGGGTCAAGTATCCCAACTTAGTGTTTACGATGTTTTGTTTTTAGAAGATACTTTATTTTATTTTTATTACAGAAGATGGTTTGTGTGAAACTAAGTTGTTTCGGAGTAATGGCAAAACCCATTTCGCTCGAAATAGTTTACGTGACTGAAATAGAATTTAACGAAAAGATTTTTGTTAAAAAGCGATTCGACCGGCGGAGGGGTGGTGGTGAGAATTATTTTCTTATTTCTTGCCGAATTCATGTTAGGTCATGGGGTGGTCTGGGCTGGTTGTTTGACTTGTGTTATCCTGTAATGAAATTAAAGGAACTCCTCTTCAACAACATCACAACGAACACCGGCAAATCTCAATTCCAATTTTCTCTCTCAGCTGTCCAAAATTCAAAAATGCCTGTCTTCCCCAATTCGTCCTTCTTAAATATGCAAACGAATTCCACGTATAAAATATCTAAATACAAACAAAAGTTCTTTTTTTCACTGAAAATCAAGTGCCAAACATGAGAAACAATCTATGTGCATCAAAGCTGTTAACCCTTCATTTTCTTCTCCATTGTTAAAATAGACAACATTTAATCCTTCTTTATATTTTAAAACATACGCCCCTTGATCATCAAAGATCATTTCACATCACATAGTCCCGTACCCAAATCAGCACACTACGTTCTCTCTGCAGTCTTTGCATTACCCCATTGTGTCATACATCGTGCATTCGGTGGCTTCATCCAAACCTCTTCTATTTGGATTCTGGCTGGCCCTTGCTCATCGATTTCTGGGGATGTATCTCTTGGGTGTCTCCATTTTTAATTAAAAATTGATCTATGCGGTACTGTCTCCTCTCTCTGTCCGACCTTGGGTGCCATGTTATACCAGAATGTGGCCTCTTCAGGTGATATCCCTCCTCTCTCAGCTATTGCTTTCACTGTCCGATGATGTCATTCCACTATTCTATTTCTCCCGGGCCTATGGCTGACTTGTAATATCTTCTTATCTTTCATCTTTTTAGCATCGTCTGGAGAAGTTCTGAGCAAAAACCAGTTCCATTGCCCATGATCACCTCTATAACTGAACCTCAAACATCACCTTCTCCAATTCCTCTGCAACCGCAGCTGCCGACTCCGCATGTAATTCCCTCCAATATTGCTAGACTCCCAGGTCCACAATCAATCATTGACAAGTATGCACCCCCACGATAGTGTGTTACATCAATAGCTAACCTTGTTCAATTGTTCACAGTCCATATTTCACCAGAATTATGTATATTTGGGGCAGGATCAATTGATTGACATCGAACACAATTCTATAACTGGATCAACTTTCTTCACCAAAATATAATGTTCTATTCACTCCTATGTGGTGCATGCGATGCAACTCTTCTGGTTATCCGGTTCCTAGACAGCATACAGGGACCTCTTCCTTCTCAACTAACCACCGTTTGTTTATCTGCGTTAGCTCTTCTGCTTTGTTTCTCTCTGAAGGCACAAACTTTATTCGCAGTTCAAATTCGGATATTAACTCTCCAAGTATTCCTTATCTCCACTTTACAATAATTTATCCTTTGGCCGTATTCTTCTGCTTTCCTCCACTGTAGAATTCACCCAACTTAGTACCGTGGCTGAATCAGTCCTTATTTCGATCTTTCTCAATCCCCATTTTATAGCTAAATTGATACCTTTCTGAACAGCATCTAATTCGGCCACGTTAATGTGAATATAGTCATTCTTTTTCTTGGCCAAGATCAAAGTGTAGTATCTGTTCCGATGGATACTGCACCCTATAGACCGGTGTCGTCTTGTCCTTCGGGCTTGATTCCGCTGGTCTGTGGGTTTGTCCTGTGCAGTTCTAGGAGGTTCAACCTCCCAGGCTTTGCCTCCCCTCTTTGGGGAGTAGTAAGTTTATTGCTTACTGCCTGAGGCGCCCCTACCGGGGAATGCCGACGGGGTTGCCTAGGCATTTTTTGTAGGTCAGAGTGCTCACCTTCTCGGGCGCTGGCTTTTCAAATCCCACTTTCCCGACCATGTGTCACATCTTACCTTGAGGGAGGAAGATAAATAAAATAGTCATTCTTTTTCCTCAGCTATGCTGCATTTTACACCACCAAACTACCACTCTCCACGACCACTCCTGTTGCAATACTGCTTGCATCACACCACACCACTCCTATTTTTTTAAAGTTATGTGCCAAGCTCCAGTAACAGGGTCCTCTTTTTCTACATCAGCTAGAATCTTCTGTATTACTTTGAGAGCTTTGCCATCGACCCTGCCCTCCCAGTCGACTCCACTTGCTCTTCTTTTTGCATAACAGCATGCCGATACTGCCCCAACAATTTGCTGCAATAACAACTCATATCTTCTGTCATCTCCGGGATATCGTTGCCCCCTTTGAACATCAGCTCACCCATCTTTCCTTTCATCAGCTTAAGGCCCAGTGCCACTGCTCCATACAGGAATTCTGCCAGCTTTGCTATTAACCCAAATCCTTAAGATGTATCACAACTTCCTCTGTCGATACCTTTGTCACATCTACCATTATGTCATCAATGTATGAATCAGTGACCTCTTTTATCTTATTTCCTTTCATTAACACAGTTTTTAGACTGGTTGCTATAATCTTTGGCGCAACATTAAGTCCAAATCCTAACCGTGTCAGACAGTAAGTTTTTCCAACTGGTACTGTCATAGTTCCTTTGCCACATGTAACTGCAAGTAGGCAGACTTAAGGTCAACAATCGCAGTTCTTCCTTCCAACCGCCTCCAATTTCTCATCTTTTCATCACACACATCTATTATGTCACTCCCCGTATGACATGCTACAAAACGGTTCAATTTCCGAAAGTGTAACACTGGCCTAACTTTATCTTTTGTGGCCTGGAACACTGCCATCAACGGTAACCCACCTTTTCCTTCACCCTTTCATGGTAAGAGAATACCGTCTGCTATCCATCTTTCCACTACCTTCTCAAACTTTTTTTCTCACTCTCTAGAGAATTCTTGTAATACTTTACATTGTTCTGTAACACTGGAGGCGCTTCCATCCATTTCCATCTCACTGTCCATTTCTCTCACTCGAAATCTGCTTCAAAGTCTTTGTCTTTGATTTTGCAAACGCTCGGCTGATGGACAGCTACGGCCCAGTGTATGTCTCCAAACTTCACCGCAGCGTTTTTTATAGTTACACTTCCCATCTCATTGATTGCATCCATTCCAATTATGATGTCGATTTCGTTAATGCTGTGATCCATTATAATCGCATCCACGTATGTGGAATGCAACATTCCACATACTTTTATTACCACTTGCCGGGCTCCTTTACATTTTAAGTCCCTTCCATCAAATGCTTTCACAGTACAACACTCACTCACAAGTTTGGAATTAAGTAAAGTGGTGGTGTATCCGGTATCGACAAGTGCCGTCATTACTGTATTATTCACTGCTACTTCTATCCTTAAAAGGAGCCAATACTGCACCTTCATTCTGTTGCCACAGAAGCTCCACCTTGCTTGTTTCCTTGAGCCTACAAACAATACCTTGCAATGTGCCCAAATTTTCTACAATCATAGTACATTACTCTTCCTCTGTACAATCTTTAATTAAGTGCACCGAATGCTTGATGATTCCTTTTGAGCCTTATTTCTCAGTGTAGTGCCACTGCCCCAGTCTCTTGAACTCTTTTGCTGACTAAAAGCTATACAGTTGGTATCAGTTTGCTGACGTCCATTCTCTCTACGTGAAGTAACTGTTGTCGTCTGGGAATCCTTTAATGAAAGCAAGTTTGGCTGTATGATCCAGTCCTCTCTCTAGGTATCCTGCTAGTCCAGCAAATCTTCTGATTATCCAGTCAACCTGAATCGTTTTAGCTTTTCATATGCTTCAAAAAGCCCTTTGGTGAACGCTGTCACTAGTCTCATTTCTATCTATCCCTCATCTAACTAACTTTCGTTACTCATCTCAAGGTAGAGAGAAAGCGCATATCCGTGCGGAAAAAGTGGAATGAAACTAGCGAGATCTTTCATTTTTTGTTTCTTAGCCACCAATTTCACTTTCTTCATCCACCCGACTACATCACCTTCTCCACTAAAAGGCAATATCACATCTTTGCTCAATCTGATAATTCCTGACTCCAGAATCTCCTCTTTGGGTTGAAATATAGGGACTCTTCTTTAACAACATCGCAACGAACACAACAAATCTCAATTCCAATGTTCTCTCTCAGCTGTCCAAAATTCAACTGCCTGTCTTCCCCAATTCGTCCTTCTTACATAGTTGTTCTCTTCATATATAAATGAATGCCACCTATAAAATATCTAACTATGAACACAAATTCTTTTTTTGTCACTAAAAAAAAACGAGTGCCCAACAGGCGAAATAGTCCACGCGCTTCAAAGCTGGTAACCCTTCATTTCCTTTTCCATTGCTACAGTAGAAAACATTTAATCCGTTCTTTATATTTTCAACAAAAACTCGCTATTTGTTTTCTCGGTTCCCTTATCGCTTGAAAGTTGTTTAGTCTGGGAAGGAGGGCAGAGTAGAAAAAGTACTTGTTCTTGCCATTTGGTTTGTTTTAGTTACTAACTGTTTTGTTATTTGAATTCACTCACTCTACTTAGTGTTCCCTAGGATATGAGTGACGTGTTTCTTGCTGTTGTCCTTCTTCTAGTCACTGGTCTTTCCGTTAGTAGTATACTCGGTTTCGTGTTCTTTGCTTTTTGTGGCGAATTGCCAGGCCGGGAATTCGAATCTTGTGTCCGACATTAAGTGTAACCAGCCTTTATTTTTTAAAATCTACCTGACCTAGCACAAGAGTGGGGTCAAAAATGTCAAAGTGAATGCTACGAGCACACTGAATTTGCAACCACTGAATGATCACATCCAGCTGGACAACTAGCTATCTTGACCGTGAGCTGCCATAATGAGCACCTTCACCCTCTTGCGACCGGAAGAATCTTTAGCAGCAATTTCTTCCTGACAAAGGGGATGCGATCTCTTATTTTATATAAATATTAGTGTCGTCTTTTAAGCAGACTGTTTACTGTTACTTTTATTTATTTTTCTATAGTCTACGTAATTTAGAGAAATTAGGATCCTGGGCAACACCGGGTAGCCCTACTAGTACCCAAACACACACACACACACACACATACACACACAACACACACAGGGTCTTCTTTCTTTCCTTCTCTCTCTGTAAAAGAGAGAGAGTGGTGGAGAGAGAGAGGGGGAGAAAGAGAGAGAGAGAGAGGAGGAGAAAGAGAAAGAGAGATCCCTGATAACTCAAGCAATAGTTTGAGAATACAATTATTCTTTAGAAGCCTTTTATGTTTCTGGCTGTATATTTACATTTCAAAACTATTTGTTATTTTCTATTGTAAGGAATGGCTTGATTATTACAGATAGATGTAAAAGAAAACAAAGAAAAACAACAATGTGAGCTGAATTCGCAGAGATTTCTTGGTTTCCTTCCAGCAAATAAAAAGCAGATCGTTCTCGAAGAATTTGGGAAAATGCAATATTAAATTGATTCGCCTTTTAAACAATTTTCCATCATCCTTCATTTAAAAAAAATAAAAATAAAAGATTTTCTAAAAAGAAAACTGAAATTGAGAAAAATCCTTCTTTCTTTTAAAAAATTCTATTTCAGTCGCCAAAATTCTTCAAGTTACTTTCACTTCGCTCGTTTTGTCCGTCTCTCTCTATATTTGTTGGTTGGTGAACAAGATTACACACAAAAAAATACTTGGTCCGATTTCTACAAAACATGGTAGAAGAATTAGAGGTGGGGAGGGGAGGCGTCTTCGCAAAAATTTTGATGTGCATCTGGATAAAGATGTTGATCCTGGATTTTGTTTTCTTGTTACTTTGGCATTGTGCGAGGTGCTGCTTCGAGATATTCTTGCCCATTTCATGTGAAATAATACATGGATGAATTCTACATGTAGGCGGGTGGTAGCGGCATGTGAGTGAAAATTACTCCAACTCCCTGTATTTATGACTAATTTAGGAGCGGCAGGCAAGCCGGGAAAATCTAGAAATGACTAAAAGCGAACGAAACGGACCCATATTTTGCATAAAGCATGACCATAGCGGAATTCTATATATCGTTTGAGTTTACAGAGTTATAATGTCTGATGAAAAAGGGGAAAAATTGACTTTAATTCATTATATAAATAAATAAATAAATAATAATAATAATAATAATAATAATAATAATAATAATAATTATTGTAGGTGTACTAGGAACGGTGCCGAAGAACATGGAAGGAGGACTGGGCGTAGTTGGAATCAAAAGGAAGACTAAGACCATACAACGGACGGTGAAAGCAGCTGAAATCTGACGGAAAGTCCTCGAATGCGGAAGCCAACCCACATAAGCTACGAATGCTAACCAGTCACATGGAAGATGTAATAGGGAGAAAACAAAAACACAGAAGGAACACCATCACATGAACCCAAGAAACAGAAAATGCAAGAAATTTCCTACCCAGCCTCGACTGATACATCACAAAATAGTCGTGAAGGGTCAAGGAGGATTGAAAGACCGAGGAGAGAGAGCACTAATCGGACCTCTATTGGAAGAGTGTGAAGATTGGGACCTTAGGGAGGCTTATTGCCACCCAGATCCCAAGGAAGTCTAATGGTCGTTTCCCGGCAAGAAATCAATAGTGAGCAGCTGTTGTGATAATGCAAAGTCATTTGCAATGGTTATTGTAAGAGGTGGAGAGTACCGAAAATCTGGGGAGACTTGTGTCACTCAGACTCCAGGGAACACCACCGGTAATTATCAGTGAGCTATCATTGATGATGACCTGTGTGAGAACTAGTGAGTAAATGATAGCAGCAGTAGTAGTAGTAGTAGTAGTAGTAGTAATAATAATAATAATAATAATAATGGACTGACAAATTATGAATAATACTAAGATAAATTCAACAAGAAAGACGTGTTCGTATTTCAAATTTAGAAAATGTAAGAAATGAAGACTTACCATTTTCGGTTTAACGTCCGTTATGCTGATAAGTGTTAAAAATTTGCGAGCTGAAGTATTACGAAAATAGAAATAAATAAATAGTAACTACTTACCTGCCAGAATTAAAGGTGTATTATTCCCAGAATCTCGACTGTTGATGTCCACGCCATTTTCAAGAAGCATTCGCACGCACTCATGATGGTTTTTCTTGACGGCTATGTGAATGGCAGCGAAGCCGTTTTTAGCAAGAATGTCACAGTCATTACCTGATTGGAGTAGAAAAAGTGCCGAAGGGATTTTATTGTTGCAGACGGCCAAGTAAAACGGTGTTTGAGAGGAATTATCGGCTGTGTCGATATCAGCACCGGCCTTTATCAGACAATCTACACAATCGGTGTAGCCTTCTTTGGCAGCTAAAAGGAGGCCATCATTAAGGTCTTTCGAAGGCACAGAACCAGGAATGGCAACCAGAATGTTCAACATGCGGACATTGTTCTGCTTTACGATGCTCAAGACACTGGAAGAAAAAAGAAAAGAAAATTGGCGTTGATTAGTTTGAATGGCTGCTAATCACATAAGAAAACATTACTTCAAACTCTACAAAAAAATACAAGCAGAAACGTGTAGCACAAGAGACTTTTAAACCATCCGCACACAACATCTCGGCAGACAGTACCCAAGAGGGATTTATCTCACGGGAACGATAAAAAAAAATAAGAAAAAAAAAATTCTTAACTTGAAAATGACTTTTTAAAAGTCGAAAGATTGTTTGTCTTAAAAGTAAATAAATTTATTTTAGAGGAAAAAAAACATCGTTATTGTGTTTTCTACGTTTTTATTGATTATATATATATACTAGCGGAACCCGTCGCCCGGCGTTGCACGGGAGAAAGTACTACCTATTGCATGACGTCGAATAAAAAAAGAAACGGCCTATTGATTTTTCTCCCCCCCCCTCTACCGTGTTTGCGAATGCTATAAATTAAAAAAAAAAAGAAAAAAGTGGTATAGTAGAATGGGATCGAACGCTGAAGCTGGCGATCATTAAACCTGCCTTCCTAATCACTGCACCACCGTTTCCAGTTAAAAATACATGTGAAAATAGGTCAATTAAGCTAAGTTTGATTATGGGTATGCATGTTATTTTAAGATTCAGAAATGACACGGTTTATGTCATTTGTAGATGATGAAAATGACTGGATTTGGGCAAGTTTTCTATAATATGCGTGTTAAAGGTGTATGATTTTGATTTTGAAAATGTAAATGTATCGGGGTCTACCAGTATCTTGGTGCTTATTGAATTAAATAGGAAGTCGATTCGATCAAGAAATTGTAGCCGCCATTTTGAATGAATAAATGTTGCAGGAACTGTGTTCGTTAATTTCATTCGCTTAATTCCGGAATGAATATAAATGTAGAAGTCATAGGTAGAATTTGAAATAACGTAATCTGATATTCGCGGAAAATCATCGGAGTGAACGGGAGCGGTCATTAATTCTTTGCGTATTGCTGTATATTATGTAGTAAATTAATATCAGGCAAATAATAAATAAGAACTGGGTGTTTTGTGAAAATTAAACTGCTTATTAGTTCCCGGTGTCGATGAGTAGAGTGACAGTACAGAATTGTTAGGGAGAAAAGTTTTTGCTACCACCTATATGGAGTTGGTTTTTCGGAGAGACGTGGATGGTGGGCCAAATGTAATATTTAGTGTTATGTAGAAAAAAATAATAACAAATTTACTAAAACACGCTCGAGTGAATAAGTGGTGAGTTTAGTAGCCTGTGATGCATGTGGTTATTTTCCTATACTCCGAGATGGTACAGGGGAAAAACATCTCTACTTATATATATATATATATATATATATATATATATATATATACTAGCAAATATATGCTCCCTCCGGTCGCATATTTTTGCTAGCCTGGGATGATGATAGCATGATGAACGAACATATACTACATTATTCCTTCAAAGGAGGAGGTAATGACTGAGAGTATGATATCATGACGAACGCCCCTCCCTCAAAAAAAGAAGTTAATACCTGGGAGGATAATATCATGACAACAGAACAGACACTGTACAACCCACCCCCATTAAAAGATAATATGATAACAGATTAAATCATTTTTTTTCATGCATTTAAAAATGTCTAACCACAAAAAACATTATTTTTATGGTCCTTGGCCTTTTGGCTAAGATCAAAGTGTAGTATCTGTTCTCAGTATCCCAGCGACATCAGCCATTTCTCTACCGATGAAAATATTGTGTATATATGAAAAAATATGACAATGCAAAATTACAACTGTATATTACAGAATATTAATTTATTAGGAGCTCTTTATAAAATAAATATGCAAATTAAGAAGACCTAAAACTGTTTGTGAGCATTTGAATGTAGTATGATAGAATTAAATAAGCATAACATGTTTTGATGTGAATATAGGTAGGATAGATCGAAAAGATTTTCGTTTTATTCATTTAGATATATCAGGTTGGAAAGAAAGTAATGTCGTATTTTTTACTTCATCATTTTGCAGCCTCCTAAGTTGTATACAGTTCTAGATTTTTTGGTGAATTGTTGTCTTAATATCTTGCTTTGCCTTTCAGATATAGTAATTAGTTGGAAAATATTAAGTTTAACGGTTTCAGCCGTCAAAAAATGGATATTAGTGAGGAGCATCTGAGACATTGCATGCTCTATGAATTCAAAAACGGAAATTCAGCTGCAGAAGCTACAAGGAATATTGGAACTGTCTATGGGATAAATGTTCTGAATGATTGAAAATGTCAACGATGTTTTGCAAAATTTTCTTCTGGAGACTTTAACCTGTCAGATCGGCGACGTTCTGGAAGGCCAAAATCAATTGATAAAGACGCCATCAAAGACGCTGTGGAGGCCAATCTAAAGTTAATCAGCAGAGAATTAGCTCAACAATTCAATACAACCCATACCACAATTATTTCATACCTACACGAGTTAGGAAATGTTTAAAAACTTGGACTTTGGGTTCCCCACGATTTGACCGACGCTCAACGAAATCAAAGATTGACTGTTTGCACATCTTTGCTTTCCAGGAATCATCGAGAACCATTTTTGCAAAGAATTGTGACTGGAGATGAAAAATGGGTTCTTTACAAGAATACCCAACGCAAAAGACAATGGTTAGACCGAAACCAAAGTCCACAGCCTGTTCCAAAACAAGGACTACGCCCCAAAATATTGTTCGCAGCTGAATGATCTAAGGATTGCTCTATCAAATAAAACGACCAGCATTACTCAATAGGAAGAGTGTAGTCCTTCAGCATGATAACGTTAGACATCACACAGCAAAACTCACTCAGGAAAAGGTCATGAGTTTCAATTGGGAAGTTTTGCCTAATTCCACCTTATTCACTTGACATTGCTCCATCAGACTACCATCTTTTCCGGTCGTTGCAGCATCACTTAAACAAGAAAATTTATGAAAATGACGACCAACTCAAAAATGACCTAAATTTGTTTTTCTTTCAAAATTTAGAGAAATTTTTTGAACAAGGCATCAAAAAGCTAGTTGATCGTTGAACAGAAATCATAGAAAATGAGGAAAATTATTGTAAATAAATGCCCTAATGTGAATGCTTCAGATGAAATTAATGTGTTGGACAAAAACGACATTACTTTCTTTCCAACCTGATGCATATGCATATACTAGCTGACCTGTGCCCCGGCGCTGCCCATGAAAGTCGAAGAACTCCAGAAATTCCTTGCAAAATCTGTAACTCTTGAATTATTTGGTGCTTATGACTGACCAGCTGAAACAATTAATGCAATATATGGAGTAATAACTCTCTTGCCATGGTTTATTGTTTCAATCTTGCCATTGAGAGTTATTCTTCTAGATTGCGGTAATTTATATTTTAGTCTGAATCCGGAGTGTCCCTATTTGGGTAGATGGATTTTTTCCCCACATTAAAAACCGACCTTCTGTCTAACTGTGCCATCGTGTGGATGCAAGTACGCCCAATCCGTAAACTGCACGTTGCGTGGGAGAGATATATAAGTATTAGAGTATTAATTCGTTAAAAAGAAGTTGAAAAGAACCTTGTAAGTAATTTAGGAGATTAAAAGAGGAATTATCAATGTTTTTAATCAAACCAAATAGAGTTTTTTCTGTTTTGTGTGACTGCCCCCTTCCTCTACCCCCACTACGATTTTAAGTAGCGGGTTATTTGTAAAAATAAAAACCACTTCCCCCCGCACACAAAAAAAATAGAGTGATACAATGTTCATCCCAATCCGGACTGACGTTTTTGGCTGTAGAAAGAATTTACCAACCATAAAAAGCAATGTTTGTTTTGAAAATCCATCTGCTGAGGGAAAAAAATAAAAATTGCTGCAGATTAGAAAGATTTCTTCTTCACTGACATAGGAGAGAAAAGAATAAGTTTAGTACGTCACTGACCGAGAAGAGAAGAGAGTAAATAAAGAAATTAATAGTTTTTTAGGGGGGGGGGGGCAAATTCATCTACTGGAGTAAAAAGCAAAAATTGGCGCAGTCTAGAAGGATTGAGCTTCACTATGAGAAAAGAGTCTTATTTGTATTGTAATAAGTAAATAAATTTTAAAAAAAAAGAGCGGGTGGTTATAATAGGTAAAATTTAAAAGGGAAAGAAAAAGAAGTAATGATTAGAAAGTAATTAAAATGAAAATCACTCGAAATATCGAATTTTTTTCCATGAATTGTAAAAGAAAAAAATAATATGAAATAAAAATAATAATAATAATAATAATAATAATAATAATAATAATAATAATAATAATAATAATAATAATAATATATTGTGATGTTTCGTGATTGTTGCAATATTGTTCGGAAAATACAGATTGTCAAAATTGAAACAATTTACATGTTTTGTGTGTTTTTATTACTGCCTAGTTTCGTGGACGGAAGTGTCCATAAGATTTCTATGAGCAAATGGATGATTTGTTATCAATGGATCGCTGTTGTTTTAAATTCTGTTATAAGTCGTGAAAGTGTTATGAATAAAATTGCCAAATTGTTTAAGGTATAAAAGTATAACATTTAAAAAGAAAGTGTATGTGTAACAATCGAAGATTCGCAACTGAAATGAATTGTTTAGAGGAGATTGTTAAGTGACACCATTTTGAATGAATATTGGAAAGAATGTATACTGTGCGTTAATGTAAACTGGAATCTGGAATAAGTTTAAGTGTATGTGTAATAGGTGTGGTTAAGTGCCATTTGAGTTATACCCCCTTTGCAAATTGGCTGTTTGTAGTCTCTAACCACTAGATGGCTCTGGTGGGGAGTCAATTTGCATAGGGGTGTGGTTTAGTGCCCTTTGCAGATTGGCTATTTGGAGTCTCTAACCGCTGGATGGCTCTGATAAGGAGTCAATTTGCATAGGGGTGGATTTAACAGTATAAAAATTGTACTCTTTTGTGAAGAGCGTCAATGCTCAGTGAGCAAAGTGAAGTGAAGAGAGAAAGAGGTGTAGAAGGTAGAAGGTAGAAGGTAGAAGGTAGAAGGCAGTTGGCAGTTGGTGGAGAATTCATAGATTTTTATTTTTCAAGAACTTTCCTTTTACGGATAGACCAGAAGCTATTTCGGCAAAAATGGGCGAACGAGTAAAATTAAGCAGTGACATTTTGAGGTCATTCAAAGGAGAAGGCGATGTTGTCGCGTTGCTTAATAAGCTGAAGCTGGTTGTGAAGCTGCAAAAAATTGATGACGTAGCGACATTGATCCCAATGTATTTGGAGGGGAATGCGCTAGCAGTCTATTTGGAAATGGGAGAGTCGAACCAGGCAGATGCCGATAGGATGGAAACGAGATTAAAAACAGCATTTTCGGAGAGTGCCTTTGAGGCTTATAACAAGCTCAGAAGAGTAACCTGGACCGGAGAATCGATGGACGTATATGCGGCAGATATAAGGCGACTAGCAGGATTGGCCGGATACACGGGACGAAGTCTTGAAAAGACAGTTAAAATGGCTCTCGTGTGTGGTTTTCCTGACCGCATCTAAATAGAACTACAAAGGATGACCGACATTGAAACCATGGAAGTAGAGAAGATCTTGAGGCATGCCAGGGTGATGGCGAAACGTCCTAGTGAACTGGGGGCAATTTAAACCTCTACCGCAAACAAGTCTGGTGAAGAAGTGCAGATAGTGAGGAGACCTAAATTAGTTGAAAAATGCTTTAGATGTCAGGGTTCCCACCTGATGAGAGACTGTAGTGAACCAAGGCCGGGTGTTATCTGTTTCCTGTGTGGCCAGGTTGGGCACATTAGTAGGAATTGCCTTTCGCTTCAGGGAAACGAGTAAAGGGGTGCTATTACGCCAGTAGTCGCCCCTTTACTTCTGAAAAGGCGTGTGAGAGTGTACTGCCACAGATAGTGGTTACTGTCAACGGAAAAAGAGCAAGAGCCCTTGTTGATACCGGCTGTACAACTACACTTGTTACAACAAGTGTCGTCAACTTTTGGAATGGAGCCAGCAATATTAGAGCAGTAGATGGCAGAGAGGTGAAGTGTTGTGGAGAGACTGATGCTGAGATTATAGTAAGAAATATACCGCTACGACTCCGTTAATTATGCTGGATACGCTCGTTGGGGGAATTGATGTGATACTGGGCTTGGATGTTATCGACCGACTAGGAGGAGCTACAATTGCTAAGGGTGAGGTAAAGTTCGGCAAGCAGTATGAAACTAGAATATCAAGAAGTGCGAACAGTAATAATGCCATCCGGCCGACAAAACCCAGGCCATGTCAGATTGAGGATGAGGACTTCCGAGTCTATTTTGATGGTGACAAGTAGACAGTAGAGTGGCAATGGACCGCAGGAATGCCTGTGTTGACAAATCGGGTTAGCTGCTATCAAAGTATGCTAAAAGGAGAGATAAGACCGCAGTTTGAGAAGGAAGTTGATAGGTGGGTCGACGAAGGAATTTTAATACCATGGTCAGGGAAGGTTGAAGGAATTCTGCCACTCATGGCAGTGGTTCAGCCTACTAAGAGGAAAGTCAGGCTGTTGGACTTTCGAGAGTTGAACAAGCATGTGGCCTGCCACACTAAAGATGTATGTGAAGAAATCATGAAGGAGTGGAGGAAAAGAGAGCGAGCAACCAAAATCGTGTACTTAAAATCGGCCTACCTTCAAATCCATGTGGACAAGAAGCTATGGCGGTATCAATTGGTCGAATATAAAGGTCAGATCTATTGCTTGATCATTTGAGTTATCCCCCTTTGCAGATTGGCTGTTTGGAGTCTCTAACCGCTGGATGGCTCTGGTAAGGAGTCAATTTGCATAGGGGTGGATTTAACAGTATAAAAATTGTACTCTTTTGTGAAGAGCGTCAATGCTCAGTGAGCAAAGTGAAGTGAAGAGAGGAAGAGGTGTAGAAGGTAGAAGGTAGAAGGTAGAAGGTAGAAGGCAGTTGGCAGTTGGTGGAGAATTCATAGATTTTTATTTTTCAAGAACTTTCCTTTTACAGATAGACCAGAATAGGTATAAGTAACGACAGACAATAAGTAAGCATATGTAATCCTATATTCTATAAGGGAGCGGTTATTAATTGACTTAGCAGTCTTGTACATTATGTAGGAAGTTATTAGAAGAATGAAATGAAATATTTACGGTGATGATTCTATAAATTAGCCGATGTAATTTAGTTTCTGGTGTTTACTGGGAGAGTAGAAGTAGATGAAGATTAGAGAGAAATTTTTTTGCTACCATCTGTATGGAGTATGTTTTTGTGAGAGTCTGAGATGGTGGTCTGAAAGTAGCATTTTATTGTTAGATGATAAAAATAGTCATAAATTTCTTGAAGCTCGCTCGAGTGAATAAGGTGAATAGAGTGGTGAGTTTAGTACCTTATGATGCATGTGGTTATTTTCATATTCTTGACAAAAGTACAGGGGAAAAATCGTCTTTACTTTATATAGAAGAAAGAAGAAGAAGAAAAAAAGAAAAGAAGAAGAAAAAAGAAAAGATATATATATATATATATATATGGGAAGAGAAGGATGAAGGTAATCCGACGTGATGGTAAAATGAAAAAGGAAAACCAAAAACTGGATGTTTTTTATGTGTACATCAACGTTTCGTCTTTATTTATAAGACTTCATCAGGATGATGATATAGGGAAAAGATATCATGCAAGCACAGATACATGTAGGGTAGACATGTTGGGAAGAAAAATAAAATAAAATGAAAAATAATGGCAGCGTCTTGCTGGACGTCCGTACTTGTGTATATATATATATATATATATATATATATATATATATATATCAATTAAAAAATGAAGATATTTTTTATCTATATCTTAGATCCTATCATGATAAGGTATGCTTGATATAATAGATAGAGCATTAATATAAGAATAAAAAGATAACGAAAACAAAAATTGGATGAATTGCAAGAAGAAGCTTAAAGCTATAAAGTTGGCAATGACTATTTTTATATATTGATCTCCTATGAATTCTTTGGATTTTTTTTCTGCGATTCTATCACTTTTTTATCAACTGATATTCTGTTTCGGACTTCATTCTAATGTATCCTCTAATACCTTGGATTTCGGACTTTGCGATTTGGACTCTATTGAATTACAATTCAATGCTCAACTTATCTCTGATTGATCCCCAGGATAATCATATGGACACATTTTATCTTCTACCCAGCTTTCATTGGTGGGAGCGTAAAATCAGGGTGGATGTTATCTAAAAACACGTCAGGACAAAATAGAATAAAAATAAAAATATTTTCTTTATCCATCACCTCAGTTTATAACAACGTTTTATTCGGCTCTGACTTAAACTATCGGATCTGTATATATATCTATAACCTGCCGATATTCGTTTCAACCAGGAAGCGATGGTTGTTCGAAATCCTCAATCTTTTATATATACCGAACCATAACAGGCAGAAATCAATCCGAACCCTACGAAACGAACAATTCCAGCACCAAACTGATACTAATACACAAACAGGATAAAATGGAAGTTACCAATTACCGTGAATCACCAGCATCTTACAAAAAACAGTTGGATTCCTGAACAATTTGAGTATTGCTTTCTTTTTCAAGCATTCATTCCCAAATAACAGATGCTTTTATTTATATTTATATTTTAATTTTATTTTGTCCTGACGTGTTTTTAGATAACATCCACCCTGATTTTACGCTCCCACCTCAACATAAGACTATTCACCTTTGGCCCTTATTTTGTTCTTTATTTCTACTTTGTTTTACTTTATATAAAATTTTCAAAGTTAAATGTTGCCGATAATATTTACAACCACATTATCGGCTTCCCCATCCTCTGATGAGAAGAATTTTTTCTTTGAAAATCATGGATTAAGGATATGAGGCTCCTTGCTCTGAACTTTTGATGTTTTAATAAATATTGTATCTTTACAGTTCTTTATTCTCATCTTTTACCTCTAAAATGAATTGTTCTATTAAATATATTGAGCTTTACACTATCACGATAGATTATTATTATTAAACGATAATTCAATTATCGTTATATGATTCAACATTTAAATATCATTATATATATATACAGAGAGAGAGAGAGAGAGAGAGAGAGAGAGAGAGAGAGAGAGAGAGAGAGAGAGAGAGAGAAGCAAATGGACCCCCAGGTGAGATAATATTGATTATTTTTCACTTGCTGATGAATTGAGCAATCACTAACAGTGAAGAGTGGAATCCCGAAGTTTGCAGTGATTCAATGTTAATGCAGATTAACCTATAATATGGCTCCTCTGAAACTCTGAAAATTCTAATGTTTCTTTGGACCGTGCTATAATGGTGATATATGATATAGGTATATTGATATCTGAAAGACAAAAAATGTTAATTAGCATAAAATATTGGTGTTTCAAACTTTTACTGCTGATTTGTGCGGGTTCGAGTGAAAGCCGTCCATGAAGGGAGCGTAAATTTTAAACATAAATCAATAAATCAATTTTATTAGCAAAATAAATAGCAAAATGCAGCAAGCCATGTGAAAAGACAGATAGAATATATTGTATCTGCAGCAAAATCTAACATTTCATAAAAAGAAAACGAAATAACCAATAATAAAAAAAGTTGTATATGCAGAGACCCGGCAGTTTATTTAGCAACAGTTAGTTACATACTACATTATTTTTCAATGTAACTGCACCGGCGGAGACGACCATCTCAAGGCGGGCACGAAATTAGTCACATTCTTTGGCGACCATGTCTTTGTCGGTAGCAGCGAACACTTCCATGATGGCAGCCTTTAGAGATCCGACAGTGTTGTAGGCATGCTTGTTGATCTTGGCCTTGATCACGGCCCAGAAGAAATAGTCAAGGAGATTGCAGTCAGGTGAGGAGGGCGGCCACAAGTCCGGCGATCATTGGTGAGGAATATTGTTGAGCAGCCACACCTGGGTCTTGGCCTTGTATGCACGTGCGGTGTCTTGCTGGAATATTGGAATAAGTAGGGGTGTCCGAAGGCGATCTCGTCCATCCAGGGCTTCACCATGCTCCTCAGCACCTTCTGGTAAATCTTGGTGGTGACTCTTTTGAAAGAAGAAGAGAGACATGACGCCCCCCCCCCTCGCTGCAGATGAGACCAAGGACCATAACGAAGGAGGGAAACTTTGTATACTTCATGACAGGAACCTTCTCGATGTCTTTGCAGATCTACCTGTCATTCTGCCCTTTCGAAATTCTTTTCATCAAAGAAGAACCATAGCATCCCGGCTGACCTGTGATTGAGCTCGTTCAGCAAAGCCGTTGCCTTGACCTTCCTCGGCTACTGGGAAGCATTCGTGATGTGTATGCGGCGAGACTTGCGGTAGGAGAAGTAACCAATGTAATTCTTGATCGTTCGGCAGATCGTTGACTTGTGACAGCCCATGTCAGTGGCGATCTTGGCGTAGCTCTTGCTTTGAATTTTGCTACAACACCCTTAGATATACCGTCTGAATGTTTGTCCAAGGCGTTTTTAAACCTGGATATGGTAGGCAACATCACGACCTCCTGTATGAATTATTTTTGTGGAGTGTCTATTTACTTCTTCCATGTCTATGTATATATAATGTGTGCTGCAGCTAAAAATTATGAATTTCTCCACATTCGAAAAATAAAACAACAGCTTTATGGTAAACATAAAAGCATGTACATTTTTAGTGTTATTATAATTTTAATATTTCGGACATTTCCTCGTCATTTATCAACAAGTGTTTCTCTCGATAAAAACAAATAAACAACTTTTATAAACAACTTCACTTCAGATACTTTTACAAGTATTTTTCTTTTTCGCTTTGTTCTTTAAATATAAGTAATAGTTTTCAGATAACGTTCTTCTCTAATATACGTTTCTTGCGTTCTTATGTCTGGTTAATGTAAGAAATTTTTTTATAGGAGATTAATGCAGTTTGATTGAAGCATTGTTTAATGTGTATATAAAGGCAAATTAGAAGGCAATACAATGCAGAGGTGTAACGGATAGACACGTACTGAAGCAAATTAAGACATATAGTAATGGAATGAGTAAAAAGTTTCTACCATTTTATTAATACAATATAAATATATATATAAACATATATACGCACATACATACACATATGTATCTCTCTCTCTCTCTCTCTCTCTCTCTATATATATATATATATATATTTGTATTATATTAATAAAAAGGTGGAAACAGTTTTCTCATTCCACCATTATATGTCTTAATTTGCTTCAGTTTGTGTCTATCCGTTACACGTCTGCATTGTATTGCCTTCTAATTTGCCTTTATATAATTTTTTTATGGTTAAAAATTGAGACCTTTCAAAGTCTGTAAAAAAAAATTCTATGTGTTTTTTGTATCATACACCAACAGTTAATATATTAAATAGACTCACGCAATAAGGACATCAATTGTATATCATTTTAATTCTTGCTCTCACATTACACAATAAATAATTTTTGGCTGCCAAAAAGTTCGTTCGTATTTTTGGGAAGGAAAAACTCAAACATCGAGTTTATGCAATTCATTTTCCACGCTCGATTTGGAAATTTTGAGAATGTCTGTGATTTGTCTGGTTCTCAAACAGCAATCTTGTTGAACTTCTGCTTTCATTTGGTCACTGTCGATCATCTTTGGCCGATCAGAGCGAGGAGCATCTCTCACTAAAAAAAATCCTTTTCGGAATTGAGCAAACCATTTCTTACACACCCGTTCTGTAACAGCATTCTCCCCATACACGTGGCATATCTTTATGCAGGTTTCTGTAGCTTTTTTTCCTTTTCTATAGTAAAAAAAGCACCAGATGTCGGTATTGCTCTACTAGATCTTCAAATTCAATGCCTGAAATACAAGCAAAAATGTAAGAACACCTCTGCTCGGAGGTTTATTACGCACTGACGTCAACATACTCGCTACACCAAATACAGTATTTGAAGAATAGGACTATAAAACGATCTTTGGTAGGCCAGAAAGATGACATTAAAAAGACGAACGAAATTTTTGGCAAACCCAATATATATATATATATATATATATATATATATATATATATATATATATATATATATATATATATATAGAGAGAGAGAGAGAGAGAGAGAGAGAGAGAGAGAGAAAGAAAAAGAGAGAGAGAGACAGACAGACAGAGAGGGAAAGAGAGACAGAGAGAGACTGATTTTACAATGTTAAGCAATAACATTTACACAACCTGTTTTTATTCTAAATAAGTTAACTTCCGGCTCATAGCCTCTTATTAATTATACATTAAAGAAAAGATAACATTAAAAAAATGAATGAACTTCTTGGCCAATCGAATACAATCCATACTATTTATAGTCCTTTTTGAACTTAGTTCGTCATTGTTGAGAAAGGGGTTATCACGCTGCAGCAAATACCCAAACCAGAATTCATACCTGTTTTATTACCCATTTGGATTCTTTTTCTTTGTGTGTGAACGGGAATTTAGTGCTTACTAGTATGCATCTGATAGCATCTAATGTATGATCTGATCGATTAAAAGGTTTATCTATTTGTGAGTAAGAGATTACAATGGCCGAATAGTTGTGATAGTGGCAGTAACCTAGATCAGAACAAAAGATCGAAACATGTAAATAATGTAAATAACAATACCTCATCCCAGAAAAATATTTAAAAATCTTTTTGTTACATTATTTTATCTTAAAGCTAGCCGGGATACCCGGCGGTGCCCGGGGGAGTGAAGAATAAGTGTTTGAATTTAATTCTAAACTGTCCTAAAATTAAACGAATTACTTACAAACAAGTTAATGGAAATGAAAATAAATGGCCTTAAAACGGAAAAAATGTATGTAAGAATACGAAGTATTAGTATTTCGTTTTATTTTTGTTAAACTGGTTATGTCCACACACAAACACAAAGCTAGACATGGCGTAAAAATGTTTTAATCTATTTATCTTATGTTATAGTGACTATTATTTGTAATAAGTAATGGAAATAAAGTAAGTTATATCCATAGAAAGAATTTAAATGGTGCGAAATATGTGAATGACTACGTACATGGAGATTCTATTTTGACAGTCATTCACAAAAATGCATAGTTATAAGAAACAGATCAATATCATTGGTTAATTGTATGTGTAACTTTTCCAATAAAAATAAACGGTGAATCTCCAACAGTTTATGCTATTGAAAGAATTATCATGCTGGATAGAATATGCAGTCAATGAAATAGATTGGAATTCCCTTTTCATTATGTCATTAACTCAGATAGTAAAATTTCGTAATTCTCCGATCATGCAGAATCAACTATCAATTCGGTAGATGCAATGCTATTTAAGTCTGATGGCAAAAATTGCACAAGATAAATTTATATGTTAGATATAAATGAGTAAGAAGTCCTTCATCTTGTGTTGGATAATTAAACAATGGTATTTACAGTTAGTCACAAGAAATTTTGATTCCTTTGTCTTGCTTAACATTCTAGAGACTTAAATGTTGTGTGCAAAAACACTGAAGGGAAAAATTCTTGACATGATGGTGAATGTTATTGGAATAAAAAAGAAGTTAAAGTGGAATTTGATTAAAAGATGGCTGCCATGAACAGATTAATTAGTTTTGGAGAAAACATGCTTAGTAATCATTTTTTTCTGAGTCATTAAACTTAGTCATAAATCATACAATGAAAACTGGGAAGAAAAGATTTTGAATCTTGTGAAAATGAGCAATTTTTGAAGTTATTTATGATTTTTGATTGATTGATGAATTGTTGAAATTGAAATATTGATGCCATAAGATGTAATCATTTCTTCAGAGCTTTTAGCAATGAAAATGTTATTTCAAACTTAAGCATGACAGACTGACGAAAATGCTATTTCAAACTTGAGTGTGACCTACTGACGAAAATTCTATTTCAAACTTAAGCATAATAGATTGTAAAAATGCTATTTCAAATATAAGTGTAACAGACTGACGAAAATGCTATTTCAAACTTAAGCATGACAGACTGACAAAATTTCTATTTCAAACTTCAGTGTGACAGACTGACGAAAATTTTATTTCAAATTTCAGTATGACAGAATGATAAAAATACTATTTCAAACTTCAGTGTGACAGACTGACGAAAATGCTATTTCAAACTTCAGTATGACAGACTGACGAAAATGCTATTTCGAACTTCAGTATGACAGACTGACGAAATTGCTATTTCAAACTTCAGTGTGACAGACTGACGAAAATGCTATTTCAAACATCAGTGTGACAGACTGACGAAAATGCTATTTCAAACTTCAGTGTGACAGACTGACGAAAATGCTATTTCAAACTTCAGTGTGACAGACTGACGAAAATGCTATTTCAAACTTCAGTGCGACAGACTGACGAAAATGCTATTTCAAACTTCAGTGTGACAGACTGACGAAAATTTTATTTCAAATTTCAGTGTGACAGACTGACGAAAATGCTATTTCAAACTTTAGTGTGACAGACTGACGAAAATGCTGTTTCAAACTTTAGTGTGACAGACTGACGAAATTGCTATTTCAAACTTCAGTGTGACAGACTGACGAAAATGCTATTTCAAACTTCAGTGCGACAGACTGATGAAAATGCTATTTCAAACTTCAGTGTGACAGACTGACGAAAATGCTATTTCAAACTTCAGTATGACAGACTGACGAAAATGCTATTTCAAACTTCAGTGTGACAGACTGACGAAAATGCTATTTCAAACATCAGTGTGACAGACTGACGAAAATGCTATTTCAAACTTCAGTGTGACAGACTGACGAAAATGCTATTTCAAACTTCAGTGTGACAGACTGACGAAAATGCTATTTCAAACTTCAGTGCGACAGACTGACGAAAATGCTATTTCAAACTTCAGTGTGACAGACTGACGAAATTGCTATTTCAAACTTCAGTGTGACAGACTGACGAAAATGCTATTTCAAACTTCAGTGTGACAGACTGACGAAAATGCTATTTCAAACTTCAGTGTGACAGACTGACGAAAATGCTATTTCAAACTTCAGTGCGACAGACTGACGAAAATGCTATTTCAAACTTCAGTGTGACAGACTGACGAAAATTTTATTTCAAATTTCAGTGTGACAGACTGACGAAAATGCTATTTCAAACTTTAGTGTGACAGACTGACGAAAATGCTGTTTCAAACTTTAGTGTGACAGACTGACGAAATTGCTATTTCAAACTTCAGTGTGACAGACTGACGAAAATGCTATTTCAAACTTCAGTGCGACAGACTGACGAAAATGCTATTTCAAACTTCAGTGTGACAGACTGACGAAAATGCTATTTCAAACTTCAGTATGACAGACTGACGAAAATGCTATTTCAAACTTCAGTGTGACAGACTGACGAAAATGCTATTTCAAACATCAGTGTGACAGACTGACGAAAATGCTATTTCAAACTTCAGTGTGACAGACTGACGAAAATGCTATTTCGAACTTCAGTGTGACAGACTGACGAAAATGCTATTTCAAACTTCAGTGCGACAGACTGACGAAAATGCTATTTCAAACTTCAGTGTGACAGACTGACGAAATTGCTATTTCAAACTTCAGTGTGACAGACTGACGAAAATGCTATTTCAAACTTCAGTGTGACAGACTGACGAAAATGCTATTTCAAACTTCAGTGTGACAGACTGACGAAAATGCTATTTCAAACTTCAGTGCGACAGACTGACGAAAATGCTATTTCAAACTTCAGTGTGACAGACTGACGAAAATTTTATTTCAAATTTCAGTGTGACAGACTGACGAAAATGCTATTTCAAACTTTAGTGTGACAGACTGACGAAAATGCTGTTTCAAACTTTAGTGTGACAGACTGACGAAATTGCTATTTCAAACTTCAGTGTGACAGACTGACGAAAATGCTATTTCAAACTTCAGTGCGACAGACTGACGAAAATGCTATTTCAAACTTCAGTGTGACAGACTGACGAAAATGCTATTTCAAACTTCAGTATGACAGACTGACGAAAATGCTATTTCAAACTTCAGTGTGACAGACTGACGAAAATGCTATTTCAAACTTCAGTGTGACAGACTGACGAAAATGCTATTTCAAACTTCAGTGTGACAGACTGACGAAAATGCTATTTCAAACTTCAGTGCGACAGACTGACGAAAATGCTATTTCAAACTTCAGTGTGACAGACTGACGAAAATTTTATTTCAAATTTCAGTGTTACAGACTGACGAAAATGCTATTTCAAACTTCAGTGTGACAGACTGACGAAAATGCTATTTCAAACTTCAGTATGACAGACTGACGAAAATGCTATTTCAAACTTCAGTGTGACAGACTGACGAAAATGCTGTTTCAAACTTTAGTGTGACAGACTGACGAAATTGCTATTTCAAACTTCAGTGTGACAAACTGATAAAAATGCTATTTCAAACTTCAGTGTGGCAGACTGACGAAAATGCTATTTCAAACTTCAGTATGACAGACTGACGAAAATGCTATTCCAAACTTAAGCTTGACTGACAGATTGAAGAAGAGACCATCTTATAGAGATCCTTGGACACATCTAAAATAAGATGTGCTATTTTAATCTGTGTGTTTATTGATGAAAATGGCATTTTACGCTGAAGCGTGACAGACCGCCGACCAGGCTGTCAGACATAGCCTCTGATTGTGATGTATAGACACATCTAAAATCAAAGAAAACTGATAATAAATTGAAAGCAATTTTAGTTCAATTAAAAACACACACAAAAAACAAACAAACCCACAGGCACTCAAGATGATTAAAAGCCAATCCTACAAATGGTAAATGCTTACAATAACTGTTTTTTCATTTTCAACATAATCTCATTCCTTGTTAAGAATTTATTTAATTATAAATATTAATTACATAGATTAAAAATTGTTACATCAAAATATCAGATCAAAATTTATCTATGATCAAAATACACTTAAACAATGCACTGCTTAGTGTTGTCAGCAATGTTTTCCTGCGATCGTAAGTTTTAGGTCTTTTAAACAATGAATTTCCTCCAGGAGACTCAATCATATATATAAATTCGTTTGCTATCTACGGCATCGATAGCAAACGAATTTCCCGCCTGGATAACTTTTTGCATCTTTGGACCACCACTCACCATTTGGATTATTTCTTAATCAACCTCTTTGATGTCTTGCCTGGAGCTATTTTAAGCTTGTTGACATGGATTAACTGTATAGGTTTACAAAAAAGTATGTTTTGGGCCGATATATTTGATGTTTTATATACCTTTATGTATTTTTATATATATTTTTTTATATATTTTCAAAGTTTAATTTTTATTACCTGCAGTAATGTCATTGCGGTAATGTTCCTCTGAGGAGAAGATTTTCTTTGAAAACTCATGAGTTAAGGACTTTAAAGAACTTTGCCTGAACATTGAACTGTAATAAAATTTGATTCGCACCTTATTCTATTCTTTCACTTTATCCATTGCTATTAATGCTCTATCCAGTATATTGAGCTTTATTTTTATTCGGATGTTCACTAATTAAAGATATTAGTTGCCTCTTATATCTTTTGTTGTATTAACCTTATATATATATATATATATATATATATATATATATAAATAAATAATACAGGGTGGGCCAAAATAAGGGTCCTATCTTTAAATTTGAATAACTTGAATTTGAATAACTTCCACAAAATAAAAGTTAAACTCACCAAACTTTATGTGTGTGTAGACTGACCCTTCCGAGATTTTTTGAAATAAACAAAACAAATTTTAGCCGAAAAACACTTCTTAAAACTTACAAAAACTAAAGTATTGTTTTTTACACTGTTTTGGGTTTTTTAAGCAAAAATAATGTTTTCTAAATGAGGGTACGCTCCTTAGGGCTAATACAGCTCATGCTTGCTTCGGAAGGGGTCCTTTACTTATTCTAAAAAAAAAAATTAAAAAAATCAATAAATAAAAAAGTTATGAATTTTTAAAAATAAGACCCTTATTTTTGCCCACCCTGTATATGAATAATATATTTTTTTGTTTTTCATATATTCTTTATATATTCACCAACTTTATTAGTGCTCTATTTAGAATATTGAGCATCCACTATCGTATTGGGACATTCTATGATATACGTGGATACTATCTCTCAGAATATCCTTGAAACTATAATTATAAATATTATAACTAATTTTGCGTCGCAAAAAGATAAACAATTAAAAAAAAACATTAAAATCACAGGGAATGCTAGTATATAAGTTGTAGTTTATTTATTTAGAACTTCATACCCTCCAAGAAATTCCAACAAAAACCAAACTCCCAGCCGTGGTACACCGCTGCATGTGCCGCTGCCATCGCTCACAGAAACCACTACTTCAATAGCTTTCAATAAAATAGATGCTTAGAAACCAAAGCCGCATTTAGGGCTGCCAGTAACCACTGCAAAAGGGTTATAAAAAACGCAAAAGAAAAGTATGCCCAATCTATTCAATCCAGAGTGGCCGAACAGAAGCGGGGTTCCCACGAGTTCTGGTGTATTACAAACAGAGTCTTGAACAGAAGCGTATCCTATATTCCAACCATCATCAATAGACAAGAGGTGGTTTCCTCAACATCTGACAAAGCCAAACTTTTTGCAAAGAACTTTCCACACTTTGCGATCAGGGACGCCTTTCTCCTGAATTTCCCCCATGACTGTAAACACCCTGAGCGACATACACAAATCTGTCTGGGATGTTGCCAAACTTATCCAAAATCTTGATGCCAGAAAAGTAACTGGTACTGACAACATCCCAATTATCATGATTAAAAAACTGCAACCTGAACTAGCTCCTATTCTTAAAAAGTTGTTCAATCGTTGCTTAAAGGAGAAATGCTTCCCAACACCTTGGAAAACCTCATGAGACTGTCCAATATTTAAAAATACCGGTGGCCGGTCCTCTGCATCTCAGTAATTATCAATCAGTCTCCTGTGTGTCATGATTCAGTTGCTTGAATCTGTGATAAACCAAGAAGTTGCTAATCACCTTAGCAAAAACAGCCTACTCAGTGACAAGCAATATGGCTTCTGTCCTGCAAGATCAACAGCCGATGTGCTGACTGTAATATCACACAGGATCAGTGAATCTTTTGACGTGGGCTTCATTTGTAGAGCAATAGCTCTAGACAGATCAAAGGTTTTTGACAGGGTTTGGTTTAAAGGTTTACTTCACAAGCTTGCTAGCTATGGAATATATGGAAATGTACTCTCAACCATCATATCCTTTCTCTCTGATAGATTTATAAAAGTAGTCGTTGATGGACAGAAGTCTGAGGCACACAGTATCAACGTCAGCGTGCCTCATGGTTCCATTCTGGGCCCAACCCTCCTCCTGATCTTCATAAATGATCTCTCAAACCACATTCTAAGATCATTCCTTGACATTTATGCTGATGACACAACCATCTATGGAAACACCTCGAAGAGCATTAATGATCAGGTTCTTTCTGGCTCTCTTTCTTCCGACCTAGAGCAAGTGGTGCAATGGGAGAAAAGGTGGTTGGTTACTTTTAATGCGTAAAAGATCAAGCTCCTCTCCTTTCACCACCAATGCTCCGATCCCCACTTTGTTACAGTTGAAATGAACGGCTCTCCCCTTGAGGAAGCCCATTGCTTTGATAAGCTCTTGGGACTGACCTTCTCTTCAGACTTTAAATGGAAGACTTACATCAAATCTGTTGCTAAGACCACTGGAAAAATATTTGGATCATTCTACCGCTCCAGAAGGTATCTCACGCCCGACGCCATCCTCTACCTGTACAAGCGTCAAATACGTCCTAAGATGGAGTACTGCTGCCACATATGGGGAGGTGCTGCTCAGAGCACACTTTCCTCTCTTGACAGAGTCCAAAATCGAATTCGAAATCTAGTGGTGGATGCCCCCTTCTCTTCCCTACAGTCACTCTCTCACAGAAGAGATGTTGCTAGTCTTTCCTGCTCTACCTTTATTTTCATGATAGGTGCTCGACTGAGCTCAAATCTATGGTATCCCCTTGTAAAACATTCACAATAAGAATCCGCCTAGCTACTACCACTGTCAATGATTACCCTTTCTTCCTCTGTGTGCCCAAGACGAAATGAAACTTCCATGGGCAGAGCTTCTTTCCTAGAACTGCCCATCTGTGGAACATAGTGCCGCGAGCCTACTTCCCTGCCGATTACAATATGATCATCTTCAAGTCCAATGTAAACAAGTTCTTGTTTAACTGTCCCTGTAAATAATCAATTTCTGCCCTGCTACAACCATTATGAACGCGATGTTGTTTCACCATCCACCAGTCAAACTCTTTAACCCCTATCCTCGAGTCAAACTCTTTAATCCTTATCCTCGAGTGGCCTTTGGGCCTTGATAAGCGGTGACCTTTAATGAAAAAACAATTCTGTCTGTTCGTTTGTTCACTTTCGAGATAGACTCCCATAACCCTATATATTCTGAAACTACATTATCTAGAGAATTAATATATTTAATTTTGATCAAATGGAGTACGACATAATCGTGGAGTTTGCTCTTGTGTTTGACATCCATAAAAAGGAAATATGACGTTTTACTGTATTTTTTTAATAACTTGACAATTATATAAATTAAACATATATCTTCATCTATATAATAATAAAATTGAAGTTCCTGTATGTTTGTTTGTTTACAAACACCTTCTAGGAATTTGGAGATAGACAATCATCGCCATATATTTTCTAAAATTACATTAACCAAGATGCTTGTGCAAGGATATTACATTTTCGTAAAAGTAAGTACAGCATTGTCGTGGGGGGAGAGTCTACGTTAATGCTTGATATTAATAAAAATTAAAAATATGTTTCGGAATTTTTGAGATAGGATTGATAATATGAATCATCTTGGGTGTTATTCTCACAACATTTCGGCTGATGTAACCTCAAACATTCTTCAGGTGCGTTTTGTCAAACTCAGAAATCTATCCGAAATTTCGTGTAGGGGTAGCTTGCTTTTGTTCCATCAGATAGAAGTCTTAATTCGTAATTTGTACTCTTTGTATCGCCCATACTGAGGATTGAACCCTCAACCTCTAGAAGACTGTCATTAAGAACTGATTATTACTTAACACTTATATCCGTTGCACCACGGGTACTTCCTGAGTTCGACAAGACACACCTGAAGAAGGTCAGAAGTTACATTGGAAGAATAACATCCAAGAGGAGAACAGTAGTCAGAATAATCCAAATAATCCCAAAAGAAATACGTTTTACTTTATTTTATTTATAACTTAAACATTATAGAAATGAAAAAAAAAAAAAAGAATAGAAATGTTAATAAGAGGTTCAGGGATTGAAGCAGTACTGAATTTCAAAAAAATGCTGCATCAACAAATAAAGATGTATCACACGAAACCGTTTGAAGATACAAAGAGAAGCTTTATTGCTGAGCGTACAAAACACAACAAACATAAATACAATATGGACGAGTCACACAGCGAGCAGACGAGAAGGGCAAATAACTCAGTCATACTTAGAGTTATCGCCCCTGACCGATAACTCTATGCTCGTAACCTAATACTGGTGCTGAGTGTTCTTAGAGGGGTTAAAGAATATATAAATTTACTGAAATTTATTTCAATTAATGTCACTTTGCATCAAATCAATGTTGAGTATTCCTATTTTGTTTTCATGTATGTTGGTTGTGGTTGGGATTCTCATTATTTAATGTGGTATTATCTGTTAAGTTGCTAGTCAGGCTTAAGTTTGAAATAGCATTTATTGTTCATTAGTTATGCAGACGTTTGAAATAGCATTTTCGTCGGTCTGTCATGCTTACATTTCAAATAGCATTTACATTGATCTGTGATGCATATGTTCGAAATTGAATTTTCGTCTAAACGCTTAAGTTTGAAATAGCATTTACATTGATTTGTCTCGCTTGAGTTTGAAATAGCATTTTCGTCTATCAAGCTTAAATTTGAAATAGAATTTTTGTTGGTCTGTCATATATAAGTCTTAAAAAAGCCTATATCTGAAATAGAATTTTCGTCTGTCATGCTTAATTTTGAAATAGCATTTTCGTTAGTCTGTCTCCCTTAAGTTTGAAATAGCATTTACCTTGATCTGTCCACATCAGTTTGAAATAAAAATGTTTATTTGTCTGTCATGCTTAAGTTTGTAAAAAACATTTTCGTTGGTCTCCCAAGAGAGTTAGCAACAAAACCAAACCAAGTTGAACAAATATGGAACACAGTAACTGCCATAATACGTCTATTGCAAACTGAGAACGAACCACTGTGTAAGTGTGTAAAAGAAACGGGAGGATTCGCCTTTAATAGCAAAGTCACTAGTTACTAGTGAGACCCACTATTAAGAGTGCAGATTTTAGTAAGTACCAGTTCAATAAGTACTGTACACCATAAGTACAAACAACACTGTCGTGACTAAATGTTGTTTTATAAACAACGAAGCTCTTTTCTATCAGACAGAATTTTCAGCCTATAAATAAAAGCAAGGATCAGTTGATGGCGACCAGCTCCTCGTTCCTTGGCCTTTTCACGAGAAGCAAAGTGTAGTATCTGTTCTGATACTACACTTCATCTTTTCTGCTCTCGGTCAGTGAAAGAGAACTCTTTCTAGACTGAGGCAATTTTTTTATTTTGTCCCAAGCATTAGTGCCCCTGTTTTGGGGAGCTGGATTTTCCCCACATTAAAAATCGACTTTGTGTCTAACTCTGCCCTCGTGGGAAGGCAAGTAAATAGGGACACAAAGACGAAAAATGCAAATAATAATAATAATAATAATAATAATAATAATAATGATAATAATAATAATAATGATAATAATAAATAATATGTTGATGCAGCTAACTGCAGAAAATTGTAATATTTAATAACTTACGAAACTCGTGAATCAATTCAACCGAAATTGTAGACACAGATGTTATTGCCATAATCTACACATCAATTTTCATAAAGCTGGTAGGTTTTTTAAAAATATTAAAATTCCCTGAACAAAAAACTTGAAGTATAAGAGACGTATCGACAAAACCTGAAATGTGACAGACGTACTGACAAAAAAGAAAATGTGAGAGACGTACCGGCCAAAAATTGAAATGTGACAGATATGCCGACAAAAAATGAAGTGTGACAGACGTACTGACAAAAAAACTAAAGTTTGACAGACGTACTAGCAAAAACTGCAATGTGACAGATATACCGCCAAAAACCTGAAGCGTGACAGACGTTATGGCAAAAAACTGAAATGTCACAGATATACCGACAAAAACTGAAGCGTAACAGACGTTATGGCAAAAAACTGAAATGTGACAAACATACAAGCAAAAATCTGAAATGTGACAGATATACCGCCAAAAACCTTAAGCGTGACAGACGTTATGGCAAAAACTGAAATGTCACAGATATACCGCCAAAAACTGAAGCGTGACAGACGTTATGGCAAAAAACTGAAATGTCACAGATATACCGACAAAAACTGAAGCGTAACAGACGTTATGGCAAAAAACTGAAATGTGACAAACATACAAGCAAAAATCTGAAATGTGACAGATATACCGCCAAAAACCTTAAGCGTGACAGACGTTATGGCAAAAACTGAAATGTCACAGATATACCGCCAAAAACTGAAGCGTGACAGACGTTATGGCAAAAAACTGAAATGTCACAGATATACCGACAAAAACTGAAGCGTAACAGACGAGCTGACAAAAACTGAAATGTGACAAACATACAAGCAAAAATCTGAAATGTGACAGATATGCCGACAAAATACTGGAAGCTAACAAAATAATTAAGTGTGACAGACGTACCAGCAAAAAATGAAGTGTGACAGGCGTACTGACAAAAACGTCTCTTATAGAGATGCGAGTTTGCATCTACATATCGACCAGCATCCGATAATTCCATTCGAAACAAATTCACATCTTCTCAATGTAAATAAAAAATTTCAAACTAATTCAATTTTCGTGATTTCAAAAATGTAATTTAAATTGATTTCCATCTTGCTCTTTAAATTAGGTATGATCTTATTTGAAAAGAAAAGACACGTTTACTAACAAAAAATATCGCTAAAGAAATAAAAATTAATTTGTTAATATTGAATGTTGCTGAAGAAACCAAAATTTCGATACATGAAAAACAAAAAAAGAAATCTAATTTGCAGCAGAGGCAATCAAATTTCGTATCACTACATTGAACTGAGGTACAGCTTCATCTTCTGTTGGAAACACACACATACAGGGTGTCCATAAAGTTTTTTTGCAATTTACTTTTTTTTTTAATTATGAGGAGTAGCCATTTTATAGGAGTTCACTTAGCAATTGTTCTCCTATTAACAAAAAATCTTATTGTTAAAAAAAAAAACTTCAATAAATACCGATTAAAACAAAGACAATCGGGTCAACTGTTTTCGTAATAAATTTTTTAAATTGTAAAGAGACTTTAGATACACTGTATATTCTCACTTTTTTTTTCCAATTTTCTTATCTTTTTTTTATTTGCTGTGGATGGAGCATCCTACTGGATGTCAGACATTAACCTACTATTTAAGACACCCCAACCGAGAGATCTTTTAAAGATTCTAACCGTCCCTTTAAGCGCAATTGTTTGGATCTCTCTTGCATTTGGTTCACCGGGTATATTTGCCAGGTAGTTTTCGAAATTCTTTTTCATGAGTCTGGTAGCTTCTATGATTACTAGAATGATATATGTTTGTGTGTATGCGTGTGTGTGTGTGTATGCAAGCTGGCACAGCCGACATTGTCCTCGAATCAATAAGGATCCCTGTGTAATACTGCTCCCATCCCTGAACCCCATATCAGAATTTTCATTCTTTTTTTTTCTAAATTTCTATAATTTTCAAAAGTAAAAAAACTGTCTTTGCTGTTTATGGACCACACAATATCATTGTAAAAAAAAGCTTTATCTGAAATGATAGCCAAACGTAACAACTCTTCATCTATTTGCTTGGTAACTATTTGAACTACTATTAACGTGTTGATAGCAACAGCAGCAGCTTACCTATTTTTTTAAAAACTCTCTTCAATATATAAAGCATACCAATATATACACATATCTATATAATAATACGCTAAGGCATTTCATGTTCATACGTATGTTGTCACCGTTCACAATTATAAAAAAGTGAGATCACCAGATCAGCAAAAATGGTGATTGGTGATTAATCTGATGTCGCTAAGGTAAAATATTCTGACTTTACCCATTTTAAAATGAATGGTTCCAAAATCAATTGATGCTGTCCCATCCACTAAAACAGTACACTTTTAAATAAATACATTTCAAAATGTGACATTCGTTTTTTTTTTATTTGAAGACAATTTTTGCAATAATAAGGCAGAATATTTATTGTTTTAAAAAGAATTAAATTGTTTTAAAAAGAATTAGATTGTTTTAAAAAAGAATTAGATTGTTTTAAAAAAGAATTAGATTACTACAATTTTAAATAGATAAATAAAAAGGAGACGTATTCGTTTTATTTATTTAAAGAATATTTAGCTGACAATGACAATTATTTTGATGGAATAAGAAAGAGTCATTTTTTTCTTAACAGTATTGACCTTGAAATACGCTTCCTGTGCAGCTCCTGATCTTCACTGATGGATTGAGTATGTGCCTATTGTTCTCCTAGGTTGCCATGCTGATATTAAGGAAGATTTGGTTTATTCTCCAGCTAAACTGGTTTACGGAATCCCACTGGAATTACCTGGTCATATGTTCATTCCTTCAGATTCTCCTGTTGTTGATATTGAACACTTCATTAACAGACTCAGATGCTACTTTAACAATCTGCTGCTGATGAACCCTCGGCATCAAAGCATGAAATCACCAGTTCCTAAAGACATTGCATTATAGACCCATGTTTTTATACGGAAAGACTCAGTGAAACCCCTACTCGCACCACCTTATTCCAGTCCTTATTGTGTGCTCGCAGGAACCGAAAAATCTTTTACTCTGGACATTGGGGGTACAAAAGAGACCGTATCGGTCGATAGATTGAAACAAGCATATTTGGACACCAGCACCCAGGGACCCCATGATCAACTTACTCTCAAATT
The DNA here is from genome assembly GCA_963556195.1 of Sepiola atlantica. Taxonomy (NCBI): domain Eukaryota; kingdom Metazoa; phylum Mollusca; class Cephalopoda; order Sepiida; family Sepiolidae; genus Sepiola; species Sepiola atlantica. The sequence continues at coordinate 30,691,314 of OY744526.1, forward strand.
TCCTGATCCAACTGAGATGGAACATCGAGAGACAACCAAATCATGTCTTCTGACACATATCACCACCACACGTCTGATAGACATGTCCATTGGCCAAAATAATTATGCAAGACTGTCTATATTCAAATTATTACATTTTTCAGTTACAATGGACTTTTTTGAATATTGTATTTGCTATTTGGTTGGTTAAATGTTACCTAACTTTTTTCTCTTTTTGACAAAAGAACAGAGATTTTTTCTCTTTTCAGCAAAAATACAGACATTTTTCTTTTTTCAGCAAAAATACAAACATTTTAGATCAAACTGAACATTTATTTACCCTCTTGTTGCAATTTGCATGTTTGTTTAAATTTATTCTCTTGCGTTGCTACGTTGATAAAGAATATCTTGTTTTTATCGGTTATAAGCCTAAAAAGGGGGTAATGTAGCAGTTACATAATTATGATATATTTTCTTTTGCACTTGCATTTTTTCACTCGCAGAGTGATTATTATGTGGTTCGATAAGAACACACTTGCATGTTCTCACTTGCATAGTGATACATTGGGCGATATGAATACTCTTCATGTCGAAGGCTATTTCCGCTTCTGCCTAAACCTGTTTCCCATGAAATATAAACAGTCCTGTCTGAGATGTCAATGTGACAAGACGTTATACCTCTCTCTTTGCCTTTAGCAATAGCTCTGCTAAACGAGATGAAACTAACCGATAGAGTCAATTCCATTTTTATAGTACATACATGTCTGCGGACTGAACTTATTTGATATTCCTGTTGTCATAACTCTTTCCAGACCATGTTTTGTGTTGATAAAACTGTTGAATAAAATTGATATAGATTGTATAAAAGAAGTTTGTCCTTTTAATCAAAACTTGGTGACACTTTTCTTTGTATCAAACAAGGTCAGTAGGATCGATACAGACGCAGAGACCGTCCTACAAAATGGCGATCCGATATCTTCTAACCTCTGTCTGCAATACAATTATATTTTCTATATTTTTAAGCACTTAGTCAGAATTCTTCAATAAATACGGCATAATCATAGGTGGTTGTTAGATTACTAAAATTAAGCGGCGTTGAGCTTAGCCAGTACCAAATGACTGACCATTTAGGAATACCAGACACTGCATATGAGAGGATGGAGAAATCTCTTTGCTCCCCCCCCCCCCACTCCCCCAAAGAAAATACAGTTCTGAAGGAGTCGGGGCAAAGTCTTTTCGGCCTGTGTTCGCTCTGCCATCTTGCATGGCAGTGAGACATGGGCCCCAAACGCTTCTGACTTGCAACAGTTTCAGCGTAATGACCATTCTATGATCAGGTGGATGTGCAGCAGCAAACTAGAGGAGAGAATCCCCTTAGTGATGATGATCTATCAGAAATATTGGTGGGATATTGGATGCTTTACGCACTCAGCGTCCCAGGTGGTTTGGCCATGTACAGCATGGCACCTCCTGCATGAACTCAATAATAACACGCAGGGATACCCCAGGCACGAGAGCACGTGGAAAACCAAGGTAAACCTGGCTTGAGTGCATACGAAGTGACTTGACTGCTTGCGATATCACTGGTATCAACCCTATGGATCGGACCGCATGGAGAGCAGACGTGAGACGTTGCCTGGTGTTGTCTTACCTGGTGTCTGCGACACCTGCAGCACCTTAAATACCAAAACTGGAGGAGGAGGAGGAAGAGGATAGTGATGATGATGATGATGATGATGATGATGATGATGATGATGATGATGATGATGATGATGATGATGATGCCTTTAGCAAGTACTGCTAATCCATACATATGTTGACACAACTGAACAAACGTTCCCTGGGTGAAAGTTCTATTCCCAATCATGTGGTGAAGCTCTCCACGGAGAGTATGCAATTCGTTTTTTTCGTTTTCATTTATTCAATGTCATCGAAAATTGTTTACAATTTCTTGAGAATAAATCGATTTTTCTTTATTGGAAAGAACGAGGTTACGTTTTTCATTTTCTTCATAAATTTGCATTTCTGGAAATAAGTCAATAATAATCATAATTGTTGCATGGTAATTCTTAATAATTATTACAGTGACTAATTAAATAATGACTAGATATTACTGACCAATCCTTTGCTCAAAAACATTAGCTGTGATTGTTATTTAGTTGCAATTAAGGTACACGAAACTCCACGCCCAACTCTGGCTCCTAAGTGCATAACTGCCTTGAAGATATCTCTATATATAAAGCAAAGTTGTTTGTATGTATGTATGTATGTATGTATGTATGTGTGTATGTATGTATGTATGTGTGTCGCGGTATCGCAGTTAAACGGTTGAGCTAAGAGCCAAACCAACCACAGATTTGAAATCAGCACCTTCGATCCGATGTCCTTATCGATGTCAGAAGTTCTTGAACCTTTTTAAAACTCATTATTCAAAATTAAAAATAATTTTAAATAACATTAAAAACAAATGTATCGAGATTTCTAGCGTTCCCTTTTAATATTTTCTATTATAAACCGACCGAACAACAATAATCTGAACCTTTTCACCATCAGTAAGAAAAATAAATAATCATATAAAAATAAGTCAAGATTGTGTTTTTTCTTTAGACCAATCATCATACGTATATGACATCCTATTTTTAAAATTAAAAATGGAACTTTTCTTTATGTTTATTTATTTATTTATCGGACTATTTTAGATCTATGCGGAAAGGTAAAACAGATTTTTAATTTTGTATCCCTACGCCAAACTCATGAACACTTTAAGTAGGTTAAAAAGACATGACATTTTTATTTGATCGGTGGCTATATGGATAAAGCGTTCACGTTCAGTTCCAATATTTCATGCCATCTTTCAGGGTTCGAATCTCACACTAAATAATCGTTTTTTGGTCCCCCGATTTTATAAATCGGGGGACTTATGTTTTGAGGCATGTCCGTCCGTCCGTCCGTCCGGATTTTTCTCTGCAACCATCCATTGAATTTCTCTGAAATTTTGCATGAAATTGTAACTTTGGTCAGGTCAGAAAGTGACATTTTCCTATTTTTGAAAAACAATCTGGTTAGCCCCCCAGGGGGTCAAAAGGCCCCGAAATGGCAAAAAATGACATTTTTTGCCCCATAACTTTTCATCCATCCATTTAATTTCTCTGAAACTTGGCCAAAATGTGGAGGCAATTGTTCCTAATAGAAAATAAGTATCACTGACCTTGGAAAAAATCTGGTTCGCACCCCCAGGAGGTCAAAAGGCACCAAAATGACAAAAAATGACCCTTTTCTCCCATAACGTTTGATCCATCCATTCAATTTTTCTAAAACTTGGCCAAAATGTAGAGGAAATTGTTCTGGATATAAAATGAGCATCCTTGATCTCAGAAAATTATTGGTTCGCGCCCCCAGGGGTTCAAAGGGTGGGGGAGTCAAAAATGCCCCAAATTGCCCAAATTTATTGCATTTTACACTCGCCACATCGAGTCACATACAGAGGGGGACCACGCACGCGCGGCTTGTTAAAAATGTTTTCTTACTATAGCGTTCCAGTTATTTTCTAGCCGATATCGATCATCATCATAAACATGAATAATGCATTCAAAAAAATATGTTATAGCGATTTAAAGTAAAAACAAAAAAAGCCACTTTTTTTTTTCATCTGAAGTGATGTGCAGAAAAAAAAGGTTGGAAAATCCCGGTGTTGATGGATACTTCAGCTAATGTGATTATATTGTGAATCTCATTGGTATATTCTCCACGGGCTATAGGTGTAGGAGGCTAATTATACATGTGATATCTACCGTTATCATTTTCACTTATTCTTTCACATTATCATAAAAGGGACAACTATATTATTTCATATTAGGTTAAAGCTAGTGCTATTTGTGACGGTCAGTCCGATTTATTAAAGTTGAAGAAGCAGAAAAATGGTTATCTAACATATAAAGTTATATTGTCGGACTAAGTCAGACCGAAATAGCAATCTATCTAATCCGAACTAGCCTATTTTTTTGTTTCTTCCTTCCATTATCGTATTGACACACACATCTTTTATTTCGTGTCAGTATCTATGCGAAAATACTTATTCAACCTAAGGACAGTTTTTAGAGTGACGACTTTTCCATTACTTACTGAATATTCTTATACATTAAAGGGAAGTAATCATGTCATGAGGTTTTTTTTCACTTGATTTCTGCAAAAATAAATATTTAAAAGCGTATTATATCTTTAAATATTAAAAATGGGTGTAACTTTAAAAAATTATATTTAACAAAAATAGTTTTCTTACAAAATTAAATTCACTAAAATTACTTTCCACTTCTTTGTAAACAAATCAGTCATTTTTCTTTTACTCCCTGGCAACGCCGGGTAGGTACAGCTTATAATATATAAAATAATAGCACAGTTCAATTACAATTATGCAGCAATAACAAATGTTTAATTACAGATAATAAAATATTACCAATAATCTCTATTTATATAAAATTAGGTATGTGTATATATTTATATATTTTTATGCACAGGATTCATTACTAAACTAATTACCCGATTATTATGACTTTTAGAACACAGCTTCTAGTCGTAAGGGTGGGCTATATTTAGTTTAATTTAGTTTTATGTAAAGAGGGCAAAGATGAATTTAACCCCTTTGTGAAAATTAAAATACCTTCAAATTTTGTCAAATTTTAAAAATAGGTATTAGACATCAATTAATAAATATTCCCAAATTTCAGTTCCTTTGGAGTATTTTAAAGGGTTTTAGGGGCCATAATATGAGCACAATCTCTAATTTCAAAATTCAAATATCTCAGATTTGCATTGAATTTGATCCATAGTCATTAGACACCAATTAAGCAAGATTTCATGAATTTAAATTTCTTCTTAAGATCCCTTAAGCTTAAGCCTTAAATTTGGGATATTTTCTAGAATCAAAATCATGTAATGGATTTTGATCAAAATTAGAATAAGGATTCTAGACATAGGGGGGCATAAAATTGGGGCAAAGTTATTTTGTTTGAAAAAAATTAATTTTACCCGTCCTGGGACGAGTATGCTTCTTGCTATGTTATAATTGTTAAGTAAATAATTAAGTAAATAATTGTTGAATTCCAGCAATGATAAATAAATAGATAAGTGAGTTGTAACACATGTTACACAATTCAGGTCAACAGTACTGGTTAACTACAGTAGGTATACCCAAACAAGTGTACGGTCTCACCAAAACAAATAATTAAAAAAAATTTTTTTTAGTTATATTTGCATTCTCTTTTAAACAAAAATGAATCCCACAATTGGATATACGTACCATCACCAGTACTATTTACCTGGATTTATTAACATGTGTACACTTTCCAAACGAAAGTTTGAAATTATTTATACAAAATTACAATCTTTTATAGACTTACACAAACACCATGCCAAATTCTACTGCAAAATAGTTTTCAATTTTGGGTTAGATGTTCCAGAAGGATGTGCTTTACAATTTTGGGAGTAGGAGGAATATAGATAAATTTATTTCAGTCTTAGTAAGTAAATTGCTAGTTGAAAAGTTTGTTGTTTTTTTCTTTGTTATGACTATAAATGAACAGAGTAAGGTAGAGATAACGAAAAGAGAGAGAGAGAGAGAGAGACAGACAGACAGACAGATAGAGACAGAGACAGAGAGAGGGGGAGGAGACTGATCTTAGACAGGCTAACCGCTTTAGAGAGATAAGAGTCATTCATTTCTATTTAGCTATTCTATTATTGAATAAGAACGGATGCATTCATAAGATTATATGATATACGGCATGATTACATAGTTACTAGTTCTCATTAGATCACTGAAGTTAAGTTCTGGTCAGTACCAGTTGGGTGATCGTTTGGGAATACCAGGCGCTGTATGTGGGAGGACGGCAATACCCTCCCTGCAAAAAAACTGAAAAAAAAAATAATGTCGTGAAAATCAATTTGCCTGAACGGGATACACACACGACCGAGGATCCGCTTGTGAATTTAATATTCCCTAGAAACTTCCTTCTTTGAAGAAGCTGGCTTTACCCACATAGGGTGTGTATGGCACAAGGACAAGACATTCTTAAGATGCATCACTTCAATACGTGCATTTATTTCAAACAAAAGTGTTACAGACCGACGAAAATGCTATTTCAAACTGAAGTGTGACAGACTAACGAAAATGCTATTTCAAACTGAAGTGTGACAGACTAACAAAAATGCTATTTCAAACTGAAGTGTGACAGACAGACGAAAATGCTATTTCAAACTTAAGCATGACAGACTAACGAAAATGCTATTTCAAACTGAAGTGTGACAGACTAACGAAAATGCTATTTCAAACTGAAGTGTGACAGACTGACGAAAATGCTATTTCAAACTGAAGTGTGACAGACTGAAGAAAATGCTGTTTCAAACTGAAGCGTGACAGACTGACCTATTGATAGACAAAGCCTCTTATAGAGATACTTGGACGCATCTAAGACAGAATGTGTCTCTGAAATTGATGTGAAATATTTCTTAAGAAACATTCCCCTCTTGGTGGTTGAAAGTAGATCTTTTACTAAAATTCAATTCTTTCATTGACATTTAAATTCTGATTTAAACAATTCTTTCCAATGGCCACCATTTTCTCACCGAAACGAGAACTTCCATACAATTTGTTGTTGATCCGATGGAATAATAGTAATTCCATATTTTAAGATGTTCTCATGAAATAACAACAACAACGATCAGTTCACCAATCGTACGCAGACCACTGATTTTCTCTGGAACAAAATGTTGTTGTAGTAGTAGTAGTAGTAGTAGTAGTAGCTACAACGACAATACCAAAGAGAAGCGATTTCTAAATCATTAACAGTCGTCCCTACAACAACAACAACAACAACTAAATCAACAACAACAACGAAAAGAAGCAATCTCTTCATCATTCGATATTTGCTGTACTTAAATGCTTGTTACTGATTGTATCAAATACTCAATTTCAAGTTCATGGGAGTCGAGCATCAGTTAATGAATGTTATTTAAAAGATCGCGTTTGTGCTTTCCAAGAAGTTAGCCGATGAAAAGGTCAAGTTGCCTAACGAATCTTTGTTCCCCAGAACAAGTACCAGCACTCTTTATTGGCATACAAACGAAACCTGCCTTTAGCCTCTGGCTATTGGCATCAGCAGGTAGACTTAAATTCCTAAGATGGTGACATCTTTAAACATGGATTCTGCCAGTTCCACAAACTTCATTTTCCATCCTGTGTACGTACAGACTTATAATAACCTTTTCCTTGTCCAGGCTATACCATTTTCTTTGTCTTGACTTTTGAACTTTTAATATACACTTTCTCTGTGAAGACACATGAACATTAAATAACTTCTTTACTAATCTCTGTTTTTACCGGTCGAATGAAGATGTGAAATAAACTTGATAAAATGTTAGAATAAGACTTTGTCATTTTAATTTACCTTTTGACCAAAATGCCTTATTTCTAAATTGGTGACCCCTGCAACATGCAACCTTTCTACAACTTTATCGATCATCTTCTTTCTTCCTATCTTTACTCAAGATTGTCTTACAACAAATTTTCGGGACCGAAACTACTCATGAAGCTCAATTTCACTTTAATTATTCTTTAAAAATAAGCGTCCATAACCAAACTACTCATGAATATTCATTTCAGTATGCAATGCCCCGGATTATTTACAAGCCAAGTCATCGATCGAAACATTGCATATGAAGGAGAGAACAAGAGAGAATGACACCGGTTGCTAAGGACACTGGCGGGTTATTTCCCTTTTTGGCAGACCGAGTCAGATCTCGAGGAGAGAGACTGGAATTCACCACGGTTGGACAGGTTTCCATGTGGTTGGTAATATGAAGAAGCTCTGTCTTATATTCCTAAGATTCCTAACCTACCATGTTTGGTAGAACCTCACCACGAGTAATGAGTAACAACCTTTTTTATTGTGTGTTCTGTTATGTTGTGTTGTAAGTCAACTTTACACTTGTCAATATGTAAATAAAATGTTTATATTCTATTTGGCCGTATTTTGCTTATTCTGTGTGCCACATAGCATCAAGTTTAGTAGATATGTTTTCCATTAAGATAACGTAGCTCAGAACTAACATATATAAAACATCTCACCAGTTTTAAAAAGGTAGACACATTCTCAACTCTCGAAATCACTCCAGTACTGGACTTTCGTCGATGATAAAGCAAACTACTTCTTTCCTGCTACATATTTACTTTGTAACAAAAATCAAAAAAAATCTGCTACCTTTGCTATGATTATAAAGCGCGCACTCGAGAGAAAAACAAACAAGATCTTGTCAACCATTACTGAACGGAAAAATACTCTCGCTGCTTGAAACCCTTTCAATCATTTGATGATTAGCCTACTCCATTTCATATTTCGTCAGTTGTTGACAAAAAGTTACGAATTTCAAAAAAACGTCATTTGGCGACGAGCCGACTAAAATCTCTTCACTGAAGACGATTCGGATAAACGTATTGCCATAGGAATAACAATTTAAATTTTAAGAGATTGTTTGCAGCAATTCTAAGAATATAAATTTGAATACGGTCAACTTGTCTCTATTTCACATTTTGTCAGTTGACGACGCACAAATTCGAATTTATCTTAAAAAACACGTCACTCACGGGTATATCCAAAAAAGAAATACTTATCTCTTTTAGGTACTGATATCGATCCTGACCAAGTTTTCGTGAGGTTCGACTCGGAAGCGTTCGGCTGTCCTATGCAAACACCCGAATGTTAACGAGCCGAATGGTACCAGACGACAATTTTGATACGGTCCTGTGATTGTAAGTTATATTTTCAAGAAATTTTCTAAAAGAAACAAAAAAAACAACAAAACAAGCAAAACATAGCGAAGTTACTGTTGTCAAATAAATATTTTTTTTATTTAGATACGTTGCTGCGTCCTATAATTTTTAGTTATAGTTGCAAGAATTTTTTTAAACAACAAAACAAATAAAACAAGCAAACACAGAGCAAAATTACTGTTATCAAATAAATATTTTTAACCCTAACCCTAAACCCAAACCCTAACCCTAACAGCAAAAAAAACAAAACAAGCAAAACATTATTATCATAGGACGCAGCACCGTATCAAAATTGTCGTCTGGTACAAATCGGCTCGTCAACTCTCGGGCGTTTGCGTAGGACAGTCGAACGCTTCCGAGTCGAACCTCACGAAAACTGGGTAAGGATCGATATCAGTACCCTCTTTTATTTTGATAAACTTTTTCTTCGATTTTCAAGCGAAAATCGAACCAGGAGGGAGTATAGTAGTAGTAATAGAAGTAGTAGTAGTAGTAGTAGTAATAACAACAACAACAGCAACAATACTACAACAACACAGTTAAGCGATTTCTAAATCATTAGCAGTAACCCCTATACTGACAACAAAATCAACAACAACAATGAAGAGAAGCGATCTCTTTATCATTCGATATTTGCTTGACTTAAATGCTTGGTACTGATTGGATCAAATACTCAACTTCGATTTGTTCCTTATACAATCAGAAAACAGTCTCTGTGGAAGTTGAGCACCTGTTTATGAATGTTATTTAACGGATCACGTTCGTGCTTTCCAAGCAGTTAGCCGTCGAGATAACCAAGTTGCCTTAGACTACACAGCTGGGTGTAGGTTGCCAAAAGTTAAGACAGTGAATAGAAAGGAATCAAATAGAAAGGAATCAAATGATGATAGCCTTGTCCAATGTCTAGTCGACAGGGGTAGGAGAGAGCTTCTAGGTAGCCACAAAGAAAAATGTCGATTAAACATTGAGCAAGACTATCTTCACTTAAAGAACTTCTCCAAGAAAATACTTTTTGCAACCGACATTTATTATTACTATTTAATTCCTTCCGATTCACTGTCTTAACTTCTGGCAACCTACACCCAGCTGTGCAGTCTTACAGTTTATATAAAGATTAGCTCCTATGATGTTTCAAAGATCAATTTCTAAAGATTTGACTGATGCTGTAGCGAAAAGTGACGCTACAAGGATGGCCAACATCGGCAACTGGCAGAAGGAAATGGAAAGTAAACACCTTGCCTCTGTAATTGTGGATAGAGGGGGTGTTGCAACAGATTGCCGGTGTTGCGACCGTGGTTTTGTAAACGAAGCCAAGGTCTCGTAAATTATAGTAATAGGAGGCAGACTATGACCTACTGACGGTCTCAAAAGGAAGCAGTAAACAGCCACAAACAGCCTTTTTTATTTACGCAAAAGGGTGTCATGTGACCACTATGCAAATTCAGGTGGATGAATAATCGATCCAAACAAAGTAGCTGTTTCCCCATCACTCTGCCAGAAGTCACCGGAAGGTAAGGACAACTTTTCCTGACAATGCATACCACTAGTCTGAATTTTAACACTCTTTCTTTTCTCTAAAAGTCAAAGGTTTGCTAACTCATTTAGTAAGTATCCCAAACCAGCCAGTTTAGTGTGCGAAAATGGGTAAATATAATGAAATTCCCTTCGATTTCAACTTATGATAATTCATTTATTTTTGGGTTATTTTGATAAAATTTAGATATAAACAAAAATTAATATTTTCTTTTTAAATGTACAATTTTTTCTCTTGTGTCATTAATAGTTTTGCATGTAATTTCAAGTTAGGTAACTATTTTCAATGATTGGCGATTTATTTTTTAATATTGCTGTTTTTCAACTTAATGCACATGATATTGTGTATCTGTATGCATATAAAATTTTAACAATATGTAAGTTATAAGGAATCAATTAATAAATATTCTTCATATTTCAGTTATTTTGGAGTATTTTAAAAGGGTATAATATGGGCACAATCTCCCATTTGAAAATTCAAATATTTCAGATTTGCATTGAATTTGATCAATAATTATTCGATACGAATTAAGCTATATTCTCTGAATGCCAATTTCTTCTTAATACCCCTCATTCTTAAGCCTTAAATTTTAGACACTTTCTAGAATCAAAATCATGCAATGGATTTTTATCAAAATTGTAATAAGGATTCTAGACATAAGGTTTAGTATCATTATATCTTGATGTTAATTTTCGTAAGGAGACATAAAATAATGCAAAACTTTTCTGTTCTGGGAATTACTTTTACCTGTCTTGGGACGAGTATTCTTCTAGTTTAGTGTATTTCACAGATCGGATGTTTCCTAATTTTTGAGATTTTTTTTTTCAAAGAGGATTTGACAGTTGGTTCAATGATGGTGGAAATGCATCGCTTGTAATGGAGATGAAGTTGAATAGCGACTTTGTGTAAAGGAAGAGTTACATTGCGAACATCTAACGATTTGAATGACCTGTGTGTCAGTTACTAATAAAAAAAAAACGACTGCGTTTGCATCCGTTTCCATTCAACCCTTTTAGTTATAACATCTGACCCAACATAGATGTGTACTTCATCAACTTGTGATATGAAATAAAAATGCTAGCATAGAAAAAAAGAAAGAAATCATTGCAACTGAAAAAGCTAATTAATTCTGAATCCCAACGTGTTGGTTGAGCAAAGAAACATTTTCTATGCATTTTCCCACCATAACTTGCAAAAATAATATAATCATCAGAGAACATGAATCTAACCGAATGTATTCATAAATCTGTTTCCATGGAAACAGAAATCATATTTTAAAAATTTCCAAGTTTTTTTTTTCTTTTCTGTCCACATAAACATGGAAATCAATGTTTTTGACTTTTCCATGACTAAATAAAACATTGCAGATGTATTGCATATTTGTCACTTGAAGGTGAGCAGATATTTTCAAAAGACTGCGAAATGAAAAGCGTGTAGATAAAAATAGAGAAGCTTAGAGGCTTTTTGGAAATCTATTCAATATGGCGGTTCTGGAAAGAGAAAACCGTAAGGAGATGGAAAAAAGGTTTGGTCATAAATGCGAGAGTTTATTCTCTCTTATTTTTTTCGTCTTTCAAAGAAACTTTTTCTCTTTTTCTTTTTTTCAATATTCTTTCCTGCCTTGAGATCTTCCTTAAACGCATGTGATCATGCAAAAGTTTCCCCACTTTTTTACGCAGTCCTTCGCATTATTATTGTACTCTGTAAGATCTTTCAAGCTGCACTGATTGGGCCGTAGAGGGAAGACAAGACAGTGTTGCATCGTATGGTCCTTCTCTCCACATTCGCAGATGGTTGGGTCAAGTATTTAGCCCCATCTGACAATAGCAACTATTGATCACCTCATTTCTGTGTTCTCATGCAGTTGAGTGTCCTCTGCTGGACCAAAAGTGTTTCTGAGCCAGAAAAGAGGGCTTTAGAAACAGGGATTTCCATGTCAGTGGGAAGGGGAGGGTCATTCTTTACCCCTCTGATTTCTTCTTGAGATGTTGTAAGGAGCTCGCCATGGCTGAGGAAGCTTCTCCTTTACTTCAGTCATTGCCTTGAGAGGAAGAATTAACGTTGAAAAATCAGCGAAAGAGTGAATTTAGAAAGAAAGGAGGGGGCCATTCAAAGGAGTTAGGAAATAAAATAAGAACAAATCAGACTCGGAAAGTGGGAGGAGGTGTTTTAGAAAATGTAATTTTGTTTTTTTTGTTCCTTTAGCAATTGTATTGGGGATGAAAGGAGGAAAGAAAAGACAGGCAAATAATACGTGAAAGAAAAAAGGGAAAGAAAGAAGAAAAAGAGAAGGAGGCAGTAGAAAAGAGTTTAATGGTAGTAAAACAGTGAAAAGGAAGAAAGTGTATTCTCTGATAAATTTTACCGAATAATGCGTTGCTGTGACAAGTATAGAACACAACATGATCAATACACATGCTTCCATCTTTGAGAGAGAGAGAGAGAGAGAGAGAGAGAGAGAGAGAGAGAGAGAGAGAGAGAGAGAGAGAGAGAGAGAGAAAATTCTTTTAAATATAATAATTCAATTATTCAAATTTGTTGAAAACTTTTAAAGAGCTTTAAAATCTTCACTAAATGTGTTTGGAAATGTGACAAATTTTAGGATCAAAAGTCGGTTTTCCTTTGTTTGAACAAAAGTTAAAATTTATTGTGTTCGGTTTTGGTTAGCAAATTTATCTTACGCACGTTAATACACGTGAAAATCTGTCAAAATTGTTTTTTTTCTTTTGTTACATAGAGATTCAGAAAATGTGCCCACACTGTTCGTAATAGGATTAAAATTGGTCAACTGTCACGAAAGGCATCATGTCATGTCACATGACAGGCTGCATTTTAACAGGTCAGTTAAGTGCAAACATGAGAAATAGGTTTGCATTTAAAGTTGATGTTATAAGATAATTAGAACTTCCTGTTTGAAAGGCTTTACTCAACTTTTAGAATGTGACTTATAATACGATAAGCACCAAGTCTTTCTAAATCTAATATATCCGTCAGTGAAAAAAAACAAGGGTTTCAAAAGCAATCCAACGCTCAACCACTCTGCACACCTCTCTGATCTCTCCCAATATCAACTCAACTGTTCAATCCAAAAAAGTACAGATTTTATACTAATCAACCCACCACCTCTGCAAATTGACCACCAACCAGAGCAATCTAGCTTTAGAGACTCCAAACAGCCAATCTGCAAAGGGGGGATAACTCAATTAACAGATATTGTTATTTTGGGAGCCTTGAACCTATTCTCCCAAAATTTATACTTTACTTAAGCGTCTAGTCTTGCTTGCAAACACAGCATGCCACCTGCTGCCTCTTCGAACGACGAACCACAGCTGGCTCAACGTCAGCAGTCTGAGGGTTCCCTCTTTCAATCTCATTACCTTAAAGCAATTCAAAACAAGGGGACATAACTCATATTACAATCGCTTAGAAGATAGATAATACAGGGTGTTGTAGCAAAATCTGACACTTGACAAAAAGCAAACGAAATACCAGGAGATGCTGAGGAACATGCTAAAGCCCTCGATGGATGAGATCGCTGCTGGACGCCCCTTATGTCTTCCAGCAGGACTACACTCTTGCACACAAGTCCAAGACGACCCAGATGTGGCTGCTGAACAATGTTCCTAACCACTGGTCGCCGGACTTGTGGCTGCCCTATTCACACGACTGCAACTTCCTTGACTATTTCTTTTGGGGCATGATCGAGGCCAAGACTAACAAGCATGCCTACAACACGATCGACTCTCTGAAGGCTGCCATCGTGGAGGTGTTCGCCACTATAGACGAGGACATAGTCGGTAAAGTGTGTGACTCATTTCGCGCTTGCTTCAAGATGGTCGTCTCCACCTATGACAGTTACATTGAAAAATAATTTAGTATGCAACATCTTGGACAGCGAAGGGGTAAGATTTTGCTGCAATACCCTGAATAAAAGAAGGATGTTTTTATTAGTAGTAAAGGATAGCTGAAAAATATCTTACCACTGCAAAGAACTTTTTTATTCTTCCTCTGTGTACCAAAAACCAAACGAAATTTCCAAATAACTTCCCATCTATGGAATACAATACCATACGACTGCTTCCCTGCTGACTACAACATAGTCGTCTTCAAGCTCAATGTCAACAGATACTTGTCGAGCCTTTCTATTAAATAATCTAATCCTGCCCTTTCACCCATTGTCTCATGGTGTTGTCCGTCATCCAATTGACAATTTCATTAACCCTTATCCTCAAGTGGCCTCTGAACCTTGATAATTGGTGACTAATTAGAATATAAAAAAATACTAACGGTTCTGATTGGTTGAGCAAGATCACATGTTACAAGATACCTATATGAAGTAGTAAGCAGCTAAGTAGTTAGTTGGTGGAGGACAGTGTAAGCATCAGGTTAACCTTGAAGCGACTCTCTTCATGGCAGAAAGGAAATGGTAACACAAGTTCCTAGACAGACATAATCTAAGCAGCCGAGAAAGCAAATTTTAAACGTTGAATGCTGAAGTTTGTTGCGATATTATTGACAGAAATGGTTTACAAGTGTGTTGTGAATATAAAAACAAAAAGTATGGACATTTTAATTTCCCTATTGTAAACCCAAGCTTAAAATACTTGAAAGAAACTGAGATTTAGGAAATATTTATTAATTGATGTCTAATATCTATTGTTAAAATTTCTAAAAAAAATCACAGCTATCTGAAATTTCACAAAACTCCTTTGCATAAAACTAAATTAAACTAAATATAACCCATATTTGCATTCAGATTCATAATGATTGGTTAATTTGTTTAGGAGTGAATCTTGTACATGCAAATATATAAACATTTATAACTTTATAAAAACTGCGAAAATGGATAATCCTATTGACTGGATTCCTACAAAACATTCAGATCTCTACATAAAATATTTCAAAGAGCCGGCTAACACGCGATTACATATTAAGCCCTGCCACACACGACTTCCTCAACAGCCTTGGTCTGTTAATGAGGCGCCACACTGGGGACCAATCGTGAATTGACTCTTTGTCGCCGCTATTCGTGGAAACGCCTTGAGCCTGCTCTTGGCCTGCCAAGCCAGCAGGACATCCGATGAAACTTCCTGATATTTGCATATTGGTTTTGAAAAAGGACATTTCATTAATGAACTATTATTTGTTTTTATTTATTGAATAAATGTTTTTTATTTATTTAAAGATTAGAGATCAGTAAGGTGCTATGTAGACATCGAAGGAGCCGTGCAGAATGGTGCGTATAAACGTTTCTTTTTTAAGCCCTGTCAAATCGAAATCAATTGCTAATGTGATGCGACTTCTTGATGAGTCGCAGTGATTCTGATGAAATTGTACCAAAATGTTATCAAAAGGGAAAATAAAATTAATGTAAATTCTTATTTTTACATCGCGGTCGAGTTTTTACTTTCATGGAGTGAGAGGAAAAACATAAATGGTTGATTTCTTTACTTTTTTTAAAAGAGGACGCAAAATCTTTTTTAGATTTATTCATAACTCAAATAAAATTTTTTTGCAGATGAAGAAATCCTATTTCAGTCATGTAAATTATTAATGAAAGTAAAAAGACTCCAGTCAGTGTTTCTAATCTCAAAATTTGGTGCGTAATCTGTAGCAGTTAAATAATTAAGACCTATCTTCTTTTGCACTTGCATGTTCTCACTTGCGGAGTGATTAGTATGTGATTTGCTAAGAACACACTAGTATGTTCTCACTCGCGTAGTGACACATTCGGTGATAAGAACACTCTTCGCATAGGCAGCTATTTCCGCTTCCATTCAATACTATTTCCCACAAAATATAAGCGGTTCTGTTTGAGACGTCAATGTGACAAGACGTATATCTCTCTTCTCGCCTCTGGCATGATATTGTTAGACGAGATAATAAAACTAACAGACTCAATTCCATTTCTATAGTACATACATGTCGGCTGAAACAATCTGTCTTATATTCCTGTTGTCATAACACTTTCTAGACCATGTTTAGTGTTAACGAAACTGTTGAATAAAATTGATTTAAATTTTAGAGAAGAAGTTTGTCATTTTAACCGAAAACTTGGTCACCCTTTTCTTCGTTCCAAACAATGCGAGTAAGATGGATACAGACGCAGCGACCCTACAACAAAATGGCGACCTCCGACAAGTTTCTCACCATCAACTCTACAGAACAAACTTCATATGTAGAAGATCATTCCTAGCAAATTTTAAGTTCCTAGGTCTAATAACAACATATAGTTAGGAGACATTTTTAATTATCGCCACTTATCAAGGCTAAAAGCCACTTGAGAATAGGGGTTAATGCAATGGATAGATTGACAGTTGAATGATGATTCTGCCAGCTACACCATCAACATAAAATACAAGAAGGAGAAATATTAATGTCGATATAAGCAATATCAGCTGCCGACATTTTATTGGTCCCCCGATTTATAAAATCGGGGGACCTATGTTTTGAGGCATTTCTGTCCGTCCGTCTGTCCGTCAGTCTGGCTGTCCGGATTTTCCTGATTTTCCTCCACAACTATCCATTGAATTTCTCTGAAATTTTGCATAGTTGTTACTTTTGTCAGGTTAGAAAGTGACATTCTCCGATTTTTGAAAAAAAATCTGGTTAGTCCCCAGGGGGTCAAAAGGCCCCAAAATGGCAAAAAATGACATATTTTGCCCCATAACTTTTCATCCATCCATTCAATTTCTCTGAAACTTGGCCAAAATATGGAGGCAATTGTTCCTAATAAAATAAGTATCGCTGACCTTGGAAAAAATCTGGTTCGCGCCCCCAGGGGGTCAAAAGCCCTCAAAATGGCAAAAAATGACCCTTTTCTCCCATAACGTTTGATCCATCCATTCAATTTTTGTGAAACTTGGCCAAAATGTAGAGACTATTGTTCTGGATATAAAATGAGCATCCTTGACCTCAGAAAAATTCTGGTTCACGCCCCCAGGGGGTCAAAGGGGGGGGTCAAAAATGCCCCAAATTGCCCAAATTTATTGCATTTTACACTCACCACATCGAGTCACATACAGAGAGGGACCACGCACGCGCGGCTTGTTTTTATTCATTTTTTAATAAAATTGATTTAAATTATAGAGAAGATGATGGTCATTTTAACCGAAAACTTGGTGACCCTTTTCTTCATTTCAAACAAGGCCACTAAGATGGCTACAAATGCAACAACTCTACAACGAAATAATGATCTCCAACAAGCTTCTCATCGCCTCAACTCTATAAATCCATTGTATTTTAAAGAATAAAAAAAAATCAATAATACAAATGTTAGATGTGGAAGAGATCTGTGACATACATGTCAGTCAGTTCTTTGAGATGAAAGGGGCACATGAGAAAAGTACTCAAACGGATCATAATATTTGATTTCTAGCTTTAAATATGTTTACT
>OY744526.1:30714045-30801545 GCA_963556195.1 Sepiola atlantica
GTAACGGTAACGTAATCAGATTTGAACGAATTATTAAAATACAATAAAAACACTTTAAAATACTTTAAAACACAAAAAAGTAAGCAAGTAGGTAGAAAAGTAACTTTTATTGTCTTTGGTAACAGTTATTTGTTGACTTTTTTTCTTTCACCTTTTCTTCTGTTTTTTTTTTAAAATGGAAATCGTTCCAGACAAGGCATGAAGCCACTTCATGTAAGGAGCTAACACAAACAAATATGATTATCGCAAAGACAGGAGATGCCTATTGGCCTTAGTTTTGAAAAGACCAAGATTATAGAGAGGAGGAAAACAGTCAGTAGGAAGAGAGTTCCACAAGCCTGAGGTTCCTGGAAAAAAGCTACTGGAATAAAGAAGCTATATTACAATGAGGTATCAAAACAGCGAATTGATGGATACCACTAGACCAACGAGCCAAATGAGCTGGAACAAAAGAAGCGGGGAATAGATCACATAATTCTGAAGAACACATGCCATAATAGTATTTATAGAAAAGACTGAGACTAGCAACATCTGAGAGAGAGAGGGTGTAAAGAAGAGGAAAGGGTAGGGCCAATCAAATTATAGATACGTTTCTGCACCTTATCAAGAACCCTCAAATGGGACAGTCCATACATGGTCTGATTGTAGATTTGTAGAGATAGAGAATAGTCTCAGGCGTAAGAAAGTGTTTGAGGCGATAAAGAGAACCGACTTTAGAGAAGCGGAAAGAGCAATAGATATAATATATGAACTCCAAGAAAGATCTGATGAGAGAGAAAGACCAAGAAGTTTCGGTCGATTTCTCCTCAAGAGCAGAACCATTCATGAGAATCTCAGGAAGAAAAGGGGCACGCCTACGATTGAAAGACACGAGTTTAGTCTTAACTGGATTAAATGAAACAAGCCATAAATTATTATTTTTATATAAGTCACTGAAAGACTTTACTCCTTTTCATTAGACCTAGTTGCGACTACCGTCTATCCAATGAACTCCAATGAAAGATATGTTGCCATTGTGAAAATAAGCCGATAATACTAGCATATTTACTAATGTTTTTTTTTCCATGTTGTATACATAATACTAAATTAACTTTAATACATTCAGCATGTCATAATATTAAAACAAAATACAATTTTTGAGCTAGTGCATATCGCCTTTCCGAAAAACTTAACTGTCACGTTTACCAAAAAAAAAAAAAAATTTAATTTCTGTTTACATTTTCAGGCTATTTACATGTAATCGCTTAACAAAATAATAGAATCTCGATTTTATTATTAGGAGAATCAGCACAGGGTGCACGATTCCGATAATAGCAATACCATTTTTAGTTCGCAATATAAAGTTAGCTAAATATGTTTAAAAGAAAACAAATCTTGAGACCCCCCCCCCCTTTCATCATCCTTTTGTTGACAAAGATTGAAATACCATTCATTGTTTCGTTTTCAGCACCCAAAGAATCCGAAGACTCTTTGAGAAGAAGAAGAATCTTGACTTTGGTCTCTTTATTATTTTATTTGTTCATATTGCAACATCTCACAATCAACAACTGTCGGCAATAAAAACCAAAAGACAAGACATTAAGTTCATTTTATGCAAAATACGAGGAAAAAATGTAAGAACTCGAATTTTTTTTTTTGTTACACAGAATTTTTGCGTCGAGTTTCTAAAAGATAGAGAAGGAAAATGTGCTCTTTTTTCTGTAAAAAATATCACAACTTCTTGGAAATACTGGAAAATATTCGCCCGTAAAATTGCAACGAAAAAGAAATCGCTTCAAGCAAGTAGAATTCGCATTGGAATTTCTTTATTAGCTTTTCTTTTGTTAGTTAAGAATAAATTGGTTAAAGAAAGAAACATTGTTTTCATTAAATAACGAAAGAAAAAAAAACGCTATTAAAACGAATAAAATTCAATAGAAAAAAATGGTTAATTCTTATTCCAGTCACGTAAATTATTTAGAGTGAAATGAGTTTAGGCATTACTCTCAAATATTTTTTTATTTAAAGAATGTTTTAGTAAAAATCACCAAAAACATTAAGTTATAGCCAGTTTCGCCATACACATGAAAATCCGCTCGACAAAATATGGTCTCTATCTTTATAAATAAGTCCAAGGACAATAACTCAAGTTCATAATTTTTTAGTTGAAAGACAGGGTACCATTTTTTTTAAGATTAAAAGCAAAGAAAAACATTATTTTGCCATTTTGGGGGTTGAAAATAAAATAAAGGTTTGTAATGCCAAATTTACTTAAAAACTTTATTTTGATTTAGTGGGTTCACCATTTTCGCAATATTGGTTATACTGAAGCAGCCAGCTCCCAACATGACTGCAAAATTTTATCGACTAGTTTTGTATGATTTTCCAAGCGGTGACAGAGCAAATTAATCCACCGTACTAATTTGTTGTCTGATTTTTGCGGATTTCTTTTTCTTTTCTTTTATTTTTAATTATATTAATTTGTTTTCTAATTTTTGCAAATAATAATTTGTTTTCTGATTTTTGTTGTAAGTAACAAAATGGTGATGAATTCAAACCGTGTTTAAAAAATCAGACAACAAATTAATACGGTGGATTCATTTGCCCTGTCACCGTTTGGAAATTCAGACAAAACTAGTCGATAACATTTGGGAGCTAACGTTAACAATAAAACCTATTTATTCAAATAATCTAACTGATATATTTCTGTGAAATCGTTTGGCTAAAAAAAACACAATTTCAATTATTTTCATACCAATTCTTTGAAAGAGCCACAGTTTGATAAAGTAACGCTACCGTCCATCCATACAAAAGTGCGATATTAAAAAAATGGATGCAGGTGAGATCGAAGATAAACTTTATTAACGGAAACAAGAAAAGCATTTAACCATATTTAAACTATTTTTGAGGGAGGATGAGAGTGAATAAGATTGTAAAGAATTGTTCTCAAAACTAAATATTATCAAGAAGACGATATCTGCCTTACCTCGCCATGAGGAGGAGAGACGAAAGTAAACAGTAATGTTTCCCTTATGTTGATAAAGTTCTGCGACTAACTTTTCTCGACTATGGAAGCACAAAAGGATGCTAAATTTTAATAAAAGCACGCTAAAATTTCGTACCGAACGGCAAATGATAATTCTTGAATCGCGAATAGAATAAAAGTTAATTAAATTGTGTTTTGTAACGAGTTTTTAGAGATCGTTACTATTAATAGGGTAATTCTTTCGTAGCACGACAATGCCCCAGTCGGTTGCGTCTGCCAATATACTTTTTCCGTAATCATGCAGTATAGTAAACAGCCGAAAAATCGAAGAAACAAAAAACTTTTACCAAACGCATTAAAATTTAATTATCTATCAACCTGTATAATTTTAAAGCGTAGAAACCGAATTTGTTATCGTTAATTTAACTTATCCGAATACTAGTCAATCAAAGATGGCATCGATTTTTTTTAGGTGGTCGCTAAATTTAGGCTTAAAAGATAGTTGGGAAAAAAAGGCTTACCCTACCACTAACCTTAAGTATAATAAATTTACAATCAGTTTCCACACTTTAAAATTATACAGGTCGGTAGAAAATCAAACTTTAATGCGTTTTGTAAAAGTTATTTGTTGTATGTATATACACATTTTTTTCGATTTCTAGCTGTAGACTATACTGCATGATTACTACTTTGACTACTATAAATATATATATATATATATATACATGTTCCAACAACGTTCGTAGAACACTCTCGATAAGTCTACTGTCTGTGCCTGCTTTGTTTTACGTGTTAATTCTTTGTGGCCGTGTGTTTAGAACGCTTTCTTGCAGAGTCTACAGTAATTCTGTAACTTGGTTCGAATCTTGACTGTCAGAAATTATCATCTCCTACACTGATGATAACAAAAGCTTGAAACGCCGACGTATGTAGGTAAAAATAATTTAATATTTACTTGAAAAAATATTGTTATCAGCTCCTTTAAGAAATTGAAGTTGAGCCCTGTTCGGGGAGTTAAAAATAGACTGTCACGTAGCTATATGCCATGTTCTGACAACGTTCGTTGAACACTCTCGATAAGTCTACTGTCTGTGCCCGCTTTGTGTAGGCATAAATAGAACTTGATTCCCTTTCTTTACGTGGTTATTTCTTGTGGCCGTGTTGGAACGCTTTCTTGCGGAGTCTAGGGTGATTCTGTAACTGGGTTCGAATCTTGTGACTGTCAGAAATTATCATCTCCTACACTGATGATAGCAAAAGCTTGAAATGCTGGTGTATATGTAGGTAAAAATAATTCAATATTTGCTTAGATAAATATTGTTATACATATATATATATATATATATATATATATATATATATATATATATATTCCATGATAAATGCCAGTATACTGAAATCATATGCCCTTAATAGGGTTAAGATGAAAATTCATATACACTAAATGTACAAAAGCAAGGAAATTCCCAAACTTTTACACTTTTATCATCATTAATTAAGGGTATGACTACATATCAACCAAACCATTTCATTATCACATCACTACAGTATAAATCTCTATGCATGAGTGGATGAAGTGTGTGAGGTGCGCTGAAGAAAAATTCTTACCAGTAAAATACATAGCCCTGTTGTGCTTGCATACCCTTAATGACAATACAAGTGTAGAAATTTTGGAATTTCCTTGCTTTTGTACATTTAGTGTATATGAATTTTCATCTTAACCTTATTAAGGGCATATGATTTCAGTATACTGGCATTTATCATGGAATGTCACTACTTTTCTAAAGGCTATGCCTCAATACAATGGTCATTTTTAAGGTTTTTTGGAATTTTCTGGAAAACTAAGGTATATGGTAAACTGAAATTAAAATGCCATCAACTAGACCCTAGAACCTCTATCTCTACCCAAAATCTGCCAAAAATCAGCTGAATCCATCAAATAGTTGATGAGATACAGGGTGGCACATACGTACGTACGTATGTACACATGATTTCATGATTGAACTTTCTGGATCTTTGGGTTGCCTTGACTAATGATGCTGAAATTCTACACACTTATAGAACCTATCAAATAAAAATGTTGTGCAAAGTTTTAACTAATTTGGTTTATTGGTTTTCGAGTTATGATTGATCAAAGAAATGAGATTTCCAGCATAGGTCGTTTTTGAAGTCTATTAAGGGATAGAGCGCTCTCGCGCCTCCCTTGATATATATATCTTAATTTGTAGGCTACTTGGGCTGAGCAAGACCCACTAGATTGTTAAGCACATGTTTTTTTAAAAATTGTTTTGGAGTCATTTTCATTGTCTCATTACAAATTTAAATTGTAATATTGTAATACAAATAATATGTGTTACAATTTAAAATTTTTTTATGATCTCAAAGTACACGCACACACACTTCCCCTAATATGCTTGTTCTCTAACCCCTATCAACCCTTTCTGACCTTTACCAGGATGTGGATGGCGAGGTTATTGAGGTTGTTAAGAAATTTTGTTACTTTGGCGATTGGAGCACGGGATGGAGCAGGTGCTAG
The DNA here is from genome assembly GCA_963556195.1 of Sepiola atlantica. NCBI lineage: Eukaryota > Metazoa > Mollusca > Cephalopoda > Sepiida > Sepiolidae > Sepiola > Sepiola atlantica. Next base: position 30,719,547 of record OY744526.1, read on the forward strand.
TTTAATAGCAAGAATTCGAAGTGGATGGAGGAAGTTCAGGGAACTTTTGCTATTACTAACCCACAGATCGTTACAAGGAAAGAGTCTATCAGGCATGATGCATGGAAGTGGTTCGCAAACAAATGTAAGATTTTATCAGCTTATCCGCTACGTGTCTCTGGGGACTTCTTGTCTATGATGCAACATCCTGAACACATCAACTCTAACTGAACCTGTATTGGAAAATTCCTTTTTCTTACTTAATCTAACCTTACATGGGGAATTCCGTTTCTAACACTTTAATACACCCTCGTCCCATATTGCTACAGATCCAGTGTCAACGCAGACTATATTGACATTATTGTAAAAAGCCTTACTCCTTTCATGCGTACTGTTGTTCCACAACAACAAATAGAAAAGTCTTTATAAATTATCATAAATTTTTATTTGACCAATTATATATCGTTTTGTAAGAGTCAGGGACATCAACGAATACGTTTTGTCTCCATTATTTGTCGTTACGAGCCTTTTTGAAAATCAGCTCAATTTGAAGTCACGTGGTTCAAGAACAAGTAAGATCAGGTACATAAAATTTCTGTAAAAAATCATGCATGAAATGATTAATGCACAATTTATGCCACTATTTGATCGCTCGTCATTTTTTTTCAGCAACGCCTTTTATGTTTATCGTGGACAAATCACGATAATACAACATTGTGGAACACATTGATACGGGACTACTTTCCTACAGACTTCAACATGGTCGTCTTCAAGTCCAATGTCAACAAATACTTGTCCAGTCGTCCTCTTAAGTAACCGAATTTTGTCCATTCATCGTTTTCAATCCTCTCATAGTATTGTTCATCATCCAATCTCACTGCTGACAATGAAGGGAGGTTTTATCACGACTTCTTCCTTGCATGCAAGCTTACCCACATAGTTGATCAGCCAACACGTGTACCCGATGCCGATGGACACTTTGCAAACCTTCTCCATCTCTTTCTGACAACTAGCCGTGAACAGTGCACATTTACTGTGCTGTCTTCTATAGGATCCGCCAACCACTCAGTTGTCTCAATTAAAATCCAAACGACGTTCAACAAGTTCCTGTGATGTCCCTTTCCATCGCAAAGTTTATCGATATTCAAGCGCCGATTGGGACAGCTTAAGATCCTACATATCTGAACTCCCTCTTAAATCCATTTTCAAAAAGAATGTGTCCTGCATAGCATCAGATATATCTGAGTGGTTTACCGTTACGATTGAGAGCTTTATACCCTCCAGAATATTCCAACAAACCAAACAGCCAGCCATAGTATACCCCTTAATGTGCTGCCACCATTGCCCACAGAAACCACTATTTCAATAACTTTCAACGAAATAGATGCTCTGAAATCAAATCCACCTTTAATACTGCCGTAAACCACTGCAAAAGGATTATAGAAATGGCTAAAGAGTCATATGCCCAATCAGTTTAGTCTAGAGTGGCCGATCAGCGATTTGACTCCCATGAGTCTTGGAAAATAACAAACAAATGACCGAAAAAGCAATATCCGAATAACCGTCCATGATGTCGGCAAACTTTTCAAGAACCTCAATACCAACAAGGAAACTGGTCCCGACAACATCCCGGTCATAGTACTTAAGAAACTGCAACCTGAAATAGCTCCTATCCTTACAAAGCTGTTCAATCGCTGCTTAAAGGAGAAATGCTTTCCATCACCTTGGAAGACTTCATTGATCTGTCCGGTATTTAAAAATACTGGAGATTGGTTCTTCTGCATCTCAGTACAGACCGATAAGTCTTCTGTGTGTTATGAATAAGTTGCTTGAATCTGTAATAAATCAACTAATTGTCAACCACCTTAACAGAAACAATCTTCTTAGTAATAAACAATACGGATTTGGTCCTGCAAGATATACAGCTGACGTGCTGATTGTGATTTCGCACAGGATCAGTGAATCTATCGATGCAGGCTTCATTTCTAGGGCAATAGCTCTTGACATATCAAAGGCATTCGACAGGGTCTGGCACAAAGGTTTGCTCCATAAGCTTGTTAGTTATGGAATACCTGGAAACGTCCTCTCAACCATCGAATCATTTCTCTCCGTTGGGTCTATAAAAGTAATTACTGATGGGCAAATGTCCGAAACACATAGCATCCATGTATTCCCCGAGGATCCATTTTAGGCCCCACCCTTTTTCTGATCTTCATAAACGATATTGCTAATCATATTCTGAGATCATTCGTTCACATATATGCAGACGACACAACTATTTATGGCAACACTCTGAAGAGCATTGAAGATCCATATCTTTCTGACTCTCTCTCTTGCAACTTGGAGCATGTGGTGAGATAGGGGGGGAAAGTGGCTTGTTACTTTTAACACCTCTAAAATCAAGCTTCTCTCTTTTCATCACCAACGCTCGGATCCTCACTTCCCCCTAGTCGAAATGAATGGTTATCTCTGCAAGGAAGCCCCCTTCTTTAATAATCTTCTAGGACTGATTTTCACCGCAGACCTGAAATTGAAGAATTACATCAAATCTGTTGCTAAGGTTGCTGGAAAGATTGTTGGATCATTCTACCGCTCCAGAAGATACCTCACCCCTGACGCAATCCTTTACCTTTATAAGAGCCAGATACGATCTAAGATGAAGTACTGCTGTCATATATGGGGAGGTACCGCTCGGAGCACCCTTTCCTGTTTTGACAGAGTACAAAATCGACTTCGCAATCTAGTGGGGTGTGATTTTTTTTTCTGTCCCTACAGCCTCTTTCACACAGAACAAATGTTGCTAGCCTCTCTTTACTGTATCGTTATGTTCATGGTAGGTGCTCGGCTGAGCTCCAATCCCTAGTACCCTCTATAAAACATCCACAGCAAGAACTCATCTAGCTACAACCACAGCAAAGAACTTCCCTTTTTCTCTTTCTTTACCAAAAAACAAAAACAAAACTTCCATGAACAAAGTTTCTTTCCTAGAACATCTCATCTGTGGAGCAAAGTACCACAATATTATGTTTCTGAATTTCAAAAATTCAGAAACATAATATCAAATCGGCACGGACCCGAAATAATACGAAAATGGAAACAACTCGAAAAGCTATTTCAAATTATACAAAAGTACCACGAGTCTGCTTCCCAATTGACTGCAACATGGTCGTCTTCAAGTAATATAAACAAATACTTGTTGAGCCGTCCTCTTAGATAATCTATTTCTCTGAAGTAATCTTCTGCCCATCCCATCCAATGTTTTCCATCCTCTTGTGGAGGTGATTACAGTCCAACTGACGATCTCTTTAACCCTTAACCTAGAGTGCCTCCTCCCCCTGCTTCTCGGGTTGGCTTTTGGCCTTGGTACGTAGTGGTGACTCAATAGCAAAAAAAAAACATACACATACATGAAATGGCGGTTTAATTGTCAGGAAATATATATCTGAGCATGTAATCGCTAAAAACGTAAAAGCTATAATAATTTTTTTTTTTCATTAGCTTTCTGCAATGTAGAAAAGAAATCATAGAAAGGCGACAGATGTTCTTTTGTTTTGATTATCTCGAAAATGCCTGATTTTTTTCTTGGTTGCCGATGGGCTTCCATACTTTATCAAGACTATCTTTTTTTTCCTACACAGAGAACGTTTATCAGCACATAAAGACGCGACTGATTTTTCGCTGTAGTGATGCTATTATTAAAGAAAGGCATCGAGTTTCTGCTGCCAAAGCACTTACTAAACTCCATTAAAGTGCCATCGTTTCAGCTTACTGTGCTGACTGTTTGGTTGTCTTACTTACTTTAGAAAAAGTGTATTACGTAGTTATTCTCAGTCACAACGATAGGCACAAGAAGCGCAAAAATCTGTATAGAATTGCTTAAAAGATGCGTACAAGCATCTATTAAAAATGGTACTGTTTATTGGTTGTTCTGACATGCAGTCGTTTGTCTGGTGCATTTATGTTTGAAATAGCATTTTTGTTGCTCTGGCATGCTAAGTTTGAAATATCGCCTTTGTTGTTCTGTTATGCTTAAGTTTGAAATATCGCATTTGTTGGTCTGGCATGCTAAGTTTGAAATATCGCATTTGTTGTTCTGTTATGCTTACGTTTTGAATAGTATTTTCGTTCATCTAACATGATTAAGTTTGAAATTGAATTTTCGTTCGTCTAATATGTTTAAGTTTGTAATATCACATTTGTTGGTCTGTCATTCTTAAATTTGAAATATACCATTTGTTGGTCTGTCATGCTTAAGTTTGAAATAGCATTTTCGTTCGTCTTACATTCTTAAGTTTAGAATATAATTTTTGTTGGTCCGTCATGCTGAAGTTTGTAATATCACATTTATTGGTCTGTCATGCTTAAGTTCTAAATAGAATTTTCGTTCGTCTAATATGTTTAAGTTTGAAATGTCATATTTGTTGGTCTTTCATGCTTAAATTTGAAATATCACATTCGTTGGTCTGTCATGCTTAAATTTAAAATATCACATTTGTTGGCCTGTCATGCTTAAATCTGAAATATCACATTTGTTGGTCTGTCATGCTTAAGTTTTAAATAGCATTTTCGTTCGTCTAACATGCTTACATTTGAAATAGAATTTTCGTATCTTGGCCTTTTGGCTTAGACCAAAGTGTAGTATCTGTTCCGATGGATACTGCACCCCATAGACTGTTATTGTCTTGGCCTTGATTTACGCCGGTCTATGGGTCTGTCCTGTGCAGTTCTAGGAGGTTCACCCTCCCAGGCTTTGCCTCCCCTCTTTGGGGAGGAGTAAGTTTATTGCTTACTGCCTGAGGTGCCCCTACCGAGGAATGCCGACGGGGCTGCCCAGGCAATTTTTAAACCCCATTTTCCCAACCCGACCTTGGGTCACATCTTACTTGTGGGAGTAAGATAAAAACTGGCTTTGTGCCTAACTCCTGGAGAGGAGTACATCAATACATGCTTACATTTAAAATAGAATTGTCGTCGGTCTTTCATGCTTACGTTCAAAATATCATTTGCGTTGGTCTGTCATGCTTAAGTTTGCAATAACATTTTAGTTGATTAGTCATACTTATATTTGAAAACTCATTTTTGTCGGTCTGTCATACTTAAGTTTGAAATAGAATTTTCGTTGGTCTGTCATGCTTACGTTTGAAATAGAATTTTCGTTGGTCTGTTATTTTTAATTTTGAAATACATTTTCGTTTATTTGTCATGCTCAAATTCGAAATAAAACTTTGGTTCCTACATACATAAATTGAATGGACACGTCTTAAGAATGGGTCTGTTCTTGTTTAATATTTACATATGTTTTTTCTTCTTTATATCTTCAATCGCACGTTGAGCAGGGAGAGATCAGATATTTCAAGTAAAGCTAGAAATTGTGTGCAATTTGTTAAGAAAGAACTTTGCAGTAAGTGGATATTAATATATCAGAAACCAGGCCAAACATCCCATGATTGATTATGAAATAAAGAACATAAGACAATATAAAATGTTACAATGAATATAAGAGATGGGTATTTCTGTTCGTACTAATCGGAAATACGTCCTCGACAATCAATCCGATAGTGACTTTTTTTGCTAAAGAGTCACCACTTATCAAGGTCCAAAGACCACTCGAGGATAAGGGTTAATGAGTGTTACTACCGTGATGATTGATAATGATGTTTGAAATTGGGCAGACGGGCTGAGGTATGGTCCTGTTCAGTCTCAGGAGGTCTTTGAGAAGGGGTTAGTTTATAAGTAATCGCCTGAGGCACCTCTACCAGGGAATGCTGACGGGGCTGCTCAGACATTTTTTGTAGGCCAGTGAGTGCAAATCCTAGTGCATTGGCTTTGCAACTTAACACTTGACCTTATGTCTAACCTCCTGGAGAGGAAAATAAAATAAGACATGGTTTTGATTCGAGTTTAACTTTCCATTTGATGGATAAAATTTTATTTCTATTAATATTTAATTTAAGATTAAAATCATAGTGTATTGCAAATCACTTTCAATATAGCCTCTCTCTCTTTCTCTCTCTCTCTCTCTCTCTATTTCTGCCTACTCAGTCTATCTGTCTGTCTGTCTGTCTGCACCCACACTGTCTTTCTCTACCAACCCACTTACTCTATATCTGTTTCTATCTGTCTGTCTCTCTATCTTTCTTTCTATCAACCCACTCCGTCTCTTTCTATCTCTTTCTACTCAACTGTGTTTCTCTGTCTCTCTATCATTTTCTTTTTATATCTATTAAATTTGTTCCCATTTGCATTCATTGGTTAGTTCTTTCTTTTCACTCTACTTGGCAAGCGACAAATGTCTGTTAAAACTGTTGTGTGTGAGACATACTTTTCTTTCACCGTCGTTTTTCTTCTTCCCTTTCATGGTCGCCGCCGTCGCCATTTCGTCCAGTGATCGCTGCATTAATTCCCCTCTCAATGGCTGCAGTGATCGTTAATGGCTTCATCAGTGTAACTAGCTGAAACAAACTTACTTCGCCCAATAAAGGAGACTAAGACATTCGTTGAGAATTTCATTTTTTTTCTGGAGAAATTATTTCACGTGAAAGAGAGACTGGATTTCTCTAAACTAAAGTAACGAATTGTTAACTGACTGTTGGGGACAAATTGAGTGAACACAACAAACAGACTTTTTTTTGGGGGGGGGGGGAGAGGGGGGAGCATTTTCGCCTTAGAGCGATTTTAAAGTTTTCCTTTAAGTTACTACAACAATATTTGCAATGTGTCTCGCTTGCATTTCATGGACCAACTCTTCTAAAAGCTTTGTCTTTCTCACAGTCACAAAAACGTGACGTCACAAAAACTAGTCCACTCGATTTTTCCTTTGTGTTTAACGTCTTTGACCCCATGCTTTGCTTTCTGGCTACACAGTTCCCTTATCTGATTAATCACTCGTGAGAATAGATTAATTTCCCAAAGTGCGTGTCAGTCTAACCCATACTTAAATCGACCCATGTCAAAATTCATACTAGTTCATTTTACTTTTCTCTAGCATAGCACCATCCATAATGCAATATATATATTTTTATATATATGTACTAGCAGGGGTACCCGGCACTGCCCGGGGCTCTCTCTTCCCCGATCGCACCCTTCAGCGCCCCCTCTCCCTGGGGTGAAAGCTGTCTCTTCCCTGGTCACCCCCACCCCTCATCTCGCTCCCCGGGGCAAAAGTAAGTACTAACTATGTCTTCCCGGTCGTCCCCCTCTCCCCTTCGATGTATATTTAGGTTATCGTTTAAAAAAAGTGATCGGGCGTCACATCTTCTTAAAAAGAGGTGTTAGAGCGTGACACGAGCAGGTAGGTAGGTAGACGCTCACGTGGTACACGTATTGTATTAGTTTCTGTAGATGTAAATCCGTTGAAACTCCAGTGTTTATAAAAAGTGCTCAATAACAAGTAGAGCTGTTCTTTAGTATAAATTTTTATTCATACAAACTTCATTGGTTACATATGTACATACATGTTTCGGTTGTACTGTTCACAGAGAGTCAACCTCTTCAGACCACAGAAGACATATATATATATATATATATATATATATATATATATATATATATATATATATATGCATATACGGATATTTTCCCAACTGAACAGACTCTATATTTTGATAACCTTTTTACGCGCGCACATTTACTTTCCTTTACTTTATATTGTTTCTTTAAATTTTTCAAATTCTGAATTTTTGCTATTCCCCTTCCAACTTATCCATCTACGTTATTCCTCTGATGATAAGATTTTAATCTTTGAAAAGCTTGGCTTAAGGAAAGAACAAATAAACATGTTTTTATCGCGTACACCTTGCATTGAGCAACAGAAGATGAAATAGATTTGCCATTCGCACATCTTTATCTCTCTTCCTTCATTTATCTTCATAATTGCTCTATCCCGTATATTGAGCTTTAATCCTTTCACTATAGGTTCCATTTTCGAAAAGTATACTTTAAATCTATATATATATATATATATATATATATATATATATATATATATCAATCTCTTATCTATCTTTCTGTTCATCTATTTATCGATATGAGACTATTAATATCTTATAATAATTCCCACCTATTTGTGTATCTCTCTCAGACTGTGTACCAATCTGTCTTTGATCATGATCATCTCCCTTTGTTCAGAATAACTCATTGAAGTAGTTCATAAAAACAGATGCAGACTTGATAATTTTCATGCATTCACACGTCGTGTATATGCGTGTCTGCTGGTATGCATGTGCCTATCTAAATTTGTAGAACTCATGCCTGAAGCAGAGTGAGAGTAAAAGAATGACTAAAGAAATTCATCTTTAATTCTTTGATCTTTTGTAGTCAGCTGACAACTATTTTAGAAGAGTGTTTCATTAGCCTGGAGTGATGTCAAATTTGGTCGCATCATCGACATTTTATTGCAGAAATACAAAAAACAAACAAGAAGAACAGAGATTATTAAGATACGTCCATTTAATCTGTGTGTTTAGTGATGCTATATTAAGAAAATAACTAGCTATTTGGAATTAAAGTGTGACAGACCAGAAAATGCTATTTAAAACTTAAGTGTGACAGACAATAAAAATGCTATTTCAAACTTAAGTGTGACAGACCATAGAAAGTACTATTTAAAACTTAAGGGTGACAGACCATAGAATGTGCTATTTAAAACTTAAGGGTGACAGACCATAGAATGTGCTATTTAAAACTTAAGGGTGACAGAACATAAAAATGCTATTTCAAACTTAAATGTGACAGATCTTAAAAATGCTATTTCAAACTTAAGTGTGACAGACCATAGAATGTGCTATTTCAAACTTAAGGGTGACAGACCATAGAATGTGCTATTTAAAACTTAAGTGTGACAGAACATAAAAATGCTATTTCAAACTTAAATGTGACACATCTTAAAAATGCTATTTCAAACTTAAGTGTGACAGACTATAGAATGTGCTATTTAAAACTTAAGGGTGACAGACCATAGAATGTGCTATTTAAAACTTAAGGGTGACAGAACATAAAAATGCTATTTCAAACTTAAGTGTGACAGACCGTAGAAAGTACTATTTAAAACTTAAGTGTGACAGAACATAAAATGCTATTCCAAACTTAAATGTGACACATCTTAAAAATGCTATTTCAAACTTATGTGTGACAGACCATAGAATGTGCTATTTAAAACTTAAGACAATACAAATACTATTTCTATTTCTAACTTAAGTGCTTTTTAAAACTTAAGTGTGGCAGGCCATAAAAATGCTATTTCTAACTGTTGCGGACCTGTAAGGGGTCGGGAAAGAAGACACGAACTCGGGATTTTTCATTTTTTATTTTTTTTTATAGAAATCGCTCCAGACAAGGCATGAAGGCACTTGATGTAAAGAGCTAATTAGAACAAATATGATTATCGCAAAGACAAGAGATACTTATTGGCCTTAGTCTTGAAAAGACCAAAATTATAGGTAGGAGGAAAACAGTCAGCAGGAAGACAGTTCCACAAGCCTGAGGTTCTTGGAAAGAAGCTACTGGAATAAGAAGCTGTATTACAATGAGGTATCAAAACAGCGAATTGATGGAGACCACTAGACCAACGAGTCAAACGAGCTGGAACAAAAGAAGCGGGAGATTAGATCACATAATTCTGAAGAACACATGCCATAATAGTATTTATAGAAAAGACTGAGACTAGCAACATCACGTCTGTGAGAGAAAGGGTGTAGAGAAGAAGAAAGGGTAGGCACAATCAAATTACAGATACGTTTCTGCACCTTATCAAGAACTCTCAAATGGGACAGAGATTCACTAATCCAAATATGACAACAGTACTCGATACATTGTCTGATTGTGGATTTGTAGAGATAGAGAATAGCCTCAGGTGTGAGAAAGTGTTTGGAGCGATAGAGAGAACCGACTTTACGAGAAGCAGAAAGAGCAATGGATCTAATGTATGAACCCCAAGAAAGATTTGATGAGAGAGAAAGGCCAAGAAGTTTCAGAGTCGATTTCTTCTCAAGAGCAACGCCACCCATGAGAATCTCAGGAAGAAAAGAGACACGCCTACGATTGAAAGACACGAGCTGAGTCTTAACTGGATTAAATGAAACAAGCCAATTCATAACTTAATTCACAACTGAACCCAAGTCAACTTTTAGATCAGCTACATATTTTGACTGATCCGAGGGAGATGGGCAAGAAGCAACACTAGAATAGAGAGTGGTATCATCAGCATAGATGTTAATTTTCTGAACAATATTCTCTGGAAGATCATTTATATCTAGAATAGAGCCTTGGAGAACACCAGCATTGCTAGTAAAAGAGAAAGAAGAGACACCATCCAAAGTTACTCACAGGCTTCGATCAGAAAGAAAAGAACTAATAATGTCAAGAACCTCACCACCAATACCATATCCCTGAAGTTTCTGTAGGAGACCAGAATGCCACACTCTGTCAAACGCCTTCGAAATGTCAAGCGCAATGTCTTTACCCTCTCCTGAATTATCCATAAACTGACAGATCCGCTCTGTTACAACAGTTAAAAGATCAGCAGTTAAATGAAAACCACACAAGCCATACTGAACATCACAAAAGAGGCCCAGACTTTCTAGAAAATGAACAAGCTTGCCGTTGATCAACTTTGCTAATAACAGAGAGAAGACTAACAGGACGATACTTAATTGGGTCAGACCGATCACCAGCATTTTTAAAGATAGGGACAACAGAGGACTCCTTCCAACAAGAAGGGAAACAGGACTTAGACAAACAGAGATTGAATAATTTAGAGAGGATAGAAGAAAGTTCAGGAGCACAATGCTTGAGAACAACAACAGGAATTGAATCAGAACCAAGATCAGAAAGAACCCTAGCAACCATTTTTGGAGTGATAATAACAGAATCAATAGACTGATCAGTTTTCAAAGGAAAACTAGGAAGAACAGCACCAGAATCATTAAGAGAAGAAATGCCAGCAAAAAGACAAGCAAAGAGATCAGTCTTATCCTTAGAAGATGAAATAATCTGAAGACCATTAAAATGAAGGGGAATAGTAGACTTGCCACTATTAATAACACTATTGTAGATTCTCCAAAAAATCATGAGACCCAACCCTTTGAGATGAGATTGAGTCACAAATCCTTTGAGAGTAGCTAGACAGCGTCAGAGATTGCTCTCTTGCAGGCATTGCTAGCTCTTCTGTAGGATTGTCTAGAATTCTCAGAAGTATAAATACAGCATATAAAAAGAGTGGTTAAACCTCTGTTTGGCTGCCAGTGTTAGACTGGGGTAGTTACAGATATTTAATTCCTTCCCACTGCAGGAATATGTGACACAAGGTCGGAAAGTGGGGGAAGAGTTAAGCCAGCGCCCCTAAATAAGGAGCACTCTGGCCTAGCAAAAATAGCCTGGGCAGCCTCGTCGGCATCCCCCGGTCAGGGTGCCTCAGGCAGTAAGCGATAAACTTACTCCACCCCAAAGAGGGGAGGCTAGGCCTGGGAGGGTGCACCTCCTAGGACAACCCAGGACAGTATACCTCAGCCCGGCAGATAAAAGGCCACCGAAATGGCCCATTTCCTGCTGGACTGATTGTCGAGAACGAATCCTCGACTGGTATTACCCCATCCCGACGTCCTCAATCAACCAAAGTTGATGAAAGACTGATCGGGCTAGGATAGTTACAACACCGAGAGGCATGTGCTCCCGGTATTTATAGTGAAGCGGAAGAGTTTATGTAGTCTGTAAAGGTAGGTACCATAACACTTTCCTTCCAAACATTACCTTCGCTAAAGTCTCAGTATCGTTTCCTTTTTGGATTGATAACGATAAGATCCGGAAACTCCCGTTTCCTTTTAGATTGTCGATGGGACTTCTTGGGGTATCTGTATGTCGAAAATGTCGTATATGGGATCCATAACTTTTTCTTCTTCTTCTTTTTCTTGTGGTTGGGTTTTTGATAATTGTTTTATTTCTAGCAACCAGTTTCTTGTATCATTGATTAATTCTTCAGTTTTTATTCTCTAGTAGTAGGAGGGTGTCATTTTTAGACCTTGTCTTTACACGAAATTATTAAAAGAAATGATACTAAACCACAATATGAAAATCAAAATTGGCGAAAAATTAATGTGGCATGTCTAAATCTTAAACCTGAAATATTTTTTGCGTAATCTAAAGGATTAGTGCTTAATCGACAATATTCTAAAGAAGAGAAAAAAAGCGTTGAGAAAAACCTTCGAGCCTGCTCTCCTGTAAAATTATTACTGGTTTTTATTTTAAACTAAAAAGAAATATATATATTTTGTTAATAAAGTATTTATACGATTAAGCATACTTTGTTATATACCAAAAAATCTATTATTAATATAAATAAACGGTACATAGTACATGTGTTAATACCTTCACAAACTGGACTCCTCACATATGTAACTATTGTTACATACATTATCCTCTGGCGTTATCTAACATATAAAGTTATCTTGTCGGATTTTATAATTGGGACAAAAAATAGCATCGCATCTGACACATCAATAATTGATTTTGCCTAATTATTTTATCTTTTATTTCCCGTCCAGCATGTCTTTTTATGATATCAAAATGTTTTGGCTTCAGTTTGTTTGAAAAAAAATCCGGTTAGGAAGATTGTTACGACGGCAACGATCTTAAATAATGAATCAAATAATGTAAGAGAGATAAATTTTTGCAGCTTAAAATATGACTTATCTCCCTTACATTTTTTTAATTCAATATTGAGAATTTTTTCAATCTCTTCTTCTCTTTTTTATATTGAAAACATTTTGTGTTTACTTCGCATGTTTCTGTGTATATGCATGTTTCTCGCCTATATGTAACCTTTTGACTCGGATCAAAGCGTAATATCTGTTCTGATACCACACTTCATCTGTTCTGACCTACATCAGTGAAGGAAAAATCCTTCTAGACTGAGGCAATTTAGCATTTTTTTTGTCCCAATTCAGAGTGCCCGTTTTTGGGGAGTTGAATTTTCCCACCATTAAAAACAACCTTGTGTCTAACTCTGCTCTAGTGGGAAGGAAAGGTAATAGGGACTTGCTCATTATTATTATTTAAATTTTTAAATTTTTTTCTCATTTATCTTATATAATAAAGATTTTGTCTGTATGTCTGTCTGTTTGTCACATTTTTTTAAACGTAATAAGTACATTGCGCAATTTGTCTCATTTCGAAATAGCAGAGATCTTAACTACCTTTTAGAAAAGGAGAATATTGCATTAATAGTAAAAAATAAATTCCCAACAAATAAAGCGGATGCTATGACCAGAAATTGAAACCGAAACCTTGAGATCTTCAGTCTGAGGTTCTTCCAACTGACGTATTTGGACTTTCTTATAAATAGAGCTTAAAACATTACCATAACAAAAAAAACTATAGCTTTGACGTGACGTCGTACGTTTATTATTTACGTCATGTTTCAAAACATGAATTCAAACATAAGCGATAATAATAACAAAATAATTAATATAAAACAAAAACAATTGCCACAATCGGCTGTTTATTAGCAAACTGAACACTTACATTATATATAATCGCAAAAATATGCGACCCGAGGGAGCATATAATTGCTAGTTTTTAAAATCTTAATTATTTTTAAATTAAATTAGTTTAGAAATGTGAAAACAATGATTCCCGGGCAACGTCGGGTAGGTACAACTAGTATAAGATAAAAACATGTCTCGAATTGAATGTTTTTGAGTTATTGACTGTTTGTGATTTATATGTTAAGTGTTCGACATGAGGAGAAGACATTTCAACAACAACAACAACAAAAAAGCAAGATAGCAGCTTAAGTCTATAGAGACAGTCATTAATAGATTAGGCTGAGATTAATGTATTTGGGGATTTATGTATTTTGGCTTTTCCCTCTTTATTTTCATGTTAAATTAGAAAAAGGATTAATAGCTTTATGCTGTTTGTTCGTTTGTTGAAGACGTTTCTATCCTTTGAAGGAAAAGTAATGCTAAGAATAAGTAAACGTTCTGGTCGTACACGGAAATTCAAGCTGTGTGTGTGTGTATGTGTGTGTGTGTGAGAGAGAGAGAGAGAGAGAGAGAGAGAGAGAGAGAGAGAGAGAGAGAGAGAGAGAGAGAGAACAAGAAATTGGGAGTAGAAAACTTGCTATAGAAAAAGGGGGATCAGTATACAGGTATTGGCTCGGAATATTCAGGAGATAGTTATCTCCCTTGAATCATTTTCAAGTTATATCCCCTGAATTATACTGAGTAACAAGACAATGCACTCTTCCACCCGGAACTACAAAACAGACTCGCTCCATTCATACATTAGATTCAAATGAGTTTCTTTCTATTTACTGGCGTTTAGCTTCTCATGACGTATTATTTATTGTTCCCCGATATGTATTCAACCATGGCCTTTCTTTACTGGTTGCACCTATCTGTCCCAAATAGATATTCAACCAGGGTCCTTTTCTCCTGGTCTCAGCATTCATTCCCATGTATCATCAGAGTAAGTCGTATTTATTTTGCATTGCCCATGCATCTCTATCAATTCTTTGCCCTGTCAACACATGTCTATTACCATCGTGTTTGGGACAATTCTGTGGACTCTTTCGTTAGTAATTCCGTCTATTTTCATCTTTTATCTATCATGTTTTATTGTGTGCCTCTTATGTTTGTCTTTGACGAACTGTCTCTCTGAGAATAAATGTAAATATATGTACATTTCACCGTTTCTTCATCATTATATTTTTTCTCATCATTAAATTTTTTTGCTTTTACTAAAGAGTCACCACTTATAAAAGTCCAAATGTCACTCAGGGCAAGGGTTAATGAGTTTGTCAGGTGGACAGTGAGACAACACTGTGATGATTGCTAACGATGATTGTAAATGAGCATAATTTTATTATTTAAGAGAGCGGCTCAACAAGAATCTGTTTACATTGGAATTGAAAACGACCATGCTGTAGTCAGCTGGGAAGCAGTGCCGCGGTATTGTGTTCCATATATGGGTAGTTCTAGGAAATAAACCTAGCTTGTGGAAGTTTTGCTTAGTTTTAGGCAGAGAAAGAGAAAGGGAAATTATTGACAGCGGTTGTAGCTCGACGAGTTTTTATTGTGAATGTTTCACAGGGGAAACATGGATTGGAGCTCAGTCGAGCACCTGCCATGAAAATAACGATAGAGTATAGAAAGACTAGCAACCTCTCTTCTGGAAGAAAAAGATTGTAGGGAAGAGAAGACGACATCCCCAACTAAATTTCGAAGTCGGTTTTGTACTCTGTCAACGTAGAAAAGGGTGCTCTAGGAGATGTGGCAACAGTACTTCATCTTAAGATGTATTTGACTCTTATGCAGGTAGAGGATTGCGTCAGGCGTGAGATACATTCTGGAGCGGTAGAATCATCAAACCATTTTTCCAGCGATCTTAGCAACGGATTTGATGTAAGTCTTCCATTTCAAGTCTGAAGTGAAGGTCAGTCCCAGGATCTCGTGTGAACTCAATACACACACATACACGATGGTAGGTGCTGTGCTAGAGATGATTTTCCAACACGTGTGTCGCTATGAAATGTAAAATAGAATATAAAATATTCTATATTTTATAAGGGTTTGGTTCGATTTTGCTCAATGTCGATTTGACATAAGTCTTATGGCGGCTAAAGTTGAAGGAATGAATGAAAGGAGAAACAAAGAAAGAAGAAAGAAAAAAGAAGAAAAACAAAGCAAGAATAGTGTGGAAGAAAGTGAAAAGTAAAACTAGCGTGATTGTGAGAATTGATAAGAAATAAGAGAAGTCGTCTTGTAGATTACCACTTACAAGATTTTTTTGCTCCCCCTATTTCCCTTTTCCATCACAAGAATTGGTAAGTAGTATGTTTCGGAAGTTTTTCAGATGAGGATTCATAATTTACATTATTTAGACTATTCGAACTATTGTTCTCATCTTGAATGTTATTCTTACAACGTTTTGGCCGATGTAACTTCCGACCTTCTTCAAATGTATCTTGTCGAACTCGGGAATCTGTACGGAATTTCGAACGGAACCCTTTATCAAGTCCATGAGTAGCTAACCTAGTGGAAACGCTGTGAGAATAACATTCAAGATGAGAACAATAGTCCGAATAATCCAAATTGGTAAGAACTATTCTTCATTTTCTATTCATTCACAAAGAAAAAATCGTTAAAACTTGTTGAAAGAACCCCAGAGAAGAATTGCAGCATCAGCAATAGAAACAGTAAAATTATAGCCAGGGGTTGTTCTTGGACAAAGGGTTATACCCATGTGGGGTCCCCCGACCAAAGGTTGATGGAGAGATGCCTTTATAGCGGCATGTTATTCCCACTGTTCGATGTGGCCCGACCATGTGTGGATAAACTTAACAGAATAAAACAAAGGGAAGAAAGAAAACATTATTATAATATCTGAAATTATATTAGAAAGAAAGCGAAGGAATAATAAAGATTACACACAAGAATGGTATTTTGTAAAATCAACAACGATTTCCTCTGCGTGCGTTCGGCCGGAAAGCGGAAAGAGAGTGTGTGACTTGTTTTATAGGGAGTTAAATCACGTGTGGTCAAGCTGACCTGTTGGTTCCTGATTGGCCGGAATCTTCGGCCAACGTGCTTTCACGAGATAACCTCTTCTTCTCTATCTAAGAGACGAAGAAGGGTTGAGCAAACAGAGAAAGAAAAGAAGTCACAACAAATATCTACTTGGCCGGTAGTAGCGTCTGCTACAAAATAATTATGAGTCGGGGAAAGAGGACATGAAAATGCTGTTAAGATGAAGATGGGAAAGATTTTCTCCTTTTATCATCATTATTGCTGAGACGTAATGAATTTAAAAAAAAATTCCACAAGGAACAGAAAGATGGAGTATTGATTTACTCCTCTCCAAGAGTTAGGCACAAGGCCAGTTTTTATCTTACTCCCACAAGTAAGATGTGACCCAAGGTCGGGTCGGGAAAGTGGGGTTTAAAAATTGCCTGGGCAGCCCCGTCGGCATTCCCCGGTAGAGGCGCCTCAGGCAGTAAGCAATAAACTTACTCCTCCCCAAAGAGGGGAGGCAAAGCCTGGGAAGGTGGCCCTCCAAGAACTGAGAAAATCTGTTCAGCAAGATGTCAAATCAATCACTCATGATTATTATTTCTTTGTCCCCCCACCCCATGGGATGGGAATCAGCTGAAAACATTTTTTTATAAAGACTTTCTTCCTCCATGTGGTCTGAATTTTGTTGGCCTTATCATAGTCACATGCCAGATTCATCCCCTGCAGCTGTTCTCATTCTGTCTGTATTGCCTTAAGGGAGTGTGGATGTATTGTTCAAGTTTTACGATATAACAAACACACAATTTTGAACTCCTTGTGAATTATGGCCTAGTTCAAAGTCAAGACGTGTGAGTTGGTGCACGTGCGTGTAAGTATTTCTTCTCTGACCATTTTACTGTTTTTTTTTTTTTTTTTACTATCGGGTCATTGCTTATCAAGGCCAAGAGCCACTCGACGATAAGCGTTAATGAGACGGGAATGATTTCTAGTCAAAAGATGAGGAACATCATGGGAATACTAACATTGGTCAATTGTATGAACGGAGTTTGATTACTTATGGGGCGGTTTATGACAAAGATTTTTTCATATTGGATTTGAAGACAACCAAGTTGTAATCATCAGGGAAGCAGTCTCGTGGTAATGTGTTCCACAGATGGGAAGTCCTTGCAAGGTAACTGTATCCATGAAAATTCCGCCTGACGTTAGGCACATGGAGGGAGAAAAAAGTCTTTTATTTTTGTAGTCTGTGACCCATTGCTTTTCACGTACTGTTTTTTTCTCCTCTGGTCTACCTAGAGAAAACTCCCTATTTATGATAACCCTGTAATCTGTTATTAAAAAAAAAACTAACTCCAACTCACGGAAAAATTGCCAACTCCTGACTTCCCGCCTCTGGGCTAGAAACAATCTAACACCCGGATGCAAATTCTGGAGTTTATTTAAAAAATTCTGAGCCTGACTCTCGTACTTCAATTAAATAAAATAAAGTTATACAAAGTGTAAAACAAAAAATAATTAGAATTTCTAAAGCTAACTTCATCAGCTAACTATAGAAAACGAAACAGTTACTAAAAGACATCGCCCATAGCCTTTGAAACAGGTCTCCATTCAAGGCGATCCTTAACACGATGAGGAGGCCTTTAATATAACTAGGGCGTATATTGTCAGTACATGCGAAACTGATGCATAACACTAAAACCAATTATCGCGGGCCTTGTAATAATTTAAACAAAGCATTGAGGGTGATTGCGTCTGTGTGTGCGAGTTGTGTTCATGGTAGTATCAGAGTTTGTGTGAACAGCCTCTCACAGTGCTGCTAGAATATGTTCGTCAAGTGAAATGCTGTGAGTTGTTTGCATGTGAAGGAAACGTTGCAGTTGTTTGCTATTTGAAAGTTTGCGCATCAGTGCCGATAAGACTGGTGTTATTTTCCCCACCACAGATTGCAGTGGGATTCGAAGTGGGCGAATCATTGGCAGGAAAATACAGTTCGTTCTGGTGTGGAGACAGGATATGTCATGGTTGTCTGTTGACGAATCTGCCCAGGTTGTCTGGGTACGGTCTTTTATAGACATTCACATAGAATGATTGCGTAACGTTTTTCTTTTGTGCATAACATGCCGATTGGCTCGTTGTGATTAAGCGTTATGCTTGAGCCTGCACATCAACTTGGTTAGTCCTGACAAGCAACAAACATCCATTTGATGTAACAATTTTGTCCTTTATGAATGTTTTGTGACAATCAGAAACGTGCATAATGGGGGGGGGGGGGGGGAAACTGACGGAGCAGCGCAAATTAGGGGGGGAATAGCATCTAATCATTTTCAACCTATCTCCGTTTCTAATAATAGATCTCAGTACTAGGACTTATCTTTTGGGCATACAATCAAGGAGATGACCCCAGGGATCACCAGGGTATTACCAGTCCTCCGTATGCCACTGGGGACAAGCAAAGGTGATTAGCACAACTGGACCATCATGAAAATAAAATTAAAATTGGATAGTCTTGGATACACTGAAAAAAAGGTGTCATTCTTCATCACAAACATTCGCAGGATTATTCTGGAAAAAGAAAAGATTTATTGGATGGAAAGTTCACCCCTCCCACCGGATACCCACTTTCAATTACTAACTGTTATATACGTGGTGTGGCGGTGATCAATTGAAGACGTTGCACCTGCATATCCGTTTTTGATTTTGAAGGTAGTCGTTACCTGATCGTTAACTGATCGTTGCTGGAAACGTTGTGAGGCTGAACTGCTGTAGTAGCGGAAATGTCAAAATTATTTAAAGCAAGCTTTTTCTGGCTTTGAAATATATAGCGCTAACTCCTAGATGATTCGTCACTAGACAATTGGTCCTTTACTCGGGTCCCACATACAGCCGACACAGTGAGAAGGTGTGTAACGTGAGACTCTTATTTATTTTGGTTTTAAGTTCCCATCTTCATGTGTGTTTTCGACTCGTTCTCTAGACGCTGACTTATGATTTTGTAATTTTCTTCTCCCTTCCCTGATGGCATCGTCTTCATCCAATTCCCCTTTATTTATCCCATTCCCACGTTTTGTTAACCTGGGCGTTTTAACCCTGCCAGACAACTTGTCCTTGAATAAGTATAAGTACAACCACACAGAAGATAAACATTATTTAAAACAAGTTGGCATACCTGGCATTCAATGTATAACATAGAAGAATTCCATGATTTGTAGAAACAAACAGTTCAAAAAGATTTTTGTTCACATTATATACTGCTGTTCTTGTGGTTATGTCATAACGTTTTGGCTTTTATACTTTCCATCCTTCTTCGGGTGTTTTGGTAACTTTCTGGGAATTCCAAACAGAAACCTTTATTTAATTAACTGGAGTAAATTTTCTGATTCCGTGTTTCATGCAATTTAGATATCTCATATCAGTTAATTTCATTTTTTATTTAGTTCCTTCACTAGAGATTGAACTCAAAACCTCTACCTAGAATTAATTCTGGAACGTCTCGTTAATAAATTCTTTTATCTAATTTGCTATATATACACATTTTACCTTGAGGTTGTTAATTCAATCTCTCATGAAGGTGTAAACATGTGCAATGTTGCATGTTTAGTGGGGTGAATAGAAGCCTGCAATGGGAAAATATTTAGTTAAAAGAAAAGAACACAACAAATAGACTGGCATCTTTGAAATAATAATGTTTACTTGGATACAGGGTTTCATTCTGTGATTGCGAGCCACTTGAGATTTTACAAAAGCTGTGTACATTTCAGATGGTAGGCCCCCATGGTCAATCAGTTTTTATGTCCATGGATGTTAAAGCTGATAAATCTCGAGTGGTCTTGTGGTGTGGTCCAATTGATATCTATATAGGTATGTTAGAAAGCAAATTCTCAGCTGAAATATTTGCATTTATCAATGATTGAATTCTTCCATCTAAAAATTTATAGAAATGCTCTCCCCCACCAGCTCTGTGAAATTAGATATTGCCAATCAGGTAAATCGGATGAGATCACAGACAGATCATCTTCGACTATAAACACCGAGTCACTCAGGAAAACCATTAGAAGAAATGAATACCATTACTTTGCTGAACATTATACCGAATGAAAGCCTACATCATCAAATGTACTCTCCACCGGGAAATATTTTAATTTAATCTTAGTATTATATAGATTAAATTCGCGACCAAAAGCAGCAGAATATTAAAGTTTTTTTCTTAATAATATGAAACGTGTAAAAATATAATAAATAAATATTTTGTTATTTGTTATACACTTTCTTCAAATCTGATGCATGTCCAATAAACTACCAATAAATAAATGTACTTTTAATATATATATATATATATATATATATATATATATATATATATAAACTTAAAGAAAGAGGCAAAATGCCTTCAAAACACTATGTGTTAGATGCAGATATTTTTATTAAAATCAAATTATTTTTTTTTTCATTTTGACTTTTTTATCTAATAATTTCGCTTGATATAACAAGCCTCGTAAGAGCTTTAAACAAATAAAAGGTATTAACCTTATTTTTTTCCGTAACAATCCTTCCTGGTCTTGTAGAAGTTACGTCCGATGTTGTGTGGACTTAACGGTGTAAATGTCTCTTTTAAATTGAACTTAAATCGCGCATGGTCGCTGGTAGATATAAATTTAGGAAAGTTCATTTTTTTAAGCCCCCTTTACTAAAGGGCGGGTACTCTGAGTGAGTTTAATAACAAGCAGTACAAATAGCTTCATGCAAGATCCAAACACAGTTTGTTGATCACTTTCATCACGTGTAAATCAGGCACCGACTCGCTATTTACAAAGTTAAATTCCTCTTCAATTATTAGCTAATTCGTTGTGGCCGACGGGGGAACGCTCTTGACTACAAATCAGTGGCGATTTGTGATTGGAGTTCGAGCCCGCCGACCGTAGAGAATTAACTTCCTGCACTGAAGATTACGTTAGCATGAAACATCGATGTCTGTAGGTAATAAATAATTAGTATATATATATATATATATATATATATATATATATATATATATATATTTACTTTCACTATTGGTTATGGCCACGGAATATATATTTCATGATATGACTAACAATGAACATTGTCTTGTAATAGCTGTAAACAACTGTAATATAATTGTGTATACTATTTATTTAGAATATTATTTGAAAATAAACGATGAACACATGGTGTCTGATGATTCAAATCATAAGAATAATTCGTTGTATTTCTATATAATTCTATTGATTTCAATAAATTGATTAATTATGCAAATTTGAGTGGAATTTAATGAAACGGAATAAAGATGGCTACCACTACAGAAAATCACGACGTTGCAGGCGATCTTTAACATGACTATGGCATAAAGAAGAGGGAAGAATGTTGTGTATACATATTTACAGGTAATCTAATCTGAAAAGAAAGAGAAAAGCAACAGGCTGGGGAAATGGAGATTTATTAAGAAAAACACTGGAAATGTGTTGAACTATGGTAATGTGGTTGGAGATATAGAAGGTGTTGATAATGGGTGTGTGTGTTGTGTTGATTTTACTGTGGCTCAGTTAGTGCCGCATGACAGTACATTAATCAGTGTTATTCTGCTGTTTTCACGTTAAAGTACCTATTTATTTTCTTCTTTGTGAAGAGAAAGAGTTAGACACAAGGTCGGTTTTTAATGTGGGGAAAATCCAACTTCCCAAAAGGGGAACTCTGGATTGGGACAAAAATAAAAATTGTGTCAGTCTAGAAGGATTTCTCATTCACAAACCTAGGACAGAAAAGGTAATGCATAGTATCAGAACTAATACTACATTTTTCTCCTAACCAAAAGGCCAAGGAGAAAGTCTCTTCTAAACAGTCCAACATGAAAAAGCTGAATCACCAGTCCGCCAATACACGTTATTGCCACCGCCGCCGCCGCCGTCATCGTCGTCATCATCAGCAGCAACAGCAGCAGCAACAGCAGCAATTTAACGTCCGTTTTACATGCTGACATGCGTCGGATGGCTTTAAGAAAGTGACTTCCAAACTAACCTATCTCTGTCTATGTCTTTATTTATCCCCCTTTCCCTCATATCCATTTTTATCACTTCCTTCCATGTTTTCCTTGGCCTTCCCCTCTGAACTGAACCTGATACCTCAACTGTTCTACATCTACTTATCCAAGAATACTCATCCATTCTTTCAATGTGGTCATACCATCAAAGTCTTTTGTTCTGCACACATCTCCCTATACTGTTCAGATGTAATCTTCCTCTGAATTCATCAGAACTAAACCTGTCTTTAAGACTCACATCACACATCCATCGTATCTTTCTTATATCATTTCCCTCCATGCAACACATGTCCTCACCCTTCACTGGCCAGGTTTCACTTCCATACATCGTCACACTGTGTAGACATGCCTGATCGTAATAACCAGGCCGGTCCCCTGGAAAATGACGTCATGCTATAAAGTAACAAACGAGATCTGTCGAACAGTCAAACTATGGGCATTTTGACCCCTCCTTTCACTTAAAAATTCATCAAAATTCAGGAAAATCAACCAATTTTAATTAAATTTTCAGTATTTATTCATTAACGATCACGAAATATAATTAACCCATTAACTTTATTAGAAATCTTAGTGTAAATGTATTATTTCGTGTAAACACAAACGCCTTTACTAAAGTTAGATCACAGGGTACTAAAAAACGCATGAATGTATTTTTTAATTAAAATAAAGCATCGTAGATGTTAACAATAACAAATCTTTTAAAATAGCTCTCATATATTACGAAAAAAAGCCCCTAAATTCCGTGTTAATAAAATCAATATAACTTAAAGAAAAATTAATGCCTGAAAATAACGATATTATTATTTATTGTTTGTTTAATATTTTCACAAAAAAATAACATTGCAGAAATAATACGACGCGGTTTTCTAATATTTGCACATGCCTAATGAATGAGAGCTTTTTAAAAAGTCTTAGAAAACTTTAAAAATTGCATTTAAAAAACGAAAAGAAAGGAACACGATTCGATTTAGACTGAAACTCATTATTCAATATGAATTAAAAATAACAAAAAAACAAGAATTCACATTGAATAGTTAATTGTTTAAAGTTACAATAATATCAACCTATTATTTTTTGTGTAGAAAAAAGTTTTAAATACATCACTTGACATACTTTGCTATATTTCGTATGACTGAAGTTATCCCCTTTAATAAAAAGACATTTACTTTTAGGCCATTTTTACAATTCTCTTGGCAATCTGGAACGACGCAAGCAGAAGGCAGCTTTATCTTTGGGAAATGATAGAGAAAAAAAAAACGTAATTGTAAAAGTAAAGTCGGTTTTTAGCGTGACTTTCGTAACGAAGGTCGTGGTCTTCGCAACAAAGGTTCTTACTAACCACTATCAATGACGTCACCAGAAAAAATCGACTTAGTACACCGGCCCGGGTTTACTTTACGACGGCCACATCCTGATAGCCTCTTCCCTTAATCGACAGTAGTAACGCTCTGTGGTTAGTAATTGTAGAAATTCTCTAGACTTACTTTATCCACTCCTAATTCTTGCAATCACAATAGCACCTGTTCCACTCTGTGCTCCAATGGTATCAGCAAGGTAACAAATCACTTTTTCGAATGTGTGCATGCTCTATCAACTCAATGTCTCTTCAAAATTTCACCAAGTCTTCTCTTATGGCAAGCTACAGATGACTGGCCAATCAATTCATGCGACTCCCTTTAAAATTTAAGTCAACTTATTTTTAGCTTACTTTGATGTAAGAGAACTGTTATCTTTCTTTTACAAGATATCACTATATCTCGTTTGCCGCCTCAAAATTATTCACTAGACACGCCCTAACCATCGTTACTTATTTTTGCATATGCGATAATGATTAATAGCGTGTTTGCATTTTTTTTTCATTTCTCAAACCATAATCGCAACTTAAATTACTAAATATTTTCCCTGTAATGCATAAAGTCGACCCAACCCCGACAAAGAATCACCTGTGCTGTACATAAAAGTCTCGAACGACAAGAGGTGTAATTTACTGTAGTTTTAAATAGTAAAAAGTGAGATACAGTGAAGCTTATTTGAACTGTCGACCTCCGGGTTACAAATGATTCGCATTTCGGACTCCATATAAGGTGGATGATTCGCTTGTTTGTTTATTTACTCCTCGCGGAGTTAGGCACAAGGCCAGTTTTATCTTACTCCCACAAGTAAGATGTGACCCAAGATCGGGTCGAGCAAGTGGGGTTAAAAGCCAGCGCTCGAGAGGTGAGCACTCTGACCATTTAAAAATTGCCTGGGCAGCCCCGTCGGCATTCCCCGGTAGAGGCGCCTCAGACAGTAAGCAATAAACTTACTCCTCCCCAAAGAGAGGAGGCGAAGCCTGGGAGGGTGGACCTCCTAGAACTGCACAGGACAGGCGTGCAGTATCCATCGGAACAGATACTACACTTTGATCTTAGCCAAAAGGAACGTCGATTTTATGCCCCAATCCTTTTTTGGCACTCCATACCAGTTGAGAATACATCCTCGGCAATCAGTCTGATTGACGGCAGGCCACTGTCGAATCAGCTAGCCCTTCTCTGTCGGGCTGAGGTATTGTTCTGATCAGTCTAAAGTGGTCCACCCTCCCAGGCTTTACCTTCTCTCTTTGAAAAGCCATTTGATGTAAAGAGCTAAAAAAAAAATAAAATACTAGTACCAGAATGCACTACCTCTTGTGCTCTGGCATTCAATCCTCACCTTCCAACATTGTGTCACTTCTTTTCGCGGTGGGAGGGAGGTAAATACATACAACTTGAAACGTCTCTAGTGTTTGTTGTCAGGGAGTTATTCGCGATAACAGATGTTTGTTAGACGTGGTGTCGGTTGGAGACGTGAAGCTTTTGGATTATTGTGGAAAACAGAATACGAGCTATATCCAGTCTAAACTTTCACGCTACTGTTGCATTATAGCTTACCGCACGCGCACAAAAAAACCTTTGCGCATGCGTGTCTTCATTTTCGTTGCAACTGTCGTCGTCGTAGTGAACCCAGGTTGTTGGTCGTCTGTTGATAAATCTCACTCGGACACTGGTTGCATAGTTTTTGACAAGATTTATATCAAAGAACAGTCACAGAAACATGTTGACTCCGTATGCGAGAGAAAGAGAGAGACAGAGAGAGAGAGAAAAGAGAGAGAGAGAGAGAGGAGAGAGAGGGGGAGAGAGGGGGAGAGAGGAGAGAGAGGGGAGAGAGAGAAAGACCGCCTCGTTACATCAGCCACTAAGTGCATTCTCCCTACCCTTCTTGGGGAGAGCCGCCAGGCATGTCTTCTCTGCTTTGAATCTAGCCGGCTCAGATAAAGATAGAGAGCTTCTCCCGGAAATCACGTGGTTTGCGACTTCCGCCCTGTGTCATTCTCTGCCCCTTTGATCTCTAAGCTTTTGCACTCAAATAAGGCTTCTATTATGTAACACAAAATTCCAATTTTATTTTGGATTTTTTTCCGGCCGTCAAAATGGAAAATTCTGAACATGAAATATAATAAGATGAAAAAGATGATTCCAACAAGACTTGACCTTCAGTCATCCGGAGTTCTGATCTGTCGTGGACAGCACTCTAATTGATTTGATCACAGACACCTATGACAAGAATCAAAGTGACAATCGCATTGCATCGTGGGCACTCTATTTTGATTTCATGATGCGAAAGATTTGTTCACTTGGAATGAAACAAAGACAAGTTTAGAATCTTTAGAAACGGTTTCCGTCGTTTATTTTCTTTCGATTCTTCAAACATAAGTTAAATGTAAATTCGATTTTTATTTGCCATTGTTATCGTCGGGTTTCACATCCTTGAAGAGCAGATATTTTAAACTAAGTGAGGACGAGAAAACAATTCACTTTTCTTCAAACATAAACAAGAAAGGAAAATAGTATATATATATATATATATATATATATATATATATATATATATATATATTTAGATTTTTCACTTAGAAAATAAATTATTCAGTGAAGACCGGGATTAGGCCAATAAAAACAAGCTCGATGATACTCGATTACAGGGCACAGAACATTTATATGTGATTTTTTGAAGGCTTACCAAAGCATTCCGTTCAGGAGACCAATCATCACCACAAAATACTTTTTCTTTCAAAGATTATTTATTTATCATATATATTCAAATTAAAGAGTTTTTTCTTACACGTGTTTCACTACCAAGCAGGTACTTGCTTGGCAGATCATCAGGGAAATTAAGTATCTGGAAACCCTTATTCCAGATACTTAATATATATATATATATATATATATATATATATATATATATATATATATATATATATATATATATATATATATATATATATATATATATATATATATATATATATGGCTTTACCCGCTCCACTACTTTTGGAGCTGCTGCTGCTCGTGCTCCTGCTCCAACGGACAAAATTAAAGCTGGCTCCTCTGACGCTCCCCATTTTCAAAAATGAGCCGCTCCAGCTCAAACTCCTATAAAAAAGGAGCGACTCTTTTTCAGCGCTTCATAAACGTTATATTCTGCCAATAAGTGGTCGAAGGATAGGGGTGGGCGTCCAAGCATCTCTTCAATATGGGTGGGGGATGTCACTTAAGTGTAAGACCGTAAGATAATATTTGACAAAATCTCCCAAATATTTTGAGAGTTATAGGAGAACATGTCGGACGAAGCATAGGATTATACGTAAATTTTCGTTTCCTGAGGTATAAAATAGAAATAGAAAAATCCCTGAAGTATTTTAAAACAACTTTAATTTTCATTGCATTAACCTATTTTTTCAGGAAAGGAAAATTTGACCTGATATTTTTTCTATTTATTTTGGAAGGGAATTTAGATTTGTTTTAAGTAAATAAAGTTTTACTTTTAAACATTATTAGTGATTATTTTCTTAAAAAAAACAACATTTCTCTAGGAGAGGAGAGACAGCCAGGGCAACATTAATCGTCGTGCTGTTGTTTAATATTTGTTTGTTTTACGAACGTAACTATATTTTATATTGTATATTATTATTTACCACAGAGAAACGCGCAAGTACTTTCAAACAAATCGATTTATCCATTTTTTTCAATAGTACAATTTGGGACGAAAGAAAACCTAATGAAGTTTATTTTTAAAGATTGAATAACAAATATTTTTCATAAGTTGGGCAAACAAATCAATAAATTTTCAATAAACAATTCAGAGATCCATTTAATGTCTTAAAATTTCATACAAAATATCTGGCCTAAAGCTTGGGAGTTGAAAAAATATCGGGTCAAATTTTCCTCCACCGAAAAATTAACTGGAGCAAGTTTTATTTATTAAAATAAAAAATTTGAATAAAAAAGGTGAAGACGTCTATATTTGAAATCTCTAACAAAAACAAACTGTTTACAATTTTAATATTCGATAATAGATTTTTTAAGATAAAGAAAGATATCTAATCTACTTTCGGTTCTGAAAAAACAACAAATTAGTCAGAAAGTCTAATTATTTGCTTTTTTTAAAATTAAAATTTAAGATATTTTCTTTAATTTAATTAAGTTTAAACATCGGTTTAATTGTAGAATAGGGACCGCTGTTTTTTTTGGCTCATTTTGCTTGGTATTCGCCCGAATTTTGGATGAAACTGATTGTTGGTCTTAATTGGAATTTTATTCCTAAAATAAAATTTTCATTTACTTTTTAAAGTGTTGAGAATTTAACTTTAATTCCAGGTTTTAATCGCTGGCGGCCATGTTGGTTTTTATTGTTTTTTCCTTGGACTAAATATGTTTTCTCCTTGGAATAAATATATTTTTTTCCTTTGACTAAAGATATTTTTACTGCTTTAACATTTTATTACAGACACAAACAAAAACTTTGAACATTCTATTTACACAAGCAAGTTTTAACGGAATTTAACGAATTCAAAAGCAAACATGAAAAGGTTAAAACATACTAGTCGTGAATTTAAGAATAACAACATGTTGCCAAAAAGACGACGGGTAAAAATGTGGCATAAAAGTTCAATTTGATATATGCTAAAAATAAATTAGAATTTTTGTCACGACAAAATGCACCATTTCACCCCAAAAATCGATTTTATCGAACATCTGGGTGAATACCGAGCGAAATGTGCGAGAAAATCCAACGGACATATAGTATAATTGAACCTGAAATTCTTCATTTAAAAACACGAATTAAAAGAAAAATTGGCTTATTTATTCAATCAGCAATAAACATCCTTGTCATAAATCCAAAAAAAGTTCAAATCTGTATGAAAATAACTT
Source organism: Sepiola atlantica (assembly GCA_963556195.1). NCBI lineage: Eukaryota > Metazoa > Mollusca > Cephalopoda > Sepiida > Sepiolidae > Sepiola > Sepiola atlantica. Next base: position 30,748,316 of record OY744526.1, read on the forward strand.
CAAAAACATCTATAGACTCACTGGCGCATTAAAAGACATTTTTTGCCAAATTGTCTCCTGCCTTAAGAAAACTGTCCCATCAAAAATGTAACATGTCGATGTGAACATCTGAGAAGTTCAAATGCTGTTTCAATGTGTAACTCTCTCGTTCTTTCTTCCTCTATCTCCCTTCCTTTCCCCCTTCCTCCCCCTCTCCCTCCCTATCTCATATACATTTACCAGAGATATAATTTTAAAAAATAACTCAGAGTTTAGCTGAAACTTTCTTTTCTTTTCCTTTTTATTTCTGAATAAAAAAATCAAATAATTTTGGTTCTAGGACCGCGGAGCGATTAAATCACGCTCTTTAGTTCCAAATGGAGTTGCTCCCGCTCCACTCCCGCTGAATATAAAATGAGCCCTCCTCTCCTTCGCTCCAGCAAAAACGGGCGTGCTCCTGGAGCGCGCTCATTTTTGGAGGGCTCCGTAAAGCCCTGTATATATATATATATCTCACAGAAATGTTATGTTTTTTGGAAATGTGAAAAAATAAAAATAATAAAATAAAACCATGGTTATTGGAATATAATAGGAACTGACTTATATTTGCTCCGTTATCAATAATTGATAATCATCGAGCTGCATCTTTTAAGGAGACTACAAAGTAAAAGGATCTGATAGTATATGCTAATACATATATTGTCATTAATAATTATATATATATATATATATATATATATATATATATATATATATATATATATATATATATATATATGCAGCATTTTTTTCCTTTAAACATATTTCATTTGTCTATATTTATAAATGTAAACACTGGCAAAAGTGGGATGTTTTTCGGTGACTAAGTGGTTAACGACGGGTGCCGGGCTCGAATCCAGTTCGTTCCACAGAAACACTTTCATCAAAACCCACACCTGACCTTGTGTCTAACCTTTTGATACATATAATTATAAATATTTATTTATCTACATAGTAAAGTATACGTTTCATCCTTATGGAATCGTCAGTGTAGAGATAATTATTCAAACCCGTCGCAGGATCCGAAACCCCGGAGCAAGAGTCATGTTTAACTCACGCCTTAACCGTTACGGCCACCATGAACAACTACATAAATTGGTGAGAGTTTTATCCTATTGTGCCGAGCTGACGCGATAGTCAGCCGACGTAAACAGTGTTCAACTATGAAGGAACGTGCATTTAAGCTATGATTTTGACGGCTGTATTAATACTACTCATTAGAGTGCCAAGTCTGTCTGTCCCTCTCTCTCTCTCTCTCTCTCTCTCTCTCTCTATATATATATATATATATAATATATATATATATATATATATATATATATATATATATATATATATATATATATATAATATAGTCTCAAAATGTAATTGTCTAGTTTGATGCTTGAAAAAACCACAAGGTTGAAATAAATTATTGCATCGACAATTATGTAATTTCGTGTTATTATATTTTATGTTATTCTTGCTCTGTTTACTACATTGAGCTCTCATACCCTGATTTCCTCCTGGATTTATTCCATTATAACACAAGTATATATATATATATATATATATATATATATATATATATATATATATATATATATATATATATATATTTATTTATTCTGGTACAGAAAAATTAGTACAACATTCGTACCGTCGGTTTCAAGCACGGAAGGTCTTACCCATCCGGCTCTCTTCAGCTTAGCTTAGCTTAGTCTTTATCATAGAGTGGAGAATACGGAATGATTAAAATTAATTATCTATTTAAGATTACTGATATTTTATTGTCATCGCCGCTCTCTCCCCCGGGAAAGGCTGGGTACCTCCGTTAGTTACTAATAAAACATAATTCCTTATTATTTCATCCATTATTTAAAAATCCATTGCAATCCATTACTCCGTTAATGAGTCTGCTTTCCTTTCAGTAGAAAAACGGATTCAAATAAGCAAATGGATATTCAGTGTGATCAGTCACGCCTCATTGAGCAACTCAACCTGTTCGATTCCCAGTCAGCATGAATGTAATTTACAAAGAAACAATGAACAATTATAAATCAATGATGAACGGAGTGAAAAAAAAGGAAATGTTAAAATTAATGATTAAAAAAACAAAGCATTTTATCAAAATTTAACAATGCGCTTGATTGAAAACGTTATAGATTGTTCATTGCTATTTTTAAATTGTTCATAAAATCTAGACAAGAATTTTGTTATCAGTTATTTGCATAATTATTTTATATTGATTTATTATGCCAAGTCTAAAATTATAACAAGTACATCGTAAGTTGTCGACCCCTGAAATCAATATCATCTGAATAACGTAAAGCATGAGTTGCCTCGACCTGTGATCATTACTACTTGAATAACGTAAAGCATGAGTTGTCTCCCCCTGTAATCACTACTACTTAAATAACGAAGATCATGAGTTGTCTTCTCCAGTGATCACTACTACTTAAATAACGTAAATCGTGAGTTGTCTTCTCCTGTGATCACTACTACTTAAATAACGTAAATCATGAGTTGTCTTCTCCTGTGATCACTACTACTAGACTATTGTAAAGCATTAATTGTTTCCCCACTGCAATCACTACTACTTCAAAAACGTAAAGCATGAGTGGTCTCCTCCTGGAATAACTAAAACTTTAATAACGTAAAGCATGAGTTGTCCCCCTGTGATTACTACAACTTTAATAGCGTAAATCATGAGTTGTCTTCCTCTGTGATCACTACTACTTGAATAATGTAAAGCATGAATTGTCTTTGCACTGCAATTACTACTACTGGAATAACGTAAAGCATGAGTTGTTTTTCCCTATAATCACTACTACTTGAATAGCATAAATCATGATTTGTCTTCCCCTGTGATCACTACTACTTGAATAACGTAAAGCACAAGTTATCTTCCTTTGTAATTACTACTTCTTTAATAGCATACATCATGAGTTGCCTTCACCTGTAATCATTACTACTTGAATAACGTAAAGCATGAATTGTTTCCCCACTCTAATCACTACTACTTGAATAACCTAAAGCATGAGTTCTCTCCCCCTATAATCACTACTACTAGAAAAACGTAAAGTATGAATTGTCTCATAAGGTTAAGTATCATTATATCTGGATTTTAATCTTCGTATGGGCACATAAAAGTAATGCAAAACTTTTCTCTTTGAATATATATACACACACACACCCATATATATATATATATATATATATATATATATATATATATATATATATATATATATATATATATATATATATATATATATATATATATATGTGTGTGTGTGTGTGTGTGTGTATGAATTGATTGCCAGTATCATGTAAAAAAACTATTAAAACAATTTTTACAAAATATGTTTGAAAGACTGACTTCATGAACCACATGAGAACCCATTACACTTCGGTGTTGGTTCGCATAAATTGCAGGATTTTAAAATATACTTATTTTATTTTCATGAATCGATTTGCACCTGTTATTTTTGTTTACTTCCTTTTCGTAAATATTTGTATGTATAAAAGAAAGTTTAGTTTTTGGTCTGATAAATTGAGACTTACTACTTCCAAAGAAAGATTATTTAGCATAATTAACTTAATCCACTGTTTGAATCCCTGCTCAACCAGGTTTGTCACACACTGTTTTTAGGAAATTGTCCAACTTAAACTAAATTGATTTCATTTCTATTTCTATGGGTTTTAATTAAAAACTGGATAAACAATTTTAGGCAAATAACACTGAGTTTTAATAACAGAAAAAAACATTTTAAAAGCTTATAAATCTTAAACATAAATTTATAGAAAAATAAACTCTGCTATTTTAAAAATGTCTTGTGAGCTATTGAGTAAGTTATTTAATATCGTAAAATAAAAACGGTTCGTTTACTTTTTGTTCATAGTTTGTGTTCGTTTGTATGTGGTGGATCTAAAGAGACAGCAGGCCAATGAGAGACATATATACGTTCTATTTCGCGGTCAGAGAAAAAAAGAGCGATCCTAATTATTTTCTCTTCTTTGTTCTTTTACAAATCATTATCATGGCGATTCTTTGTTTTGTTTCAATCCACTTTCTCCATCCACCCCATCACTCCATGTCCATATTCTATCTAAATGTCAATGTATATTATTTGTTGTACTAAACGTTTGGCACAAGGATGTTGGCTCTCTGTTCTCTCTCCATGGCATGTGAATTGTATAATAAAACAATCTTTCTGTTAATTTGTATGTGTCTCAGTATTTTTCTAGAATTTCAAGAGATGTTTTTATTATGTTTCTCTTTGGTATAGATTTTTGTTATTGTTATGGTGCCGTACCTGTACGAAGAATAAATGGAATCGTCCATCCATAATAAAATGCGAGAAGCATTTCAACTCACAGTCTTCTTCCACCCCAGTTCTATACTGGCAGTCCAGAATACGACTTCTTGTATATATATATTCTTTTTCTTCAATAAGATATCTTTGTTCCTGTAACCCCGTGTTTCCGTGTCTGTATTTCGCCCCCTAACAGGGTCACAACAAACTGGCAACGAGACAATTCGAACTGACACGGGTCGCCAACTAACGGTCGACAAAGTACCCACACTTATACGGGAAACCACAACGAAACTATCGACGAGTTACAACAGAAAAACAAAACAAAACAAAACAACAAAGGAGTTTTGCCGGAACCTTCGAAAAAAACCGACGTTGGATTTTAAAAGGAACAAAACTTGATGAAATCGAATACACATTGTCTAGTTCTGAAAACAAGTTATCGGTGAAGAAAAAAAACACAATAAACCAAATTGATTATTTTCTTAATTGAAAAAAAGGGTCAGTTTTTTTTCTCTCTCTCCCTACATTGTTATTCCGACTCTGTTAGAATATGTTACAAATAAGGGAATATATGATTTTATTTCCACCGAAAAGAAAAAAATTGTGAAACAGTATTTTTTTCTTTCTAAAACTAAAACTCATAAAGCGTAGTAAAAAAAGGTTTCATAATCTTTTCACAACTAAGATGGCGTCTAGCAAGCGCTAACCTAAGGAAAATACCTTCTTACAAAGCCATACTAAAAAAGAAAATATTCATTTTCTAAAAAAAAATACATAAATATGGAAGACCTTAAGTCAATCATTGCGGAATTAACCAGATTTCAAATCTCCCAACAACAACAGGCTGAAGAGAAATTTCAAAAGCTTTTACTCGAGCAAAATAAAAACAACAGAAAAGTTTCAAAAGCTCCTCCTCGAGAAAATGTGTCAGCAAAAGACAGAAAATGACGACAGATTGGAAACATTTAAGAAAGAAAATGACGACAGATTGGAAACACTTATACAAACAATATCGCGTAGAGACCAAGGGGGTGAAAGTGACAACACGTTTTCGCAGAACACCATCGATAATTTCACATATTCGGAAGAAAATACGTTCGCAGCATATTTTCGAAGATATGAAGATTTATATAGAATTGACTGCGAAAGTTGGGCTAACTCAAAAAAGGTTCGCCTGCTACTTAGGAAACTAGGTACCACGGAACATACGAAATTTGTTGATTTCATTTTGCCTCGGAAAACTAGCGATTTAACTTTTATAGAATTATTAACGGAATTGTTCAGTCCCAAGACAACTTTATTTCGCAAACGCTGAAAGGGCATACACCTGGTAAAAAAAGACGAGGAAGATTACGCTACTTTTGCATCGATAGTAAACAAACATTGTGACGACTTTAAACTAGCTGAATTGAGTGCCGATAATTTCAAGTGTTTAATTTTCGTACAAGGGATAGTCTCAGGAAATGACACGGAGATAAGGCGTAGAGTCCTAAATAAATTAGAGAATGAACCAAGCCTTACACTGCAAAAGTTGGCCGAGGACTGTCAAAGATTTTCAATGTAAAACAGGACTAAAAAAACATTGAATTATCGGGCATATAAAAAAGTACATCCGAAAACAAAAGTTCAACCTAATAAAAAAATAAGTCAAAACAGAAATAGTGATTTTTATGCAGCAAAGACAAGTCAACCAGGTAAAAAGACAAATAAATGACCACCGAGCCCTTGTGCACACTGTGGTAGCCCACATTGGTACAATGACTGTCCTTTCCGTTTTAAGTTCTGTATGAATTGCAAAAAGGTCGGACATAAAAGTTCGCACTGCAGAACTGGTATAGGAAATAAAACGCGGATTCAAGCCACTAGGACAAAGAATGAAAAATACATGAATATAAGAAACTTTGTACAGGTGAACATCCTGGATAAAAACATAAAATTACAATTGGATTCGGGTTCAGATGTCTCCATAATAAATTTACATACGTGGAGAATCTTAAATAAACCCACTTTATTAAGAACAAACAGACTGGCCGGCACAGTGACTGGGGAAAGAATTAAATTTGAAGGAGAATTAATCACAAATGTGTCCTTAATGGGATATACTAAAAAACTAAAAATACTGGTGCTGAATGATTCAAATAGTCTTTTCGGTTTGGACTGGATGCAGGCATTTGATTTATAGAAATTACCAATAAATACATTTTGTAAAAAAATAAATAGTCGAGCAACGGAATCTGAAAAACTGTAACGAGAATTAAAAAAAATCTTTTCCCAAGTTTTTTTCTGGCGGTTTTGGGCGCTGCACTAAGATGGCTGCCAAATTTTAACTTAAAGAAAATGTACAGCCGGTATTTAAAAACTAAAGAAAAAATAAACGAATAACTAGACCGACTGGTATTTTATCAAAAGTACAACACAGCCAGTGGGCAGCACCCACGGTTTATGTAAAGAAAAAATCTAATGAGATTCGCGTATGTGCAAACTTTTCAACGGGTTTGAATACAGCTCTAGAAGACTATCACTACTCACTGCACAGCCCCGAGGAAGTGTTCTCAAGTTTAAATGGGGGATAGTTCGAAGCTGTTATGTATAAACACACATCGTGGTTTATATAAATTCGAAAGGTTAGCTTTCGGAGTGAAAGTCGCGCCAACCATTTTCCAACAAGTAATGGATACAATGCTGGACGGACTGGATTTTGCGATAGCATATGTTCAGATCGAGGGTCGTGTCCCCCGATTATTTACGTGTTCGTATAATCAAGCAATGTTGCATGCAAAAGACAGAGTAATAATTAATAAACAAAAATGAAGTAGTTCAAACAACGTTTATTGAACGTGTGTGTACGTGAAATGATGAAGTGTGTGGTGTATGCATGTGTGTCGATGGAAAAACAGTTCTTGAAAAAGGTATGAGAAGAAATGAATCCGGCGGAGGAAAAGTCTTTGAAAGCCGAAAGAAAATGAGTTGAGAAACTCTTACCGTTGTTTGCCCACGTGTGTTGGTAGTTGTTATGCCGATTGAAGAGAAAAGCGTGAGACGAAACGCTAGTGTATTAGCGTCGTTCTGTCGACCAGAGAAGAGAGAGAGAGAGAGAGAGCGCTGGTGCCAGCATACTTCTGTCGAGGCTGGTCGGTGAAGAAGAGATGGATTTTCCGTTTGCAACGGTTTTTATAGTCAGAAGGGCAGATAACTCTGATGTCGCTTTACAGTGCCACCTGTCGGTGAAAAAGCGACACCTACCGGAAAACCGGTGTAGTTATGTTTTGAAAGGAGGAGGTAACTGCTACAAGGACTCCCCCCAGATTGAAAAATATTGAAAATATTATTCAATATGTACAGTTGTAGATGAGAAGCATTCTTTGTGGGTATGTCTGTTTTGCCGTTGAAGATTAGAAAAAGTAGTGTGCACGCTACTTATTTCTGTTTCTGCATCTGTATTGAATGATTGATCGCAAGTGCGTCTGCGGAATTGAGTGTTTGTAACGCATGTGGATCTGCGTGTTGTTTGGGTCTGCATCAAGTTTGAGTGCAAGTGAGTTTGTGGTCGAAAAATGTTGAGTGCAAGTGAATTTGCACTTGTTGGTGGCGTTGTTCATGTTGATTAGTCTGCGTGATGCGGAGCTGATGAACAAACGTTGAATTGTCAGTGTTGTCCGGGAATGTTTGGTGCTTGGGTCTGCGCGGTTGTTGATGAGTGAGCACAAGTGAATCTGTGCAGTATTGATGAGTGAGCACAAGTGAGTCTGTGCAGTTGTTGATGAATGAGCACAAGTGAGTCTGTGCAGTGGTTGATGAATGAGCACAAGTGAGTCTGTGCAGGTGTTGATGAATGAGCACAAGTGAGTCTGTGCAGTTGTTGATGTTGTTCATGTTAATTAGTCCGTGTTGTGGAGCTGATGAACATACATCTAGTTGTTGAGATTGGTGGTACACTATGGTCAAAATCAGATGCACAAATGTCTGCAAGTGAGTTAGCAGGTCCAGGTACAAGTGGGTCTGTACTGGTGTTGGTGCGCGTCGTTCGAGTTGATGTGTCCCCCAGTTGATCAACGAACGTCCAGTTGTTGAGTATTTAGTCGTGCTTGTGCAGTTGTACTCATTTTGAACTGGTGTGATTTCTTCCATAGTGTCGTCAGTGATGTCCGGAAATGTTTGGTGCTTGATGAATATCCGGGAAAAATGTGGTTGTTCAAGTTGTGTTGAAGATTGTTGGTAGGCCTTGAAGGGTGATGTTGTTCGTGTTTGTCTGTTTTGTAGTTTTCTTTTCCTTTATATATATATTTCCACCACGTGGGTAGAAAGGAAAAAGAAAAGAAAAAAAGTGGAGTCATAATTTGTTTCACACGAGGAATGACGTTTTTGTTTTCGTTTGTTTGAATGTTAGTTTCCAAGTAGAGAAAGAATGGCGGCTTCTCTTTCCTTTGTTGTTGAAAAGAAAGAAAAAAAAATTCGTATTTTCTTTTTCTTTTTTTTTTTTTGTTGTTTGAATTTTAATTTCCACGTCGTCCGAGAGATAAAAATGGCGTTTTTTTTTTGTTTTTTTCTTTTAATTTTTTATCAACACGTGGTCATGGCAAAGAGTGGCGGTATTTTTTTGAATTTTTTTTCTTTCCTTTTTGTCAACACGTGGTTATGAAAAAGATGGGCAGCGTGTGAGCGTTTGTTTTCTTTTGTTTTCTTTCTATCTCCACGTGTTCAAAACAAAGGAAGTGGCGTCTTGTAAGGTCCTTTTGTTCGTCAAAAAAGAAAAAAAAAGGATTGGCAAAAGTTTGTCTTTTTCTTTGTATATAATTTTCCGACACGTGGGTCGAGAAAGAGAAGAGGAAAAAAATGAAATTGTAATTTGTTTTATACTCGGAGAGAGCCGAGAAATGTTTTTTTTTTCTTTGTTTGGGTATTTCCACGTGGCCAGGAAAAAAAATAATGTCGGCTTCTTTTCTTTTATTTGTTTGTATATTTCTACCACGTGGGTAGAAAAAAAAGGAAAAAGATGGGTGCGTAATTCGTTTCACCACGAAAGAAAAAACAAGAAATGATATTTTTTTTTGTTCTAGTACGAAATTAATTACTCCGCCACATACAACAAAGCTTGCAGGTCGGGTCACCAATGTTAGATTTGAGAGTGAGGTTCCCGGACTATAAACGTGCAAAGTTGAATCAAGCAATGTTGCATGCAAAAGACAGAGTAATAATTAATAAACAAAAATGAAGTAGTTCAAACAACGTTTATTGAACGTGTGTGTACGTGAAATGATGAAGTGTGTGGTGTATGCATGTGTGTCGATGGAAAAACAGTTCTTGAAAAAGGTATGAGAAGAAATGAATCCGGCGGAGGAAAAGTCTTTGAAAGCCGAAAGAAAATGAGTTGAGAAACTCTTACCGTTGTTTGCCCACGTGTGTTGGTAGTTGTTATGCCGATTGAAGAGAAAAGCGTGAGACGAAACGCTAGTGTATTAGCGTCGTTCTGTCGACCAGAGAAGAGAGAGAGAGAGAGAGCGCTGGTGCCAGCATACTTCTGTCGAGGCTGGTCGGTGAAGAAGAGATGGATTTTCCGTTTGCAACGGTTTTTATAGTCAGAAGGGCAGATAACTCTGGTGTCGCTTTACAGTGCCACCTGTCGGTGAAAAAGCGACACCTACCGGCAAACCGGTGTAGTTATGTTTTGAAAGGAGGAGGTAACTGCTACACATATCTTGATGACATTTTGATTAACAGCAAAGATATCGAACAACACCAGAAGCATGTAAATCAAGTGTTTGCGTGAATCCAAGATTATGGGTTCAAAGTAAAAGAAGAGAAATCTGATTTTTTCCTGGAGGAAATAAAATACCTGGGTCATGTTATCGACAAGGACGGCAGAAGGCTGCACCCAGAAAGGGCTACCGCGATAAAAAAACATGCCGGCGCCAGAAAACGTCACGACATTACAGAGTTTCCTGGGGCTAGCAAATTACTACCAGGCCTTTATCCCAGAAATCCATAATTTGCATGCTCCATTAAATGAGTTATTAAGAAAAGATAAAGCCTGAGTGTGGACACCTGAATTCCAGGATGCGTTTAATAAAATTATAGAAAGGCTTACGTTAGAGTTATTTCTAACACATTACAACCCAGAATTGGACATAATCGTGGCTAGCGACGCTAGTTCATATGGTTTAGGAGCGTGTATTCTACATATAATGCCGGATGGGACCTATAAACCCATTGCACATACATCTAGGACCTTGCTCCCGGCGGAAAAACAGTATTCTCAAATCGAGAAAGAGGCCCTAGCAATAATATTTGCGGTAACAAAGTTTCACCGATACATACTATCAATATTATACTATCAATTATCACACCATCAATATCATACTATTAATTATCATATTATCAGTATACAAGTTTTCTTGATAAAGGAGGTATTTACCATATCGCCAGGAGTTAGATATAAGGTCAGGTTGGGATTTGAAAAGCCAGCACATTTGAAGAAGTGTACTCTGGCTTACAAAAATATGCATTAGAAATCCCGTCGGCATTCTCCAATAGGGTTGCCTCAAGCGATTAGCAATAAACTAACGCCTTTTCAAAGAAAGAAGATAGAATAATATAAATAAAATATATAAATTATGCGATTTGTTATTTAAATCAGAAAACAGATTTTTCTGGCATCAAAACTCATAAATTACATCCATCATATTTATTGATATTTTGTGATCTATTTTGTTATTTTTCGAGATGTTTAATCTTAAAGTAAATAATGTTTTATTTATTTATTATTATTATTGGGATTAGGAAATATATCAATGGATTTGATGCTTTTTGAAGCATTTTTATTTATAGTCGTTGTGTTTTTGATTTATGTTAGAATCGCTTTATTTTATGTTTGTTTTCAAATAAAACAAACATAAAATAAAGCGATAAAGCGATTGTGATTATTATCATAGTTTAGCATCGAGAAACTTTATTTGTTTGCCAATTCTTTAGGAGAAAAAAATTTGTGATCTTGAATTCTACACAAGTAGTATCAGACTACTTGTGACCTGTCGGATCAACGTTGGTATATTGTACATTAGTTTATAAGTTTTTGCCCTTAACCAATTGTGTAGGCAAATGGATCGATATTTAAAAATACACTTATGGAATTTGTAAAGAAGAAAGGTACCGTCTGCTTTCAATGTAACGAAAGTTAGTAAGATTTCCCAAATAAACTCCGGAGATGGTTTACTTAGACTTAGAAACTTTTGTGTCCTGAGATGCATGAGGCAGTCAAAGTATTCCATCGCATTCGGTCTATAGCCAGATCCACAACGTCCCTCTAGCTTCTGCTCGTTGCTTGTAAATTACTCTATATTTTTTGCTTCCAGTTCATTTTTGGTTTTCCTCTTCTTCATTTTTCATCAGGGTTCCACTGAAGCACTTGGTTAGTAATTCTCTCTGGAGCCCATCTCAGTGCATGTCGGAGCCAGCGTTATTGTATAATAATCTGCAAACGACGTTTGGAGATGCCAGTTACGATAAAGAATAAACACACTGTTTCAAACACTGCTACTGAATAAAATATTTATGTCATCCAATCAAAACCCTTGTTGCTGTGACGACTGACGAAACAGACGTCTGTTTACAGGTTGACCCATTATTTATGTCTTTATTTATTTACATCATCCTCTTACTGTTCTCTCCTTATGCTGCTGCTACTACTACTACTACTACTACTACTACTACTCACCTCCCTCCTCCTCTTCTCAACAATCCTCGTCTCAGTCACCCTTTCCTCTCACAATCTTATACATTCAATGTGCAAACAAGCAAGATTATCAGAGTTTTAGTATTATATAGATATAATCTTAAGAAATTATTCAAATGCAAGGAATCAGCAAATCAAAAATTTTGACTCACTTGAATTTATTTTCCGTTTTTTTTATACTAATGAGTTACCACTTACCAACTCGAAAAGCCACTCGAGGATAATTTGTTATTGAGATTGTCAGTTGGATGATGAACAACACCATGAGAGGATTGTCAACGATTGGTGGAAAGAGCTGAATTTTATTATTTTAGGAGACGGCTCAACACTGGGCTTCAAAACGAAAATGGAAGCAGATCCGAGGTATTGTGTTCCAGAGATGGGAAGTTCTTTAAAAACTTTATCGAGATTACTTTCTCAGTATACTGAGCCACTCACAAGATAACGGCGTGAAGGTTGCCAACATCCCTAATGAAAGTGGTGCGATGGAAAACGACAGGATTCGAACACAGCATGCAGAGTTGTCAAGATGTGCCGGTATTCACTTCACCACTGCCATCTCCCGCTTAAAGAAATCACATACATACAAGAGGCATTTAATATATATGGTGTGTTAAAAAAAAGCAAATTAAATGCAATTTTTTCTCACAATCTTCCTCCATAAATCTTAACTTTGCGTTACTTGGAATTGATTTGAAGCAACAATTATTTTAATCTCTCAGAAATATTTGTTTTGGGGATATGAAAAAAATAGTAGCAAACCAAACAGAGTGACTCAAGTTTAAACAGGGGTCTTTTCTCATGAACATAATCACAAAATGGGATCATTTAAATAGCAAAGAGTTCTTCAATCTTCCAGGACAATGCAAAGCCCTATAGTGTAGGAATAAAAACCCAGCGGAAACCACCATATGGTTGGGAACAGCTGCCACATCTTCCTCCAGATCTTACTCTCTTTGATTTCCACTTGTTTGCTTAAGGTTAGGCAATATATGTTTGAAGAACAGACACTTCGTGTGCTTGGTCACACTGAAAGAATAGATGAGAGTGCTTGGATTAGTAGATGTTGAACAGTTGAGGTAGCAGGGTCAGTTGGCAGGGAGGGCAAGGAAAATATGGGAGGATGTGATAAGGATGGATTTGAGAGAAAGAGGGCTAAATAAAGACCTGTGCAGAGATAGGTTAGTTTGGAAGTTTATTTCTAAAACTCGTCAGTAAAACAGACATTTAACCGCATACAATGATGATGATGATGATGATGATGTTCTCCCACTCTAAGAATTTCTGAATGGAACACAGTTTTCAAGTGATGATTAATTGAGGTGCACCGTAAGCAAATGGCTGAAATCTCAGCTCAAGATTTTATTTACTGAAGAAATACTAAAGCTTGTTTTGCGATGGAAAAAATGTATTTTAAAGAATATAGATTTTATTGTTAGATAAAGTCAACATTTTCCTGGCGCAATGAGAACCGATTTATTGTAAACTTCACCTTATTTAGCGAATGTCCCTTGTAAATATGTAGAAAACCTCACTATATTGGAAAAAAGCAATGATTTACCAAAACGTATAGTTTTAATGTCTCCATAAATCGCCAATGGTGCGTTTTAGGGATCTAGATTTCCCCACATTAAAAAAGTGATCGTGCTTAAATTTACCCCACGTGGGAGGCAAGTAAATAGGGACAAATCGATGAACGGACCGGAACTATCATTATCTATAAAGAATACTATTTCTAAATTATGCATGACAGACAAAAATGCTATTCCCAAATTAAATGAGGCAGACCAAAGAAAAATCTATTTTAGACTTAAGAGTGACAGACCAAACAATATGCTATTTTAAACTTAAGCGTTACCAAAAACCAAAAGTGCTATTTCTAGCTAAAGCGTGACAAATCTACCAATGAACAGAGCCTCTTATAAATATCTTTGGACATATCTAAAATAAAATGCGCCCATACAATTGCAACGTTTTTAGCGATACAAATTCTATTTCAAACTGAAATGTGATGACCTACCGACCTACGGATACAGCTGCTGAGAGAAATACAATGACGCAAAAAAGGAAAAGAAAACAAAGATGAACTTTTAACCCGTTTGATCGAATACTTTCGCTTCTATTTCCTAATAGAATGGCAGACAAATAGCGGCTTAGTAAACCATTCTAAATTAATTCATTTTATTGCATTCTTAACTATATTTATCGAATGACCTTTGTAAATATGTACAAAACCTCATTATGTTGGAAAAAGTAACGATTTCCACAAAAAGTGTAGTTTTAATGTCCTCATCAATGGGCAATGGTGCGTTTGCTGCATTTTTATTGAGAATTAAATTGAATTAATTGGTGCATTTCTTGGTGCGGCTATTTGTAGATAATAATCATTAAAATAATGCATAAAATATTGTTTGATCTAATACTAGCTGTACCTACATAATGTAACTCGGGAGTTATTAATGTAATTTTAGTTTAAACTTTTTAATTAAAAATATTAATATGTAAGTCACAAAAATATGAAAAAAATAATTCTCAAAATATAAAGGAGAAAACTCACTTTTTTCTTACCTTAAAGTGAAAACAAGGAGTTATATCTCTTACTTTTTGAGCTTTTTAGATCATTATTTAAAATTGTCTCCATTGTAATAATCTTACTCGCTGGAATAATTGTTTTTAGAAAGAAACTGCGATTACACATCATGCTGCAGAGCTGAAAGGGAAGAAATCGCGAGTCAGAATCACATATAGAGTTGTCAATTTAAGCTTAACATAGAAAATCCGAATGACTTAAATTTATATATTAGATAATGAGGTTTTCAAGAAGCAAAAATGTCTTCCAAAGTCCCCTATATCTTTGTAAAATTTCTAGATTCTGATCCATTCTAATTTGACATGTTTTTTTTCAGCTATTCATCAAATAATTATCAAAAGATTGCTGAAATTCCCATTCTCTTCTTTCTCCAGCTGTTTTTTGTTCATTTGCTTCTGACACCTGATGGTGATTCGACGAAGAATCGAAAACGTTCGTGGGATATTTATTAATTTTTGGATTTGAATATAAAAAAGACCATCAAGAAAAAAAAGGTATAATTAAACAGACGAATTCTGTTATATTTA
This sequence comes from Sepiola atlantica, assembly GCA_963556195.1. NCBI lineage: Eukaryota > Metazoa > Mollusca > Cephalopoda > Sepiida > Sepiolidae > Sepiola > Sepiola atlantica. The sequence goes on from OY744526.1 coordinate 30,763,481, forward strand.
AGAATGTTTGCATATATATATATATATATATATATATATATATATATATATATATATATATATATATATATATATATATATATATATAGAGAGAGAGAGAGAGAGAGAGAGAGAGAGGGAAGGAGAAAGAGAGGCGTATTAGAAGGCTATCACAATGCAAGAAATAGAAATATGTCGGCGTTGAGAAGTATGACAAAAACATTTTTTTTATAGTAAAACTTACTTGATTAGTCAGGACTAATGTTTCAAATCTCATGAAAATTTCCGTTCCACACGGATTTCACGAGATTTCAAAGAAACCATTTGATAAAGAGGTTTTTCCGCGAAATATATTATGGAACATGTCAGATCACTGTGTAGAAGTTCTGACTAATGAAGTAAGTTTTACTATAAAAAAATGTGCCTTGTTATATCCTTCTAATACTCATCTATATACATATTACAAGCAATGTAATATCTCCTTATTATATATATATATATATACAGGGTGGGCCAAAATAAGGGTCCTATCTTTAAATTTGAATAACTTGAATTTGAATAACTTCCACAAAATAAAAGTTAAACTCACCAAACTTTATGTGTGTGTAGACTGACCCTTCCGAGATTTTTTGAAATAAACAAAACAAATTTTAGCCGAAAAACACTTCTTAAAACTTACAAAAACTAAAGTATTGTTTTTTACACTGTTTTGAGTTTTTTAAGCAAAAATAATGTTTTCTAAATGAGGGTACGTTCCTTAGGGCTAATACGGCTCATGCTTGCTTCGGAAGGGGTCCTTTACTTATTCTAAAAAAAAATTTTTTTTAAATCAATAAATAAAAAAGTTATGAATTTTTAAAAATAGGACCCTTATTTTTGCCCACCCTGTATATATATATATATATATATATATATATATATATATATATATATATATATATATATATATATATATATATATATATATATATATATGTATATATATAGTAATCCAGGTAAGGTTCGTATCTACAGGTTAAAATCCAGAGAATCTTTACTTTTTTATAATAGTGCTCAAATATAAGTAAAGCTATTTATTCAGTGGTTCAGCAATTAGCAGTTGACGCAAAACTGATGTGTGTGTTTCGAATGTGCAGATTTATTAGACGAAGATGCATTTCACTAAACAGAATTGTATTCCCCCCCCCCCCATAACATGTCAGAGATGAAGATATATTCCGTCCTTCCCCCTCGACAACATGTCACCATGCCAACTGCTAATTGCTAAGCCAATTTAGATCTAGAGATATAAAAAGTTGAAAATCTCAAGTAAATGAATTTAATCGGTTGACGTCTGATATATGAATATAGAAAACTTTACGGTTTGCATGTTTAAAGGTGATAATTTGAATTTAGTCACGTGACCCTTACGGAATTGAAATTTTGCCTTATTCTTCAATATGATAACGTAAATAGCAGAGACTTATTTTTCGAGCTTATCAAAGCTGCGGTGGAAATATATCTCGATGTGTAACCATAAGTTTGCATAATTAAAACTGTTATTATATATATATATATATATATATATATATATATATATATATATATATATATATATATGCTATAAAAATACCCGTACCAGGACGAGAAACATTAATTCCCCAAACAGAATACTTCTGCACAAATTTTATGTCCCCTTACGAAGATTAAACTCACGATATAATGATACTAAACATCATATCTAGCATCTTTCTTCCAATTTTGATCAAAATCCATTACATGATTTTGATTCTAGTAAATGTCTCAAATTTAGGACTTAAATTTAATTTCAGGAAATCTTGCTTAATTTTTCTGTAATGACTATGAATAAAATTTAATGCAAATTTGATATATTTAAATTTTCAGATGGGATGTTGTCCCCGTATTATGCCCGTTAAAACTCTTTAAAATACCTTAAAGAAACTGTAATTGGTGGAATATTTATAAATTTATGTCTAATACCTATTGTTAAAATTTCACAAAAATCAGAGATATCAGACTTTCACTCCCTTTTTACATAAAACTACATCAAACTGAATATAGACCACACTGCAACCACTTATACCTAGTAGCTGTGTTCCAAAATTCACAATAATCAGTTAATTAGTTTAGGAGTGAATCTTGTACATACAAATATATAAACATCTAAACATATCTAACTTTATATATATATTCTTTGTTCTTTATAAATAAAAGTGAATGTTTTTCTGTTTGTGTATTATAGAAATCGATATGTTAATAGTTAAAAAAGCATTAAAAGAAGTTTCAATAAGGGTTAAATCTTTCACAGAATCTGAAGCCATCATTGAAATTTACCTTTGATTCTTTCTGGGGTCATTAGGAGCAAATATCAGTTAGGTCCATAAAATAACTGAAATATATTAGAACGTAAAGATATAAAATTCACTTTTTAAAAATAGATTTTCTTCGTTTCATAAAACAAAAATAAAGTTAAACAAAGAATATCTCAGTGAAGAATGTATTAAAACATTTAAATAATTATTTTTATTCGTATTTTTGAGATTTAAAATAATTAAATAAAAGGAATTCGTTTCGATTCGTTAAAACCAATTGCCGTTTATAGCTGTTTCTAAGAAACATAGCATCAACAAGTAGTTAGTTTAAAGAAAACATCACTGCGCTAACAGTTTTTATTACTTGACCACATATTGCAAATGTTATTTTTAACTTTCTTTTTAAGGTAAAAATTGTAAACATGACTTTATTTGAAATTATTTCCGACCAACAATATATCTCCAAATGGATAACGCTACTATATATATATATATATATATATATATATATATATATATATATATATATATATATATATATATATATATATATATATATATATATAAAAATGTAAAGTTGGTTTGTTCGTTTCCCATGGAAATATACTTCCACTATACCATTACCACTGAAATTTTTTTATAGCAAATGCTTACATCCGAGCTATGTTTTATGTTATTAACATAATTTTTACTTTACACATAAAAAAACACTTTTTATTACAATTCGTTCCTACTAAGTTGCACTTCCGGTTTACAATCCGTTTCTGCGAACCTGCATGTCCAACTTCACTTCCGGATTGACCTGCCTCCTCCCGCTGTCACGTATCTACTTCATACGTAAAAAGTGTTTTCCTTATTCGTTGTTTGTTTCCCTAAACAAACGTTTACACTAATACTTACCTAACAAACGTGCGTTAATTTCATTTCCTCTCTACTTCGATGTTTTTAAAACCTGCTTCCTTCCTCATTTTCTTCCCTTTAATCATGCTTCATCTCTAAAAAAAAAAAACACTACTTGCATTTCTTACACAACCCTTACTCGCGCGTTATAATTGATTGTTTATTTTAAAACCAGTTATCTTTATAAAATTATTCATTCCTACTGTTTTATTTTTACAGGTAAGATTTAATACATAACGCACGTGCTTTAAGTTCATTTCGCATCTCCTCATTTTTTTGACTTTAACCATGCTTCCTCTCTAAAAAAAAAAAAACTCAACGTGCGTTAATTTCATTTCCTCTTTACTTCGGTGTTTTTAAAACCTGCTTCCTTCATCATTTTCTTCCCTTTAATCATGCTTGATCTCTAAAAAAACAAAACAACACTACTTGCATTTCTTACACAACCCTTACTCGCGCGTTATAATTGATTGTTTATTTTAAAACCAGTTACCTTTATAAAATTATTCATTCCTACTGTTTCATTTTTACAGGTAGGATTTAATACATAACCCACGTGCTTTAATTTCATTTCGCATTTACTCATTTTTTAGACTTTAACCATCCTTCAGGTACGATTTAATACTTAACAGACGTGCTTTAATTTCATTTCGTATCTACTTCGTTGTTTTTTAAATCTGCCTTCTTCCTCATTTTCTTACTTTTAACATGCTTCATCTATAAAAAAAACCATACTTGCATTTCTTCGACAACCCTGAAGCGGGTTATAATTGATTGTTTTTTTTAATCCATTTACCTTTATACAATTATTCTTTCCTACTGTTACATTTATACAGGTAAAAATGTCCCCCCCCCCCCGAAGATCAAACTTAGGTCGTCATACTCGCCGTGCAGAAACAAGGCGTCGATTACTTGCAAATAAAACTCATGAACAACTGGCATCTGCAAACCAACAAGCTAGACAAAGGATGATCCAAGTACGTGCGAATGAATCAGCACAGCGACGTGCAGCCAGACTTGAAGAGGAACGGTTACGGGTACAACAATCCCGTCAGGCATCTTCAGATCTGCTTCGTTCACAACGTAACGAACGCGAGAGGCTGAGACTAGCAGATCGGCGTCAAACAAGGCTCCATGCTCAACAATCCCTGGATTGGGATCGCCTAGCATTTCATTATAACCCTCATGAGGATTATAGTTTAAGCCACCATGTTCACATAGGCACTATGACTGAAGTGTGTCCCTATTGCAAAGCTCTGAAATTTAAGGGAGAAACTAAAATATTGTGTTGTGCCGCAGGGAAAATTAAACTACCTCAACTGGCAGATCCACCAGAACCATTAAAACCCGGACAATCTCTTCATCTACACTGAAACGGGAACCACTAAGAATATTGTGTATCCACAAGTATTGGAAAATTAAACCATTCATATTAAATGGCAACTTAAGGAACTGGATCAAAATGAACTCTAAAAGGCCACCTCTTCATTTCAACTAACAGCCACAGCAACGCGTGGCCGGGTACAGCTAGTATATATATATATATAGGATGTTCGATAGATTACATATGTAGGATGTTCGAGACATTTTATAATATTCTTTCATTTAGGAACCATTTAAAATATTTAATAGCGGTTAAATGCCATGGATAGCTATCTCTGTGTACTAGTAGGTGGTTTTAGAGCTGGAGACCATGAACGACTGGAAATCACTTGAATATATTTCATATTGGAAGACACTCACCTGTAACATAATGATGCATGCCAGATTACAAAAGTTCAGAATATTAGCTGCAGTTCAGTGCTCCTTGAATACCTTCAATGCAATGAGATTTGAGCTGAGGAATTGTGGCAGAGATGTGGAAGCAGTGGCTAGAAGAAAGTTCATAGCAGGCGTTCTGACAACAAAATTTGTTGAGAAACTGAAAAAAGGGTGCGGCAAGATCCAGGCGAAGCAATGCAAGAGAGATGGGTGTCGTAGTGACGACTATGAAGAAAGCGCTGAACGAGGATATTTGCTAATCAAAATACAAGAGTCACAAGGACAAACTACGTACGACAAGGCCCAAGAAAACCGTTTTACGAAAGTCAAGTAACATAAAACTATTAGCACAGTGGTGTTTTCTTAGAAAATACTTGTTGATGCTGCGTTACTTACAGACAGCTGTAAAACGGCAAATGCTCTGGATCTTCTCAAGAGTAGTTGCACAACGTGTAGGGCAACAGGTGGCTAGCCTACAGTCCATACAAAGTCATGTGCATCATGAAGACCAAGTTCTCTCAAACTGTGATGGCCTTTGGGTGTGTTTCCTGCCGTCCAATATCTATCAGATGATTATATTGAGTTACTGTGCAGTGTTGTCAAGTGCTGGGTGGAAAGGGTGGCTGAGGAAGGCCTGGCGTGTGACATCAGAACTCAGTTCTTTATCACACCTTCAGAAATACTCAGAGTAGCTGATTGAGAACTTCCACGACTTTATGAGTCCCAACATCTGGCCCCGTAACTCGCCTGATTGCAATCCCATGGACTAATATTTGTGGTGTCCAGTTAGGAAATACAACAACCGTACCGTCTGCAACACTAAGCATAAAACTGGTGTTCAGACGTTTCTCGAACGACACAATGAAGGTAGCATGCTCCAGGTTCAGGGCTTGCCTGGAAACAGCGGTGGGAGTTTATTCGACAAAAGATACACTAAGAGATGCACTTTTAATTTTGAGAATACATCAATTATTGATCAAGATATGACGTTTTTTCTTTCCTTGCTCAAAAATGTCAAATTTGTCCTAAATACCTTGTATATATATATATATATATATATATATATATATATATATATACCACACATATGCATATATATCTAATATATAACATTTTCCAAGTTAGACCTAAATAGCATGGTATCTGAAATAAATCGCTATTTTATTCTACCTAGCAAATGAAGTGTGAAAGTTTTCTATCTATGCTCTTTATATAAAAAAGAAATTCCAATCGATTTCATCTATTACATATTACATCCCACTTGATAGTTCTTAAGGTAGCAGACACTTCGCGAGGTTCACTGTTTGTTACAACTGAAAACTCCATATAGCGTCAAAAATCGGTTGTTCCATACTTATTTGACTTTTTACTCTTCAGTTCTCTTTCTTCAGTCGTATTGATGAACTTAGTACATTCTATTGACTTAATACAATAATCCAACTTGACGTTTACTTCTAAAATTGCTTTTATTACACGCATGTAACACTTAGTGGACAACATAGCATTGTTTATTTTTTATATACTCTCTATATAATATCAAAAATAAAAAAAACTTTATTGTATTTATTTGAAGAAAAAAAAATACCTAATGTCTGTTGTGTATTTACTTAAATCAAAACAACAATTAATTATTTTTTATTTCACTTAATTATTTACTGGGTTTCAGGGGGTGAGAGAATTGTCACCACAGATTAGCAGACACAAACTGAAGCCGGGGACACAAAAACACAGTGTGCACTACACGTCGCTACTGAAAGGCCATGTTGGATTTTCTCTCCGCAAGCGTTTGTATTAAATGCTATTATGTTAGTATTAGTTATTATTGTTAGTATTAGTTAGTATTGTTAGTATTAGTTAGTATTGTTAGTATGAATGCACATTTTGGGTCAGACATTTTTTGAAAGGAGGGAAATATCATTCTGATACATGATGAAAGGGTTCACGGGCTAAAAAATGTTTGCCTTAAATGATAAAATGAGCACATTTTAGATTTATCTTCTCATTTTACCAAAACTAAAATGATTACTGCATTTAATTACATAACGAAATATTAGCATAAACTTTGTTATATGTTTATTTAGATAAAAACAATAGATCAATGCATAAGAATTTATCGAAAATCATTTCCATTAATATCACTTTACTTACACCTCCTCACACCCAATCAATGTAACATCGTTGGGCCCTACCCCTCAAAATTGCTTATTATGAAATATAAAATATAAGAATAAAACATGTAATATGGTGTTATGGGCTAGGAGCCAAATACGTAGGCATCCCCATTCAATCCTGAACAGCACGCTAGTTTATATATGTATATTTATACATATATACACACATACATATACCTTCAAATTAGATCATATATAACCCCCTCAATGAGTTAACCATATAGATCAATCATTAACTTGCAAATGCCAGATGTTCAATCTTCAATAGATAGAGCTTAATATATATATATATATATATATATATATATATATATATATATATATATATATATATGTGTGTGTGTGTGTGTGTGTGTGGGTGTGTGTGTTTATTTTGACGATTTAAATCATTTTTAAAATCAAGTTCTAAATAAAGAGCATACACAAAGATATTATAGTTGCAATGCGGTGTTTATTTTAAGTAATACAATGAACTATTTTTTCAAACACAAGACTATCATCAGAACTAAATTATATATATATATATATATATATATATATATATATATATATATATATATATTGTGTGTATTTAGGCAGCATATTTTCATTTAGGCAAACATTATTAAATAACACGGAGTGGTTTTGTTTGATGCGACTTTTTTTTATTTTTTCAATTTTCCGAATTGTCCATCTAATACGCTTTTTCAAGTTATAAACTACTTGCCGTTATAATTAAAAAATGAGCACAACAGTAAAGTCATAATTTGTAAAGATACTAAAACTAATACCGCCCGAAGATGATTTGACGATTCAAATCGAAAGTACTTGCAAAAAAGAAAAAAGAACGAAACAAGAAACCCATGGATCATATTTACATCAATTTGACCGAAACATTAGATGGACAATTCGGAAAATTGAAAAAATAAAAAAAAGTCGGATCAAACAAAACCACTCCGTGTTATTTAATAATGTTTGCATATATATATATATATATATATATATATATATATATATATATATATATATATATATATATATATATATATATATATATATATATAAAACTAGTACAGGTTTAGCAGTATCAAGGTTTACAACCAGAGAGTGAATGATTTTGAGGCTGGGTGAGTTGAGCATGCTCATCTGAAGTGAGCTGCACAAGAGGGTGATGAATGAGTCATGACAGAGGCAATGGTATCTTACCGCGTAATCTCTATAACAACGTATCATTGACAGATGCAGTGTTAAGACTCGAAATCGAGTCTCATGACACTAAGCGTCACATTCTGTACAATCTAGAAACTATCTTTTCAGACCCAAATGTGACAAGGTTGTGAAAAACAAAGGTGGATTGAAACGTCGTTTTAAAGTCCATTAAAATGCATCAAGTTTGTGTTTCTAACAACACCAAAGAACCTCTGTCTCACAGTTTCTATTCGTGGGCATTTATTTAAATCGTATCAAGTCTTTAAAAAGTCGTTTCTGTAACCATAGCGAGTAAGCATAAAAATCAAATATTGTATCAGAGGAAAGGAAGGGAATACAATTTAGAAAATACGACACGGTTTGTGATTGATTCGTGAATCATAAAACTCGTCTCAAGTACAATTTTTAGATAAAAGAACTGACACTTTGGAATCTAACGAGAAGACAGACAAACAGGCTGAGGAAGGACAGAACTAGTGACTAATCAAAAACAGAAATTCAAAAGGCTAAGATAATTTTTTTCTTCATTTGACCTCATCCAAGGGACAAAAGCAGGAGGTAAATTCAAAAGTCCCCTAACTTCCCAAACTTGTCTTTCCTCTCTCAAAAATGTCGTCTCAAATGAAAGTTATCAATAAACAAATGACGTTTAGAGAGCTCATTAGAAGACAATTGGTCAGAGAGTGTGTGAGAAAGAGAGAGAGAGAGAGAGAGAGAGAGTTGGAGAGAAAGAGAGAGAGAGAGAGAGAAAGAGAGAGACTGAAGTTGACGACAGATTGAAAACAGGAATAGAAAAAGGCCAAGAAAAATTCTTCCAATTCGACCTCATCGAAGGAACAAATGCAAGAAGTTAATTTCAAAGTTCCGTAACCAAGACTTATACAGTCAAATTCATCAACTTGTCTTTTTATCCCCAGCAAGAATAACATAACTTTCCGTTTTTATTATTGTTACACACCTGTGTTCCAATAAATATTTGTTTTTGTTCACAGTGAGTTTTTCTTGTTTTTGTGTTGCCAACAGAACCTACCACTTACATAAGTTTCCAACCAAGTTGTGTCGACACTAAAGTTTTGTGGATCTTTTAAACTAGTTTCAAATAGATGCGATCAATTAAATGGCAGACCACACACAGACACACGGGTAATTTTATTAATATAGAGATTGCAATGGTTCCTATACTAAAATTGAAGCAACATTACTGCTATAGGACGATTAATGAATCCCTGATTATTATCACCTTTTGAAAGTATCAACTCTTTTAAATTTCAAATTTCAAAATATTTACGCATTCAAGTGAAGGAATTAAGTCCCGCTAAAAATGGATGAACAAAATATTCTAGATGTATTCAACTAACCGAGATGTACAAATAAATCAATGAGGATAAAAATGTTTAACGAAGAAAAACAAAAAAACAAAAACAAAATGAAATCATTCGAGCAAAGAAAATAAAAAGGAAACATGAATCGTAAATATTTTATTTCGATTAAAAAATAGTGCATTTAATTTGAAGATTACGACGAAAAAATAGCATGTTTACGAAATGAATAAATGTTCCTGGAATTATTTTAAGGCACGTCTATATCTTTGTGTGTTAGCATATTTCTCTCTCCTCTCTCTCTGTCTCTCTCCCCCTTTCTCTCGCTATCTCCCTGTCTGTCTCTTTGTCTCTCTCTCTGTCTCTGTCTGTCTGTCTGTCTGTCTGTCTGTCTGTCTGTCTGTCTCTCTCTCTCTCTCTCTATATATATATATATATATGTATGTATTATTATTTTTGAGTGATATGAAACGATGCAGTTTCGAGTCCAATACGTGATTCAACTCATCGATGAGAAATTTCGCTAGCATTTCCTCTGAGAAGAAGTTAGAGAAATTCAGACTCGAACTCAAATGATTTCATACGGCTAATCACTTTGTTTTTGTATAGTATTATCGATAAATAATAAATATCGCTCTTACACACGTAATTGAGCTCTCTCTGTTTATTTATCCTAAAGAACACACAAACACACACACACACACACACACACACACACACACACACACACATATATCTAAACTTTTGTGTGAACTTAAAGAATTTATTTATATATATACGCGTATATATATATATATATATATATATATATATATATATATATATAGATAGATAGATAGATAGATAGATAGATAGATAGATAGATAGTCATCCACATAGAGACTGTTTCGCTGTAGTTAGTTCCTCAAGCCGGGATTGAAATTCAACCCCTGCGCTATCATACGACACTGACTGAATGTATATATATATATATATATATATATATATATATATATATATATATATATATATATATATATATATATATATATAGTTCTCCAGAACCTTGTTCCCAACATCAGCTTCCGAATATCTAAATTATCATCGAATTCTTCAACCAGGTAGCACCTGACTAAAATGAAGCCCTCCGTGAGAGCGGCTCTAGAGACAAGATCTCCTTTAACCCGAACCAACTCCCATAGTACCAATGAGAAAAGTAATTAATAGAACATCGGACCCCCCCCCCTCTCGCTCAATGTTAGATACAACAAATGCAGGACATTCGACAACCTAGTAGATAAACATTTCCTCTCATACAGCAGCCTCCACAAATTATTCAACAAGAACATGATCCAATCAAGACCAGCTACTCCTGCATTCGATCTATGAAAAGAATCACTACAGCTAAGGCGAAAACAGAAACACCCCGTATATGTCTGCAGACCTAGGATTATCTGCTCCTTGGACAGTAACTGATTATTTAAGTCTGTCGTGTATGAGACCACCATCTCATCTAGCACAGCAACAGAGAGAGAAGACATAGATTGGTATGACGTAGGATAGTTTTAAATAGCAACTTTTTGTCTACAGACACAGCAGCAAGCATGACGCAACAGCCTTCAGAACAAGGGTCTAGGAATTGAAGGAAGCTTCTGTGTATATATTTGTTTGTATCCATTCATTGTACCCTTCGGTATATAATTTGTGATGAGAACCTTTATCTCACAAGACGATCCCTTCTCCCAAGCCAACCAGTGCATCGCGTGTGTTACCTCTATATATAGTTATTAATATGGCTATTTTATTTAATATTTAATCCATTTTATCTAAGACGAACAATCACCGCATTGCAATTATGCGATTAACCGCCCTTACATCAGATCGTGTTTTTTTCTCTTTTTTTCTATGATCTGTGGCTCTAGGTAGTGGGACCTCCGATCGCCTTCTCTTCATTTCCAGTGTCAGAGAAATGAAAAATTAAAATCTGAAAAAAATAAAAAGTCAAAAGTTTAAAAACTCAAAAATTAAAAAAAATATAAATAAAAAATAAAAAATATCCCCCCTCGTCTAAAAAGGGAAAATTTAGAATTGTGAATTAATATTGGGTGTCAATAGCCTACGATAAATCGTGGAACGATTACTCTGCAATAAATAAACGAAAAAAAAACCGTCAGTTTATTTTTCCATTTAAAAATAAACTGTACGGTCAAAGGGAGATAAATCCTCAAATTAAAGTATATAAATTTATCTTATATAAATAGGGATTTTGTCTATCTGTTCGACCGTCAGTCACAATTTTTTAAATGCAATAAATACATTGCGAAATAATGGAGACTACTGCATTTAGCTAATCTAATATTCCAATATAATTTAAATATGAATAAATGCGAATCTTCCCTAAGTATATTAACATCAAAATCTTTAAACTTAAATATAATGCTATATAAACTGTGGGCCAAAACCCCAAAATCACTCTAGATTTTTGATTTTGTAGGTTTGGTCAGAGCACTGAAATATAAAGATGGCAAATGGAAGCCTATACATCCAAGAATATCATACTATTTTTCACAAGTCTAAATGTGGTTCAGTTGTGAAAGATGGCTGCCGATTTTTAAAGAAAATATGACAGCTTACTTAAACTTTACTAGTACTAATACTAATAGACATAGGAACATATAAATGAGTTCATCTATTCCTAGATTTGGAATCCTTTGGTCTAAGTTATATTACAACTTATAGCCAGAATCTGCTTCAGGTTTGAGAAAGTGTGGTAGAAAAAGCACATTTTATGACTTTATTTTTAGATACATATATTATAGTTTCTTATCAAAATAAACAGACACATTTTTTTAAAGATTGTTTGAATATTTGTCCTATAGATATATCCTAACAATAAAATCAATTACATCAGTTTATTATTGTATTTTGCCACCAGGCAAGTAAATTTTCACTGTGGTGTCGAAGTTTATTTCATCACAGCATGAGTGTAAAAGAAAACAACACATAATTCTAAATTCCTGGTAACTATTTGAAAAGAGATACCAAATGCTAACAGTCATTGGTATGCATGCAAAATGCTTGAGTATATATCACTATGTTATTGGCTTTATTGTGTGCTATATTGTTTCTGTTTATTTAGTGTAGATTTAATTCTTAGTGAAAATAAACATTTATTGATCATCAAAATATTTTATCATCTTCCCAAAAATGTGTCTGCTATATTTATATGTTATATATAATTATAGCTACAAACAGGAAGCTAAAAATCCCATCATTTTATGAGTATACAATTATCATCATCTCTTCAAAAGTAATTCATCCAATTCTCCTCAGTGATTTTATCCACTATTTATTAAAATAAAATTTATTCAAATAAATTAAACAAAAGAAACATGTATGCACAAAATGCAAGTTTATAAAGAAAAACAAATTAGTGTTTGGGTATAAGTACCCATACAACCTACAAACAAACACTTCAATAGCTGCTGCTGTATCCGATTGCCCATGAAATTACTCCCCAAGATTTCTGAATGCATGACAACACTCCTTATCTTCAAAAAGGAAATTAAGAGCTTTTTTTCCTTTTCCATAGAACGCCCTGACACTATCATATTCAGTGAAGCAATGTTGGCTGATTAATGTTTTGCTGATATCATATCCAATGCAATCTTCTATCGTTATCCTCAAATTTGTTACTTTTTTTGTATGGATATATAAGCGCACAGAATGAGGAATTGTAGAGCGATTCCATTGATGAAGGTGTCAGTATCTCGGCTTACAATGATAATGCTAGCACTGTTACTGGCTGATCGAGATGCATGTAAAAATATGTGTGTATCTGCTTCTTCATGTGAAGAGCAAAGTCTTGTCGCTTCTACTGTAGTGACCTTATGATTTGCATGCTTCCCAAGTGAGAATGAATAACATTTGCTCTTGTGTAACAAGAACACCTTCACACCTATTAATGATGATGTTGAAACATTTGAACATGTCTTTAAACGGTATTTTACCAGTGACCCCTTTTTCTCTACAACTGAGAGAAACCTATTCCACTGTTGGAGAAGGGATTGGACATGAATTCGTATCACCTGGGAACCACTAGCTAATCTTTTGGCCCATTCAGGATTCTTGACGGAGATCTGCTGGCACGTGTCAGTCACAAAGTGAATTTCTTGTGAACTATAGTGTTTTCCCCAATTTACAAGATGCTTTAAGATTACAAGAGATACGCTGATAAATGTTCTCTCGTCATGTAAATTGTCAACATTAAGTCGATGTAGCAATGCTATGCCATCCACTACATATATGCCATCTATAATTGGGATCTTGAATTGGAATTTTCATGTAGACTTTCAAGTGCATGCAATAAGTTAACCTGATTGGTCTCAACTATGAATCCTTGAGAATCTGCAGGTGACAGTGGCAATGAACCGAATAAATAGGACAGTAGCTCTTGTAAGTTTATTTTTCTATATTTGCCGATCACAACCAATATTGCTAGGAGGTTTCTGTTAACTTTCAAAGTCATGTCTTTTCCAGGTACATTATGTCTGGATATCTTAGACACACTGATGAATGTCTTGAGTTCAAAGCGATCCATAACACAGGCCTGGCAAAAATGCGACTGGGGTCCATGACTAGGGGGGGGGGACGGACATGTGAAGACCAAAATTACTACTAAATAATAATTACAGAGAAAAGTTTTAGTAAGAAATTTCTTAGTAATATTCAGTAATTAGCAACTATACATATTATTAGGAAGCAGCTTACAATAATTGATTTATTTCTAGCAAATCAAATGTAAAAAGTAAAAAGATATAACAAGAACTAAATTCACAAAAAAATTACTTTATTCACCATGAATTTTAGACACATTTTTGATATTTCAAAAATCATGAGTCAATTTGTTTATATTGACTACTTGATTACAGAAAATATAATGACAATACAATCAGAAAGCAAATCCAGCATTTTACAAAATCAAATAGTTTATGAACAAAATGTTTGGAGAAACAATTTTGATAATTGTGACACAATTTGTTATGTTTGTTACATATACAATTTGTTTTTACAGAAGATGAATTGTAAAATCAACCATTTATGTTTTGCTACAAGATGCTGTGATGCAGTGTTTTCTGTTCATCGATGGTGCTTTATCTTTTGCACATGTTAGAAAGCGGAATGTTTCCTCTTTGAAACAATTCTTAACAACATTAAACGCTGATTCTCTTTTTAATGTTCGTTTTAAGCTATATAACCAACTTTTAATCTTAACTAAAAAAAACAACAAAAGGAAACACTATTTAATGTAATAGAAATGTGTGCATTTACCGATTCAGCTTTCTCGCGTACGTAACGAAAACAGAGGGAGTAGGAGTGGTGAAATCTATGAGAGGGAAAGTGGGAGGTGGTTTCGTTCACCGACCATTAGTATGGCTGATATTAATAATGAGTGTTGTTTTTTTGTTTGTTTGTTTTTGTTTTTTAAAAGGGAGGAGTTTTTTTGAAACTGCGACAGACTTTACGAAGTCCTCCCGTTGAATGTTTTTAGCCGTGAAGAAAACAAAAAAACTATTTGATGAAATTAAATGAAATTGTTTATATTAAAAGCGATATAAAAATTTCCAGAATGAAAAATTTCATGCGTTCGTTAATCATAATAGAGAATAACGGAATTGGAATAACAGATTGAAGACGATGCTATTTACGCATGCGCAACCGGATGTTGAAAACCGGAAAGCTGAAAGCTGATTGCAAACATACAAGATCAATAGACTTTTAGTATTATATAGATTTTAAGGACAAATATTTATACTCATTTATTTTTGTTTTAAATGTGAAATATTGCAACTAAAATGTTATCCTTATTTGTGTTCAAAGTTATATGATAATTTACAATGAATACTAAAATAATGTTTAATTTTATTCAGTGAATTGATTAATCTTTTGTATTATGAATTAATTTATGTTTTAAATATTTATTTCATCCGATAAGAGAATTAAATAGCAACGCAAATATTTATTTATACAATGCGGGGATATATCGGATATAAGTGGGATTAAAAACAAGACAAAACGAAGGCAAAAATTAATATGAGCTTTTGTTTTTCTCTTTGTTAAATTATTTAAATTTTATTACAGATCTTACTTGCCTTCTGTGTCATTGAATGGTCGAGTTTGTATAACATAATACATACATATATATATATATATAGGGACTAAAAGTATATATATGTATATATATATATATTAATATAAAACTAAAAATAAGAATACATTAATCACCTAAAAAGTAGTGTAATGGATTCGTCCAAACACTTTAAAATGCAGCAACATTTTTGTAAGTAAGGATACATTTTATTAAACAGACGAACAACACAGGTAAGGAAGACTTTTTTTTTTAAATAACTTAATATAAGTTAGCAAAACATTTATATGGAACACCACTTAGATTTAGTATACGGAACGTTTATGTTTTTGTCTTTTAAGGGAAGTGGGGTCTGGTCAACTCTGCTGGGAAGCCATGAAATTAAATACTGTCTTGTTTTTAAATTCCCGAAACAGTTTTTCATGGTAAACAACTGATGATCCCTTAAATAATGTTAAAAGCAAACTAATATAATAACTGTAAAAAATAAATTGAATTACATGAGTGATTTTCCACTGAACGACTTGGGACTAAAAGTTATTTTAATTTTTTTAATTAAAAAAAATTCTTTTTTTTTAATATATAGTTTTAATGGTTGAGAAACTTCCGAGACTATATATATATATATATATATATATATATATATATATATATATATATATATATATATATATATATATATATATATATGTGTGTATACATATATATTTGTGTATATATTTATATGTATGTATGTGTGCGCGTATATTTATGTATCTGCAGATGTGTGCGTTTATGTATTTCATATAGAGATCAGAGTATGTCGATATGGACATGTATGTATGGTTATATAGGTATATATTTGTGTATATATATGATGAGATATTTATGCGTTAACATGTATGTATGTAGATTAAGACTTTGTGTCTTTAATTGAGATGTAAGGAATCCAACTAAGTGGTTAATAAAAAGAGAAAGTAAGAAACAGGTGTTATAAAATGAATGATAGGAGTAATAAAAATAATAAAAAAAGATAGAAACGAATTGAAAGGGTTAACGAGTAAAGAATGTAATCCGATACTGAGTTTGATCTGTGAAATTATAAACACGTCTCATCCCCCCCCCCCAAAAAAAAATACTTAATAGGAAAGTTTTCCAAATTCATTTCACTTCCTAGTTTGTTTTTGGTCTGAAGAGGTTGACTCTCTGTGAAGTGTACAACCGTAACATGTATGCACATATGTAACCAATAATGTTTGTATAAATAACAATTTATAATATATATATATATATATATATATATATATATATATATATATATATGTGTGTGTGTGTGTGTGTGTGTGTGTGTGTGTGTGAAAAATGACAAACGGAAAACAGGTTAAAGTGCAGGAGAAAAACAAAAACAAGAGATTTGACCGGTTTCGTTCGTGTTAGAGAATGTCTTCAGAAAAAGTGAAGATTTGGAAGTAATTTTATTTTGAAAGGCACTGCACTTTAACCTGTTTTCCGTTTGTCATTTTTCACACATTTTGTCTACCACGGCATTTCATTTTAATGACTTATCGTGTACATTACCCCATATATATATATATATATATATATATATATATATATATATATATATATATATATATATATATATAGTCATCCATAGACAGCTGTTTCGTCGTTTCACGATTCATAAATGTGGCTAGACGTAGCAAACGTATAAATCCCGAGATTCAAAACTTGGACGACAGATCACTTCTAAATATATTATACAAACTATTGTGTACATCATCTAATGATTACATTATGCTAGTTTAATTGAAAATTGTTGAAGAAAATGAGAAGAAAACTTTTGAAAACTAAGAATAATAATGTGGATAAAAATATATGAAACTCTCATGCTTAATCAATTCTGATATATTTTCTGTTTCATTTGTTCTGCATTATTCAAGAATCGACATTTTCCATCTTCCTTCTTGGAAATTAAAAAAAATAAAAAATTCTCTTTGTCTTAAATGAAAGAAAATCCATTTTTGATCCGAGCTGAAAATTATTCAAAATGGATCCCAAGAGAGAGAGAGAGAGAGAGAGAGAGAGAGAGAGAGAGAGAGAGAGAGAGAGAGAGAGAGAGAGAGAGAGAGCTAGCTAGCTTACTGCGTTTTCTGAATGGCTGCTGGGTGAGCAAAGTGTGGGGTTCGATGTTTGCTAATGTTTTGCTTAATTGAACCATCTTTTCTTGCAGGATTCCGAATTTAGTTTCCAAATTTGATTTCCTATAATTTTCCCATTGTTTTGCAGGTTTTGCTTCTTCAAATATTCCCCAACTAACAAGAAACTCTAACAAAATTATTCCACTCTTTGTTTTAATCCCTCAAGACTTGTTCCCCTTGGTTTCATAATTTTTCTTGAAAAATCATAACAATGGTAAAAATAATATGCATATGTAGAAAAGGGGAGAAAATATTCGACAATAAATGACTAGCAAGGCTACCCGGCGTCGCCTGGGACCCCAATTTCTATAAATTATGTAAATTACAGAAAAACGAAAAATAATGAATAATCAGCTTAATATTGTAATTTGAGATGTTTACTTTCATTTAAGGACAAAATTACAGTAAAAAGCACTTATACCCAGGTGAGGTTCGAACTCATAACCTCTGCCTTTAAGTCCGACATTCTAATCGTTTGAGCAACTCAATAAATTTTGCATCTCGAAGTCGAATGTTGCTTAAAACTATAAGAGCTGCATTCTTTATTTCTTCACTTTCCTCTTGTCAGTCAAACGCAATAAAAGGAAGAAGATATAGGAAACGATACTTTCTGTCAACCAAATGAAACGAAATAAAGAGAGATGGAAAGCAAAGCAAAGACTCTTTTTCCATCTTTTTCAGTGGCAAATATCTAAATATTTGCCTGCTATAGAATTAATACCTAGTGATTTTGGTAGCAGTATCATGACTTCTAACTGCGAGTGTGAAAACTCCTCCTCCTTTCTCTATGTATAGGTAATAAAATATAAAATATTAATCAGGACTAAATATTAAAATCGATTAAATCGATTGGAATTTTTTTCTTTTTAACAACATGGATCAATATTTGGTTTATCTGACTTAGGAAACATAGTTTTCTATTTACCCTTTGTTAATAAAAGATATTGATCACAAATATAGCGTGATCGTCTTTAATTTATATATAAGATGACTGGGAAATATTCTCATGTAAAATAGGATTTATTCAGTTCATATTGTAACAAGATTACCTCGGAGTGATCGAAAAAGTAAAATAGTAAATACAAATAATAACCTAGATGGTAACAAGATGTAGGTTTGGAATGCGATTGTGATTGTTGTGATAATTTCAAGGTTGAGACGAAAATGAAAAATATAAACATTCTATTGTTTGTATTTTAAGGTAAGCCGATTTGAGGAATGTGTTAAAACAATTTTCAGAATTACGTAATCGATCAAGAGAGAATCAAAAAGAAAAAAAAGAACAGAGCGAGACTTGTGATCGAAGTGAGTAGACGTTCCACCTTTTGCTCCCTCTCAAGCTGGAGCTGGGAAGTTGACTGCATCTGTAAGGCAGGAGTGTACCCAGAGAATGTCGACATTCTACTAGAATAAATTGTAAGCTATAAGAAGACAAAGAAAGAGAAGAAAGAAAAGGAAAAGAAAGAAAAGAAAAAAAGGAAAAACTTATTTTTAGTGACTTTTACGGCATCAGCAGACAGGATTTATCATTCTTTTATCACCGTTTTTAAATACTGAATTTGTCAGTGAAATAAAAGAGAGGTCAACAAATATGAGCGAGTGTTTGTTTGTTAATATCACAATAAATTAAGGACGTAGAGAATCCACTGAAACAATTTTCCACTAGCAAATATATCTATATCTAACACATCACCCAATAAGGCTCAAGCTTAACATATAGATGGCACCACTAAAAAATCCATATGCTTTTCATAAAGTATTAACTTGCAAATGGCAGGTGTCAAAACTTTAGCCCAATCGGATTGTTAGTTTAAAAATTGCAGTTATTGAAGTAAAGCTACCATTGCAAATTTTCAAAACAATGGACAAATCTGAATTTCGTGTGTTGATAAAGCATTGTTTTCTGATGGGAAAACATCCTTTTCTAGAAAAGCATTGGCGTGATAAGTGTTATTCAAATTCTGTCCGGAAACAACGGTTAAGAAGTGGTATGCTGACTTTAAATGCGATTGTACAGACACAAATGATGCTGAATGCTCAAGGCACCCACATTTTTCAGTTGTCCTGGAAAACATAAAAAGTCAACAAACACATTTTAGCCGATCGTAAATTAAAGTTGCGTTAGATAGCAGAGGACTTGAAGATATCAGAAGGCAGTGTATTCGCCGTTTTGCATGAACATTTGTCAATGAAAAAGCTGTGTACAAAGTGGATGCAGCGTTTGCTTGCAGTCAATCAAAAACAACAATGCATTGGCGCTTGAAAGCGTTGTTTTCAACTATTTCAATGCAACAAAAAATAATTTTTCCATAATTGGTCGATTTGGACGGTTTTCACCTGCAGCTGTCCACTCAGTTACTGCTGATTTGACTCCAAAGTTAAGTGGTAGATCCGTGTTTCATCCACGCGTTAGTACATAAAAGAAGAAGAAGAAGAGCATGACACTTATAAAACGTCAGCCATATTAAAGATTTTTCTTCTTTTTCTTTATGTGTTAACAGGTCACCGTTTATCAAAGCCCAAAGGCCACTCGAGGATAAGGGTTAATGAGTTTGTCAGGTGGACGGTGAGACAACACCGTTACGATTGGTAACAATAGTTGAAACCTTTTTTTTAACATGGTTCACCCCATACAAGGAAGGCCGCCACTGTAGACGTAAGGGGCTACTGAGAAAAAAGAAAAGGGGAGAAGGTTGGGGGGGGGGGTCAGCCTAAATCATGATCCGCACAGCGAGATGTCTGTTTACATTAGTTTTAAATTTCTGCATGTCAGTACTGTCGGGGAAACAGGGGGCAGGGAGAGAGTTCCAGAGGCCAGCAGCACGAGGAAAGAAGCTATTTGAGTAGAAGGCTCTCCGGCATCTGGGGACCTCCACAGTGAATGAATGAGATTTAGTTGATTGTCGAGTTATTCTAGTGAATTTACGTCGAGGGGGCACCAGAGTAGCCAATTCATCAGAGCATAATCCATTGAAGTACTTGTAAAACAAGCACAAGGATGCTACATTGCGGCGATGGGACAGAGGCTGAAGCTTGGTTGACAGTGAGGGACCTATTAGGTTGGCGATTCTTTTTTGGACCTTGTCAAGGAGGGAGAGACTAGTAGATGATGCACCAGCCCAGATGTGGCAACAATACTCTATGCATGGGCGGATGGTGGCTTTGTATAGATACAGGATAATGTCAGGTGTGAGGAGTTTACTAGCACGGTAGAGGGAGCCAACCTTTTTTGCGGCAGCCTTGGCAATGTCTTCAATGTTTTTGTTCCAATTCATGTTACATGTGAAGGTTAGGCCGAGGAGTTTGAATGATGAACTCTCAGGTAGGGTGTTATTTGCCATGGCAATCGGTGGTTGGAGAGGCTTCTTGTAGTTGTTGAAGGAAAGTAGCTTTGTCTTTGCGGCATTAAAAGTTACCAAACATTTATGACCCCAATCCACTACAGCCTGGAGGTCATTTTCTAAAGATTCAGCTATTGCCTCGGATATGATCGCGTCTGTTTTACCAACATGGCGAGAGTAAAGCGTGGTGTCGTCAGCAAATAAACCAATCTCCGACTCTATATCATCAGGGAGATCGTTTATATAGATCAGGAACAACAAAGGTCCAAGGATAGATCCCTGGGGTACACCTGCATATATGTCATGTTGCTTTGATGAACGACCATCGAGGACAACCTGGATTTTTCTTTTGTTTAGTAAGGATCTAATTATATTAAATAGTTGCCCAGTAATACTGTATGAGCGTATTTTCAGGAGAAGCCCTTTATGCCAAACCCTGTCAAAGGCCTTGGATATATCAAGTGCTACTGCCCTAGCTTCACCTGCCTTGTCGAGTGTATGATACATACGTTCAGAGATGACCGTTAAGATGTCTGCAGTAGATCGTGCTTGTCTAAATCCATACTGGCGGTCAGATAGAAGTTTAGCATTAACTAAGTGCCGTACTAACGCTAGATTGATTAAGGATTCAAAGATTTTGGCAAAGATCGGCAGTAGACTGATTGGGCGGTAGTTCTGAGGGTCGGTTCTATTCCCAGAACTCTTGTAGACAGGTACCACAGAGGCAATTTTCCAGCAATCGGGGAAGCAAGATTCAGCTAGGCATTTATTGAAGAGTTTGGATAGGACAGGGGCCAGTTCAGCAGAACATTTCTTTATTACTAATACTGGTATAAGATCAGGCCCACATGCTTTAGAGGTATCAAGGTTTTTTATGATGTCTCTGACCTGGGATAGGGTGATGACCAGGTTATCAAGTGTGACTTCGGTCCGCAAAGGGAATTCGAGGAGGGGGTGGCTATCTGAGTCTAAAGTAGAGTTAGAAGCGAAACGCTATGCAAGTAGTTCAGCCTTATCAGTGGCCGCGCAGACGACATCATTGTGGTTTGATAGTGGGGGAATCGTTTATTGACCATTATTCACTACACTATTGTAGATTTTCCAGAAATCGCGAGTACCTAGTTTCTGAGACTGGATGCGTTTTTTTGTTAACTCATTATACCTTCTCTTTGTTTCGCCTATCACGGCCTTGCAATTATTTCTTGACTCTATAAATTTATGTCTATTAGTAGTTGACTTATGGCGGCCGAATTTATGGAATGCTTGTTGCCTCTCAGAAATGGCAGCTGCACATTCTGAAGTGAACCATTGAGGAGAGTGGGGCTTGCTAAAGAATTTCCGCATGGGGACAGGCTTCGATGCCTGCTTTGACCCATTCAGTTAATTCGTTTGCACACTGGTTTGCTGGTAGTGAGAAGGTTTCCCTCCATGGAGCGTAACTGATGTGATCTCTGATTGACTCATAGTATCTTGTTGTTTTGAGCAACGGTTCATCAGCTTTTGGACAACTTTTTAGGGTGATATGTATCATTAGCACAATGTGATCAGCATTCCCGAGTGGGCTATGAGCTTTCGTCACACAAGCCCTGGGCATTGAGGTCAAGAAAAGGTTTAGAAGTGAGGCTTGCTGGTCTACTCGATCGGGGATGCGGGTCGGAAAATCGACAGTCTGAGAGAGGGAGTGAGCTAGGGAGAAATTATACGTAGAGCCGCCGGCTGCATCAGTAAGGCTAGAGAATCCCAACCAGTCTCGGTGGTGGGCATTAAAATCCCCAAATACATGTATCTGGGCATTCGAGTCAATTAAGAGTGCTCTATCTATGCTTTCAGAGACAGAGTTTAGCAGAGTACAGTCCTGAGTCGACGGGGAGCGGTATAAGAAATATAAGTAGCTGACGCTGTGATGTAAAGTCAATCTAAAGCACATGTAATCTTGGTCATCTGATTCTAACCTATGTTCTCTAGTCAGGGGGAGGGTGTTCCGAACATAAACTCCTAGCCCGTGCATATGTTTGTCAGAGTCTTTATGGTAGAGTGGGAGGTAGTCAGTCATGTCAAAGTGGTGTGAGGAGATTGAGGATTTAAGGTTAGTTTCACTAAGAGCTAGGATATCCGGGGAGTTTGTCAGGAGAAAGGTTTCTACGTCGTTGATGTTGGTTCTAAGTCCCCGGATATTTGTGAATGCGAGCCTCAAGGGCGGAGGCGAAAGTGTTTTTTGTTGGGTGTCTGGTTTAGGTTTGCTTTTATTTCTTTGTAATGACATGTTTTGTTTGATTATAGAGTGGGTTGGCCAAGGTGGGTACTTGTTTGGTGCCAATAAGCTCACACAGCCAGTCCATTAGTCACGACCTGGTCCATGGGGGTTGTGGCCTTGGGAAAGCCCACCGGAGATAATTGCAGGGTCCCTTTCCATGCGCGACATGGCACATACAACTACCCACGGTATTATGCAACTGATGATGGAGCGGCCGTTCATTGTCCTAGTAAGGAAACAAGGCTAGGCACTGAGTGTTTAGAGGCGTCCCAGCGCTGTTACCTCTGCGCCTGACTAATAAACAAAGAAGGAGTGAAAGGGCCGGCGATAGGCAGAACCTATCTACTCCTTAAGCAATTGTAGGTTTGCAAACCGGATATTTTGTTCGAGATTCCAACTCTAGGAA
Organism: Sepiola atlantica; assembly: GCA_963556195.1. Classification (NCBI taxonomy): domain Eukaryota; kingdom Metazoa; phylum Mollusca; class Cephalopoda; order Sepiida; family Sepiolidae; genus Sepiola; species Sepiola atlantica. Next base: position 30,787,419 of record OY744526.1, read on the forward strand.
GGTTGTCGATCAGGACTAAGGAGGCCTCCCTCCCCAATGGTTTACTGCCAGTGCGTAAGTAGCTGGTAGTAAGTTTTTTTTGTCAGAGATTTCCTTCTCTTAGATGGATAGCCGTACGAGGTCTTACGGGTCCAACACTCCGAGAGGGGTAACGATAGGCTGCGCCCGTGTACTAGTCGGGTATTTCCTATCCCCCGCAGGTGTAAAAAAAAAAAAAAAAATTCATAATACAATATATATATATATATATACATGTACATATGTAGATACAATAAGTTCATTGTATACAAAAAAGGAAAAGTAAGTTGAAGATATGTTTCCCTCTCGCAAGTAAGTAAAAATAAGAAAATTAAGAGAAAGACATCCAAAAGCTTCAGGATAGCGTGGGATTAAGAATTTCTTCAGTGAGAAATCAATAGACAGTATATATCAATAATTATACACATTAAAGTCACACACAGAAATAAGACAATTCATGTAAGAATGTCTTAGCTACGGTCTGATATTATTAGTTGGGAACTACATTTTCTTTCATATTTATTTGCTAGTGGACTTCACCTACTCTTCACCCCCCCCCTTTGTAATCCAAACTCATTGACCCTTCTAAAAACTTAGAATGTTAGCAAGAAAAAAAAGGACGAAATAAAAGTAAATTTAGTACTTAGCTTTCTTTTTTTTTTAAAAATGATATCCATCGCTTCACTTGAGATATTGGTCTCGAATTGCCGGTCGGTGGCAGATATAAAATGTCTTAGCTACGGTCTGATATTATTAGTTGGGAACTACATTTTCTTTCATATTTATTCGCTAGTGGACTTTACCTACTCTTCACCATACCCCCCCAACCCCTCTTTGCAATCCAAACTCATTGACCCTTCTAAAAACTTAGAATGTTAGCAAGAAAAAAAAAGGACGAAATAAGGATTTTTCATACAGGCAAGGGAGAAAAAACCTGAGAAAAGAGATTATTTAACTCATGAAAAATAAAAGTAAATTTAGTACTTAGCTTTCTTTTTTCTTTTTTTGTTAAATGGCAGAATTTGATTATTTAAGAGGTTAGGGTTAGGGTTAGAATTTGTTAACATTTGACTTGAAAACGACCATGTTGTAATCAGCTTGGAAACAGCCCTGTGTTATTGTGTTCCGCAGACGGGTAGTTTTTGGAAAGAAACTTTGCTCATGGAAATTCTGTTTAGTTTTAGGTACACAGAGGAAGAAAGGAAAATTATTTACAGTGGTTGTAGATAGACGAGTCTTTGTTGTGACTGTTTTACAGAAGGAAACCATAGATTGGATCTCAGTCGAGCACCTACTATGAAAATAACGATAGAGTAGAGAAAGACTAGCAACCTCTCTTCTATGAGAAAGAGGCTGTAAGGAAGAGAAGAAGATCCCCTCACTAGATTTCAAAGTCGGTTATGTACTCTATCAAGGCAGGAAAGGTTGCTCTGAGTGGCACTTTCCCAGATGTGGCAACAATACTCCATCTTACGTTGCTAGTCTTTTTCTTAAGCTTCAAGATTTGCCCCCCCATAAGAGCTTCTCAGCAAGGACTCGTTTTGCTTCCCAAACCGCAAAAAACTTTCCTTTTTTTCTCTGTGTAGCTAAAATCAAACTGAACTTGCATAAACATAGTTTCTTTTCAAGAACTTCCCAATTATTGAACACATTACTGCGAGAATGTTTCCCCACACACTACAACATGGTCGTCTTCAAGTCCAATGTCAGCATATACCCGTCGAGTCAACCTGTGAATTAATCATAGTTCTTAATCTTTTCATAGTACTGTTCCATTCTCTAACTGAAAATCTCACTAACCCCTTATGATCGAGAGTCTTTTTTGCCTTGGTAAGTGGCGAACCATTAGTATAAAAAAAGAAATGTGTGTGTGAGGGGGGGGGCACATATGTGTCTGCACGTGCATGTGCGTGCGTGTATGTGTATCAAAAAGCAGACAGCTAGTTTGATAGATAAAATGAATGAACCATTTTTCCCTCTTTAATGAATTTCATTAATTTGCGATGAATGAAAGGAAAATTTGTTTTGAATTTTTCATACAAATAGCAAATAGGAATGAAAATCATTTAACATTTGATCTACCAACCAACAGTTAATTTCTCGATACTTTCTATTGAAATGGGTGGGGAATGGGGCGAGAGAGGATCTTTCATGCTATTTTATGGACTGGATAAACTGGTATTCTTTTTTTAAAATATTTTATTATACAAGTGGTACTAGCTGAAAAACTCATCTACACTGGGCAAGATCGTTATAAATTCCCTCTCGAACATCGAGTGACATTTTTATATCAACTTCATGTGTGACCATCTAATGATCTTAGAATTAATTTCTCATCACTGGAAGATATTCTTGAAAAAAGACGATGAAAACGCTTTAAACTGACACCATATTTAATTTATCATTTAGACATTTCGGACGAATCCAACCTGTCAGCCAGTTTTTAACACTAACATCCGCCTCATTCTCTTTATCGATTCGTAAATTGAAGACAAAATCATTAAATATGTACAAAATAGCTTTACTTGGTAAGCATGCAACAACAGCTAATAAAGAAAGACTTACATTGTGTTAACAACGTGAGTATATGTTAGATGTGCTGTTAAGAAGACATTTACCGATTCCTTCATTTATGTAATTTTGTTCATAAAATGTTTATAAAAGAAAAAAACAAAGGAATAGATACATTCTTAGGATACGGCAAGTCAATCTATGCGTTTTTCAATAAAAATACTATTTCAAACTCCCGCCTGACAGACACACTAATCAATGGATGGACAGAACCTCTAACTAAAATGTGTGGATACAATTTTGATCATAGAAAATTTATAAGATTTAAGGTTTTAGCTTAAGGAGTCTTAAAAAGAAATTGGAATTCAGGGAACCTTGCTTAATTGGTGTCTAATGACTATGGATTAATTTAATGCAAATCTGAAATTTCTGGAGGTTGTGTCCATATTATGCCCCCTAAAAACCTTTAAAATACTCTAAAGAAACTGAAATTTAGGGAATATTTATTAATTGATGTCTAATAAGTATTGTTAAAATTTTACAAAAATCGAAGGTATCTGAATTTTTACGAAGTGTTTCCACCCCCTCTTTACCTCATTTATATAAAACTTAATTAAACTAAATATAGCCCACATTACCCACCCTTAAGTCTAGCAGATGTGTTCCAAAATTCATAATGATTGGGTCATTAGTTTAGTGGTGACGCCTTTATATATAAGTATATACACATATCAAACTATTTAGGTAGAAACATATGTGTTTAGATTAGGTAAGTTGAGATAAATAAAATTAGCACATTATTTTTATCAGTTCAAAGAATTCAAACACAACGAATATTTGGCGTACAATCGTTTCTAAAACAATTTCGAATATTTTAATTTGTATTATATTTTAGATGATTCCAAAAAGTCTTTTAATCAGCGCCCTCTTAGAATCACATACAGAAATTAAGAGAGAACAACATCATATTTTAGTGTTACTTGAAGAAAACACATATTCCGTTAATGTGGGGAAACCAGAACTTCTTATCATGCAATTTCACAGTACTCAAAATGTAAATCAGCAATAATACCAATAATAGTATTTACAATATGTAGGATACAGCAAATTTTAAATATTTAAATCTGGAAAGAACATAATATAGATAAAAATAAAAATTGTAAAATTATAAATTAAAAATTAAAAGCAATAATCTAAAAAATAGTAATATTAAAAAAAGAAAAGCGAAAGATAATAATAATAATAATAATAATAATAATAATAATAATAATAATAATAATAATAATAATAATAACCCATTTATAGTACATAAAAATACAAACAATTTTCATAGGTAGGTGAGGGGATATCTGTTTTCGACGTAGGTCACCGCCGCTTGTTGCATATTTGTTATTTTTACCCCGTTCTCGTTCGTTTTTTGGACCCCGTTGTCGACTCTGCGGATTGTTGTAGAAGATACCCAACATTTTGACCTCCCCTTCACTTAAAAATTCACTAAAATTCTGGAAATCAACTAATTTTAATGAAATGTTCAATATTTATTAATCCACAATCACGGAATATAATAAAACCATTTTTTCTTTTAAATCTTTGTGAAAATGTATTATCTTTTTAACACAAAATACACCTGTACTAAAGTGATATTTTTATATATTAATAAAAAAAATGCATTAATTTTTACTTTGTTTTTTTTTTTTATAAAAATAAAGCCTTGTAGATGTTAACAATTAAAAAATTTTTTTTTAAAATACTTTTTACATATTACGAAAAAGACCCCTAAATACCGTGTTAACAAAATCACTATAACTCAAAGAAAAATTAATTTTTTGAATTAGCGATATTATTATTGAATAAAGCATTGTTTAATCAATGGTTTCACTAAAAATAATATAATTGCCAAAAATATTTCATGTGATTTTGATGATTAGAGTTTCTGGGAAAATAAAAAATGCGACATAATTATATTTCCATGTCATACATGAACGTGGCATCAACAGCACAACATTTTTTTTAATGAATAAATTGTCAGTGTAGTCATTGACTTTAATTTACTTTTTCACACTTAAAATAAAAAATACACTTTATTTTAAAAAGAATCAATGCAATTTATCGTTACGACACGCTAAGAATAAATCGAGTAACTAAAGTTTTAAATCATGTAAAAAAATGATCAAATTGACGCAGTTCGTAACGTAAAAATAATTGTTAACATTAAAAAAAAGTTTTATTTCAAATTCTAAGAAAAACATTGGTAAACAGACGTCACCAATAATTAAAAACTAATACCAATTTAAATATGAACCTTTTTAGTTAAAAATAAAATAAGATGTTAATTGCGTACACTCACATATATTTTAATTAAATAAACATTTCCCTTTTTATTATAACAAAATAAGGGTACTTAAATTTGTTTGTAGCGTTAAAAAGAATAAAGAAATTAATGGATAATAATTTTTCAACTTCTATAAACTATTACAAAACCATTTTTATATATAAAGTTAAAAATGATAAATTATGACATTTTTTTGTCTTCCGTATATTTTGCATAGTGATAGTCAATTGGCAAACAAAGTTGTTTGTCGATTATGTGACGCCGGATTTTACTAATTTATGACTTTTGGGGGATAATTTTGCTAATTTTTAGTAAAATGTGGGATTATTTTATTTTATTATTATTTTTAATTCAGTATCTTATGACTTTAATTTAATAATTATCTTTGAAATAGTTCCCCAAAGCTTATATTTATCTTTCAAGGGATTTTTACAAGTAATTTTCTCAAAGTTCAAAATTCACTGAATTTTTGGGGTTTTCAGCCGCCGTGATTACATATTTCATTATAATTTATTTTTCACACGTAAATATGCAGTTTTTTCTTTTTTTTTCGTTTAGAGATTAAGTTTAGGCGTTTATCTTTCAAACACAAAGTTTACACGGAAACTTATTAAATAATTATTGATAAGCCCTTTTTAATAAGCATAGTTCGCACAAGAGGCGGCCATTTGTGCACATACCTAATATATATAATATATATATATATATATATATAATTATTATCTTTTTATTTATTTATTTTTTTAAAATTTATTTATTCATTATTATTATTATTTATTTATTTATTTATTTTCATTTAATTTTTTTCGTAAATGTTTCTTTATGTATGTGTGATAGTGCACTTTGAACCTCATGAAAATGAGAGAAACACTATCCCTGTGACAGGATCACAGGTAAACTAAGCCTGGGCCTGGTGTTGCCACAAACACCAAACCATGATAAATGTCTATAAATACAAATAAACGCCGTGGGACTCAGAAGAAAGATCTGAGTGTCATGATGGGCAGGTGCTCCCTCGATGGCCAACATGGGGGACCCGGTCCGCATCCTGCGAATGTTGGCTCCTTTAATTTCAGGAACAAGACCACCGACAAAAAACAGGTAGGTAACCCATCAAATTCCAAATATGATAAGGACACTGATTAAACACAAGAATTCAAGAAAGAAAATAACAGACCAAAAAGCCATAGAAAGAAATGGACCACAAAAGAGAACAGACTGGTAATGGAATGCTACTACAAAAGCCGCTACCCCACAGAAAGACAATATCGGAAACGAATGAAAGATCTATGGGACATTTTTACTGACTACCATACAACGGCACAAAGGATAGAAGATCAAGCAAGACAGATCCTCAAGAGAGGATGGTTCTCGGAGATGGAATTAACAGAAATTAAACAAAAGATAAATGGCGTGACAGATCAAGACACACCTCTTGACGAAAACTCACAGGAAGAAGACTGGAAAAACATAAACACAGAAACTGAAGAAGGCGAAGACACACGAAACTATAGAACTATCTGAGGAAGAAGCAAGAGAAGTGGAAAACATCAAACGATTAATGTCCGAGAACAAAACAAAACTTCCATCCCTAAGGAACGAAGACTGGAAGAAGTTAAAAGTTGAAACAGAGAAAGTAAACAGAGTACTCACGTACATCCCAACAGACACTATCACAGATCTAAACAACTTGATATATGTGGGGGCAAAATCAATAAGTATGAAACTAAAAAGGGAAAAGAAAACTGACCAAAAGAATAGACAGACGAAATCTGGATGGGAGATCAGACTGGAAACCCAGATCACCAAACTTCAAAAGGAAGCTAAAACCGTAAATAGGATGAAGGAGAACAGTAAACGATGGAAGAGTAGAAATCTGAATCGCAAGGAAAGACTAAATAAGAAACATGAAGAACTAAAACAAAAGATAGCAGCAAAAGAAGGAAGATTGAGACGATACAGATACAAATCGGAACAGTACAAACAGAATAGGACCTTTGAAAACAATGAAAGCCAGTTTTACAAAAACGTAAACGGAGAAAGAACAACAACAGAACAACCGGACCCGACACAAACAAAACATTTCTGGAGCAAGATATGGGAAAATGCTGAAGATTACAACAAAAATGCTAAATGGCTGAAAGACATGAAAGATAAACTTCTAGAAATTGAAGAAGGAACGGAAACAGAAATTAATGAAGAAACTATTATAACAACACTAAAGAAAATGGCAAACTGGAAAGCACCAGGTCACGATGGAATACATGCGTACTGGTTCAAAAAATTCACGACCCTACATGAAAGGCTAGCACAGAAACTGAGAGTATGTATCCATAAAACAGACGTACCAGAGTGGATGACTAAAGGAAGGACAACGCTCATACAAAAAGATGCCAAGAAGGGAACAACCTTAAACAATTACAGACCAATAACCTGTTTACCGACAATGTGGAAAATCCTAACGGCACAACTTAGAGAGCAAATTTACCATTCCCTGAACAGTCGTGGACTACTTCCCGAGGAACAAAAAGGATGCCAGAAAGGGAAAAGAGGGTCGTATGATCTGTTATACATAGATCAAAAGATCCTGAAAGAAGTTAAAAGCTAGAAAAAGAACATATCTATGACATGGATTGACTACAATAAAATGTACGACAGAATCCCTCAAGCATGGATAATTAAATGTTTAAAAATGTACAAGATACTCAACAGGATTATTAATTTCATCAAGAAAGCAATGTAAACATGGAGATTAGAACTGACAGCTGGAGGACAATACTTGACGGAGATAAAAATACAGAGAGGCATTTTCCAAGGAGACTCCCTATCACCACTACTGTTTATCATAGCCATGATGCCACTCAACTACATACTCAGGAAATGTGATGCCGGATACAAGTTCACAGGTAGAGAACAACGAATAAACCATCTCATATACATGGACGACCTGAAGCTATTTGCAAAAAGCAAAAAGGAACTGGAAAAGCTGATAAATACGACCAGAATCTTCAGTCAGGACATTCAAATGGAATTCGGAATGGAAAAGTGTGCATTGCTAGAGATTAAAAAAGGAAAGTTGGAGACGACTGAGGGCATGGAACTGCCCAACCAAGAGCAGATGAGGGCGCTGAATGAACAAGAGAGCTATAAATATTTGGGAGTTTTGGAAGCAGACACAATCAAATCAACAGCAATGAAAGAGAAGATTGGAAAATAATACCTGAGAAGAACAAGAAAGCTCTTAAAAACAAAATTATATAACAGAAGCCTAATCAAAGGAATAAATACCTGGGCAGTATCACTAATAAGATATTCTGGACCATTCATAAACTGGACTAAAGAAGAACTCAGGCACCTTGATCAGAGGACTAGAAAATTAATGACTATGCACAATGCACTACATCCAAAAGACGATACAGACAGACTCTACGTGAAGAGAAACGAAGGGGGAAGAGGACTGGTAAGTATAGAAGACTGTGTGGACGACACTAAAAAAGAGCTGGAGAAATACATAAACCAGAACAAAGAAAGGCTGATCACCACAGCAAGAGGCTGATCACCGTCCCAACGAACAACGCAGGAAGCATCGAAACTGGACACAAACAGACAAGAAAAGAAAAATGGAAAGAAAAACAACTTCATAAGACTCACAAGAGAAGAAACCAACGCAAATAGCTGGACATGGCTAAGAAAAGGAAACTTGAATAGAGAAACGGAATCTTTACTGATGGTTGCACAGAACAATGCGATTAGGACGAACTACATTAAAGCTAAAATAGATAAAACCCAGGAAAACAATAAATGCAGACTGTGTGGACAAAGAGACGAAACAGTAAATCATATAATAAGTGAATGTAGCAAACTTGCTCAAAAAGAATACAAGAACAGACATGATTGTGTTGGGAAAGTAATACACAGGGAACTGTGCAAACAATTGAATTTCGAATATGCTGACAAATGGTATAAACATAAACCAGAAACAGTACTGGAAAACGAAAAATATAAAATCCTCTGGGATATGGATATACAAACAGATAAACTCATACAAGCAAGAAGACCTGATGTTATTATAATAGACAAAAAGGAAAAATCTTGTAAAATCGTAGACTTCGCCGTTCCAGCAGACACAGAGTGTAGATCAAAGACACGGAAAAATGAAGTAAATACACAGAACTAGCCAGAGAACTGAAAGGCATATGGTGCATGAAGAAAGTTAGTATAATACCAATAATCGTAGGAGCACTAGGAACAATCCCAACACACCTGGAGAATAGACTTGGAGAAATTGGAATCAAAGGGACTATCGAAACCATACAAAGGACGGCAATGATCAAAACAGCTGCAATCTTAAGGAAAATCCTTGAATGCAGAAACTAACACACATAAGCTACAAAGGCTAACCAGTCACAAGGAATTTACAACGGAGAAAACAAAACCACACGAAGAACACCACAACAAGAGCCAAGGAACAGAAACTTCAAGAAACAGCACTTCATAATCTCCCCTCCTCCCAATAAATTACACCGGCCTCAGCTATCACTACACAAAAATGAACCAAAGATACAGAAATTACAAGAAACACTATAAGCTCCTTCCTCTGCCCCCCCAAATTAAAAAGAATTAGAAATTATTTTTTTATTTTTAAATACGGAAAGAGAAAAGGAAAAAAAAAGAAAGGAATTGAAAGGAAAAAATTAAAAAATTAAAAAAAAGATTAAACTTAAAAAAAAAGAAAAAAAATTAATTTAAAGAAATATTATTTTATTTATTTATTTTTTAACTGGTGTCGCCCTAGGCTGACACCAGACAACATATTTGTAGAGGGTCGAGGAGGATGAGAAGACCGAGGAGGGACAGCACAAACCAGACCTCCACTGGAAAAGTGCAGAGAATGCTGAGACCTTGGGGAGGCTTATTGCCACCCAAATCCCAGAGAAGACCAATTGTCCTTACCAGCGAGAAATCAATGGTAAGAGGCTGTTGCGATACCGCATCGTTATCGAAAAGAGGTGAAGAATACTGGAAGTCTGGGGAGACTTGTTGTCACTCAGACTCCAGGAAATACCACTGGTTATCGTCGTTGAGCAATCACTGACGATGATCTGTGTGAGAACTCCTAGTGAGTACAGATAATAATAATAATAATAATAATAATAATAATAATAATAATAATAATAATAATAATAAAGTAGATATAATAAATCATAAAAGCAATAAAGTAGAGGTTAAAACTAGGAAAAATATAAGTAATTTGAAGATATAAAAAATATAACAATTATGAAAAATTAGAAAAATAAAAAAGTTTAATTGAAATAATACACAATGAAAATCAAAAAAATAAAAAATATAAAAATTAGAAACAAATATTAATAATTAGAAAAATAGAATGAATATTGATAATTAGAAAAATAGAAATATAAGAAAAAGATAATAATTATCATTAGAAAAATAATAAGAAAAAATTAGAACAATAGAAAAGCTATGAAAAGGAATAATAGATATTTTATATATATATGCCAATAAAACCATATATATATATATATATATATATATATATATATATATATATATATATATATATATATAGCAATAGATGAAGTGAAAAAATAAAATAAGGTACGAATTAAATTTTATTACAATTCAATGTTCAGGCAAATTTCTTTAAAGTCCTTAACTCATGAGGTTTTATTCGAATTGGATTTTATGGTTTGCATTACTCCTATCAGCTCTTAGAGACTCTGAATTTGGACATCATAATATTCAACACCAAGTGAGTTTTCTGAACTTTTCATATGATTTGTTTTCTCTATCGTTTTTTATCGTTTTATTAATTTGCATACACCTTAAATACAATTTTCACTGTTATCTACTGCATCGATAGCAAACGAACTTCCCGCTTGGATAACTTTTTCGTTTTTGGACCACCATTCACCACTTGGATTATTATTTAATCAACCTCTTTGATATCTTGCCTAGAGCTATTTTGAACCTGTTGACTTGGATGAACTGTATAGTTTTACTAAAAAGTATGTTTTGGGCCGATATATTTGATGTTTTATATACCTTTATGTATTTTGATATATATATTTTTTATATATAGTTTCAAAGTTTAATTTTTATTACCTGCAGTAATGTCATTGCGGTAATGGTCCTCTGAGGAGAAGATTTTCTTTGAAAACTCATGAGTTAAGGACTTTAAAGAACTTTGCCTGAACATTGAATTGTAATAAAATTTGATTCGTACCTTATTTTATTCTTTCACTTTATCTATTGCTATTAATGCTCTATCCAGTATATTGAGCATTATTCTTATCCGCATGTTCACTAATTAAAGATATTAGTTGCCTCGTATATCTTTTGTTGTATTAACCTTATATATATATATATATATATATATATATATATATATATATATATATATATATATATAAATTATATAGAAAGGTATCAAAACAAAAATAATATAACACATAAAAATAGAAATTAACAACAATAAATCCAAATAGGATAAACTAAGAGGCAAGTTATTATTAGATAAAAATCTGGTAGTCAATAGAGGGGGAAAAAGAACAAAAATATATGTATAAAGTTGATCCCACGAGATAGGCAACGTTGTGGGTTTTTAGTGAATGTTAAAAGTCAAATATTTTCATTAAAAGAATGTAGTATATCCATGAATTATAATTCCAAAAAGGGTAAAAATAGAACTTAAATCAGAGTATGTTAGAATCAAACTGCTACAAAGCCCACCCGGTGAAATTAAAAATGAAATGGATTTAAAACTAATTTAAAATAACGGCTAATATTAAAGTGAGATAATTCCAATTTTAATTAGAGCTTCTAAAGTGATTATGAATTAAGAAGTATAAAAGGGAGATAATCATGTTAGATAATACATTACAAACATATATTGACACATAGAAACAGATGGCACACATACACACACACACATAAACAAAACACACAGACACATATATAAACACAAACAACATGCATAAATACCTAAAACTCACATACATACTAGAAAATTAAAATACAATTTGAATAAATGCAAATTAAATTATTTATAATTATTTAAGTTAGACTAATTATTTTAAAAAGGAGACCATAGACTTAAAGAACATAGAACCAACCATAAATCTAAAAGATTCAAAATAAATGTTAAAATACCGACAACGACAAAAGAGTAAGAAAGAATATTTATAGAAGAATGAGATAAATTATTTAAAAAGGACGATAAAAATAAGATAAATATTTAAATTTAGATATATAATATTTTAATGTAACTCATAGTTAACTAAACGACTAATTAGATAGAAAAGACATGGAATATGGATTTGAGGAAAAGCATATATACAGTTAAAATCGTACACCTAATTAAGGAAGGGGGAAAAGCATAATCAGTGTATAGGTTAGAATTTAAAAGATTATAAATATAATTCTAGAAATTATTTAGGTGATGAGTTTATACTTTTAGGGGATGGCAGAATCATGAATAAAGATAAAATTGTTAAAAAGTCAATGCAATTTAAACTGCAATTATGAGTTTAATAAATAAAAGATGCTTCTCAAAGATCAATTAAATAAATTTTGACAAATTAAATTTGTTACTAATTTGTAGATTTTCCTAAAGAAGAGGTTATCAAAGATTAGTCTGAGTATACAAATCACACTACATAAATACACCAACATATCAAAAAATTATAGAGGTGTTTTACTACAAGACTCAAACAACCCAACATAAGTAAAGCTAAAGGCCAGGAAATAGATAGAGACGACTAGAAACAAGATAAAAGTTAAGAGAGCGGTACATAATTAATATCTATACTTATATCTATATTAGGCAACAGTTAATTAGCACTAGGTTTAATCTGGTAAATCAAATTATAGTGGAAATTAAATAACTTAAATTAACACACAGAGGATGGTTAAAAGAGGGAAGTTTATAAAAAGGGAAGTTTTTAGCTAGCAAATAGTAATTAAGGAACTTTAAAGTGATTATACTTGTACGAAGATTTGTGCAAGCAATTGGATAACATTTCATCTTTTTTATTTGGCAAAGAACCCCTATATTTAATTATTAGGAGTGCATCATTTCTACGTAGTGTACAGTATTTATCTAAGGGTTTATACGATCTGATTCTTTAATCAATTGCCATCTGAGTTTAAAGCCAATATTTTTATCCTTAAGATTCCAAATACTAGAAGACAGAGATGTGTATTTGGAAAGGTGTTTGTTATTAAATGTATACAAGTGTCTAGAGATTCTATATTTCAAGAAGCCCACCGTTAAACCTATGCAAATAGCTTCATTTTTATGAGAGTTAATTGCAGTAGGGCTGTTATTGTTATTTAGTTCATTGCTGTCCAATATAACATCATCATCATTACTAGTAACATCATCATTAGCATCCTATATATCATTACTAGTGTTGTTATGAATACTGCTCTGTATTACAGTACATTTGTAAATCACACTTTAATGTTTACAGGAGCCATTTAATTTGTATCGATTACTGTCTATACAATTACATTGAGGGTAAGAGGGGACTAGGTTATTATTTTTGGGGCATTATTTATTTTGTATTAAGTTAGATCCTATTATTCTTTGTTCTAAATTGGGAACTGTAGAGAAAGAAATTCTAATTGTGTTCCTATTGAAAAGTTTACTATACCTATATGTTGCTTTAAAATTGTCTTCGATAATTTTGAAAAATAGTTAAGGGATATTGGTTTGGACATTTTTACTGAAAGGCGATTTAAAACATAGACAAGTATGATGTCTATTTTTACTATTATTAGATTTAGATGGCTTTGGCGCATATTTCATTACCATATTGTAGAGTGGTAGGTCAATTTAGCCTGCTAGTATTATTATCAATATTGTGGTTGGATATTGCTTTCCTATCTATTGCCATGTTATGGGTTATAATGTTAGAATTAAGGCATTTAGATTTTATTATCATAATTATTAAGGTTGTGCTCAGGAGAGTATTTAATGTTTTTGTCATATCCCGAATTTCTTAAGGCAACATTATAGAATTCGGAGTTAGCTTCAAATATCTGTTCGTTAGATGAAATATTAGAGATTCTTTTAGCTACATTTAGTCCAATAGAAATAATAATAGGTCTGGGATTGTTGGATTCTTTATGAACATCGTATAATATTTTATGTTTCAGTCAAAAGTTTAGGGTGAAATATAGGAAATTTACTACCTTTTTGTTAATATAAAAGTATTTTTTAATCCATAGTTACTAAGAAGATC